>OX344855.2:19644917-20244917 GCA_947037095.2 Nycteola revayana
ATCGTTTAATCCGTTTAAAATATAAACTTACAGCATGTGTCTTCTAACCGCTGCCTGATTGTTGTAGTTATTGCCACAAACGTTACAAGAATACGTTCTATTGCTTGTTTTAGTCATGTGGAACCGTTTTAAATGTTGCTGTAGCCCTCTTGGGTCCCTAAAAAAAGGATAATTTTATTAATTAATAAAATTGTTATTGGTTTCTTTAGAACCATCCGATGCCCTCGTAGACCCGAAGTCCGAGAAGCCCGCGAACTGTAAAGTAGAGAGACAGTTGCACACAACTGCCCTAAAATACTTAAAGTTATAATCAGTCAATCTCATCGCCAGCGACCGCCTTGAGCCGAGGTCCAAGTCCCACAGGGGGCGCCCTCTTGCGCAGGTTGCTTAGTTTGTAGTTTTTAAACCATTTGTTAAGGCTGGAGCTTTGCTCATCTTTATGCCCGGTGAAGTAGCAAAATCCTCGTGGCTACTTACGAATGTTAAACCGAAAAAAAAAAAAAACTTTTCTTAAGAAGACAGAGGCTGGGCTGGGCGTGGCAGTGCCCCGGGGCCCGAGAGCTCATGGGGGCCCAAAATCTTATTAGCATCCTCTTACTGCCTTTTTTATAGTATATACCAGTTTCTTGATCAGCCGGATACGTCAGTGCTATACATACCGAACACAATTATATGTTGTTTGTAAATCTAGACCTCAGAAGCATAAGGACGGATGTACTATTATCTTCAGAAGCATTTGGTCATAAGTGCAAGTTTACGGTAAAGGCGCATACGACGAATGTTTCTGACGTAATACGTAGTTAGTTTAAATTAATATCAATTTACTAATATTTTTAACTAATTCTACAAGTGTAAAAGTTAAGAAGATTTCTATACATTTTGATAATCATATATTAATTATTTAGTTATGACAAATGGTTTAAGTTTTATAAATACAGAACCAATGTATAAATAATAATATAATATTACCAAATAAATAGCAGTCTTCATTGCCACATTAATAATCTATCTAATGCACATCACTAATCGCGCCAAATATTGACACTGACAGTGACAGCTACTGTCAAAATTGACACAAAACAAGTTACGACAAGTTGTTTTGTAAACATAACCCGAAAATTATATTTAAATCGTTATAATTCCATGTTTTAATAAATTCAAGTTAATGAAATATATGAATTGAACCAAATATATCGATGATTACATAACGCAATACCAAACTGTGATATTTTGTACATAAAACGATAAATTTTACGCGAATGAAATAGTTGTTTTTTTCATCAATAAAACATAATAATCTTCAAAAATGCCTATAGAAAGTTCTTTTAATGGTTCTATAGAAGAAATACCATATATTTACGTTGATAATTTCACAAATCATTACAAAAAAGCTTATTTTTTAAGTCATTATCACGCAGATCATACTGTCGGTCTACAGTCACGATTGCGCTATAGTTTGAAGAAGAATAACGCATTTATCTACGCGTCAGAAGTAACTATCGCTATTATAAAGGCAGATATACCGGATTTGGAGCCGTATTTAAGAGTTTTGGAACTGGGTATGTAGATTAAGCAATTTTATTTGTGAATTTTAACTTTTTCTCTATAACCATAGTTCTCGCACTGGACATGAAATCTTAATGGAAAAGCTCATAAAAAAGGACATCTTTTCGGGTCTCGTTGGTTATGTACTACCATCCATGCCTTAGTAAACAAATAATACAGTTGGTGCCAATAGTTATAACATCATCTATAACAATTGTATACCAGGAAACGGGCAGCAGTGTGTTTTTGTGTTTTGTTACATAATACTGCCGTCACCGACAAATGTGGTGACAATAACAAAACCCTTCCACAAGAAGAAGCCCATGTTCATTAGGTACCCAGAAATGAAATGAAATGAAAATGTTTATTGATAATGTAGACAAATCAATCTTAATTCAGAGTAATAATGAAAACAAAAAAAAAACAATCTTGACTAATAAATTAGTTTACATTTCAACAATAATGTTATTGAATAAAAGTTACCAATGTTGTTATGGCATGTTATAATCACGGACTCAAGAATAACTATCACATAAATACTTGTTGTTGTTATGGGAGGGAAACGAATAAGACAACTCCTTGACTTCTGGATGGAGTTCGGATGGTGTGGATGATCGTAACATTCTCACGTACAATGGCCCACTCATGAGGCTAAGTGCGGAAATTATATCTTCAACTAACTAACTAACTATGGGAGGGAAACAAACCCAGATCACCAGTTCTCAGAACAATCTGCCATAACCACTGCGCCACCAGTGTAGTCAAAATTGTTTATTCATATGTTATATCTTTATGGTATAATATAGTTTAAGCGGCCATAGTCCAATGACTAAGGCATTGGACTTGTGATCTTGTGGTTGCTGGTTTGATCCCCACGCTTTACACTACTTCACGTCAGTAGTGTCCCACTTGTTCTTTTTTTTTTATCTGATGGACATACCTATGTATCTACGAGGCTTTTGCTACAGAACTTCAGCCTTAATAAATGGTTTAAAAACTACAAACTAAGTAACCTACGCAAGAGGGCGCCCCCTGTGGGGCTTGGACCTTGGCTCAGGTTGGTTGCTGGCAATGAGATTGAGGGATTATGACTTTTAGTATGTTAGGGCAGTTTTGTGAACCCACTCGTAACACAAGCATTTTAGCTTAGAAAAGGGGGATTTTTTGTTTTTTACTAAATATATAGGCATACGTTTGTTACCATAATCTCGCTTGATGGAAGGTGATGATAAGGCCTAAGATGATACACGCTTGCCTAGAAAGTGCGTGTTCACTTTAGCCTTAAAGATGTCCAGATTATAGCGTTCCGGAAAAACGATGCTAGTTACTACATAGTACAAAACAAAGTCGTTTTCCACTGTCTGTCTGTCCCTATCTATGCTTAGATCTTTCAAACTTCGCAACGGATTTTGAATAGATAGAGTGATTCAAGAGGAAGGCTAATATGTATAATACATTAGCATTGCACCCATGCGGAGCAGGGTGAATAGTAATCTCTAAAAAAAAAGCAACAGTCATTTTAGTTTTTTTTTGTGTTTCAGGTAAAAACACAATCTCAATAAAATTTGATGATGAAGAAATATTTCTAAACATAACCACAGCACCTGCCGGCCATTGCTTTGGCTCAATAATGTTCATATTCCACCACAACCAACAAAACATAATGTACACCGGAGACTTCAGAATATCACGGAATGACGTATCCAAATTCAAATCGTTTCACGATAGCAACGGTCAACCGTTATTGTTACAAACCATGTATGTGGATACAACGTTTCAACATGCAACAGGATTTCCTAAACGTTCTGAAGTTGCAACGAACATTGTTATGCATATAAAGAATTGGTTGAGTCGAAGTGAGGAGAATACGGTGATATTGTTTACTTCAGCTAATTATGGTTATGAGAGCATATTCAATGAAATATTCAAAGTAACTGGAATGAAGACTTGTGTGGAAGAGAAATGGAAAGTTTATAGGTAAGGTATATCTTTGTAATTCATCATCAGGCCATAAAATGTTTTAGGGGTTAATTTTTTTGTATAAAACTAGCTTCCCATGCGTTTTACCATTCGCGTGGGATCTTCATAATTAAGTGCGTGTTCGAACCAAACTGACTGTCAGCCGCCGAATGTGAGCAGGCTCAGTGCCCCAGTGTAAACGTGAAAATAAGCGGTATCTTTCGTTCACAGTATGCTGACAATACGCTATAGTTTACGTCCGTCAGTCCAATCAGCGTCCGCGAAGCGTAGTGACACGCTATATTAATCGGCCGCCGAATGTCGGCGTCTACGCATAACGTAATAACGTATCGTCGCGCGTCGGTTAGATGTGAATTAAAAAGTGAATATGTATGAAATACAATAAACTGCGTAACGTTCGTTCACTTTCGGCGGCTGACAGGCAGTTTGGTTTGAACACGGCCTAAATATAGCCTGCAGTGGTTTCCGGCTGAGAATAAACCACGCCATCTCTTCCCATGGGTGTTGATAGGCGACTAAGGGACATACAGCTAATGGATGGGCAGCAGCATCTATCATTACTGCGATCAACAATCCGCCTGCCAAACGTGGCGATTATGGCAATCTCCCTCAACAATCCTGGTTCTATAAAGTCTGTTAAGAAGATGCCCATTTTCAGCAGTGGACGTTAACGTGCTGATGAGAGAGAGAGAAATATAGCCTATGTTAAATTGGTTCAGGATCAGTGCCGTAAATAGAGCGGTGCCACCGGTGCCCAGGCACAGGGCGTACACTCTGCGGGGGCGCAAGAATGGGTAGACCAGGCAGAACTATTATTTTTTCGGTTTGCTCCTAATAGGGTGGGCAACGCGTTTGCACTAGTTTTACTTGCGCTTGAGTTTTAGTGCGTGAAACACAGTGGGTGGTATCACCCAGTAGGCGAAAGGTCTTATATCTAAGCTCGCACAGGGCGCAGAAAAGGCAATTATCGTCACTGTTCAGGAGTTGCAGAGTCTATTCAATGCAAATAAACATTCAAAGTGAAGTAAACTCAGTCTCAAGAGTTGTTCTTGTACACGGGAGTGATGCGCTATGACACGAACTTACAGTTACATAGGAGAGAGAACTGGCGGCAGGACAAGCTATCCCAGTCTCTCACATAAACATAAGTGATATTTTACTATTTGACAAAGTCAATATGTTGCTAAAAAGACTTTTGCTGAACATACGCTTCGCACCCCCAACAGGAGATTTTTCCTTAAACTCTATGCTCGACAGGCGGATTGGCAACTGCAGTCTTAAAGAATCCTGCCAGATAACTATCCCCTCAACCGTCAGAAATTGGGGCCCGTTTGCGGCGTTTCATTGGTAATTACTGATGAATGTGCTTTTGAGTTTATGTTTAATCCATTTAAATACTTTTATCAACAAAACAGGCAAGCTAGTGAATAATTTTTGTGTGTGTATTTGTTGCGTAGTTTGTGTGTAAGATTTAACCGCAGGCCACACCGCCAGCGGGCGGGCGAGCGAGCTAGGCGGGCGAACATCCTTTCACCTCTTTTACATACTTCGGTTCATACCCCGAGCTACCGACTAACCTACGTCAGCGATGCGAGCGAAGCTAAAGAAATATCCAACGATTCCAGCGAAGCTACTCGTTCACCTCGTTATGTTAGGTTAGGAACCCCATAGTTTAGCTCGCCAATATTCCGCATAGTTTGTATAGTTATCTTCTCTCGCTTCGCCCGCCCGCCTAGCGGCAGTGTGGCCTGCGCATTAATTCCGGGCCTGATTGGTATATTTTGTTCCAGCCAATTCCCAAAAGAACTATACGGAATAACAAACAACAAGAACGAATCCCGAATATCTACATATTCTAAAAATGCTGCAAATTACATGAAAATACCCAAAACTTGTCTCAAAGTATATCTGTCTGCATGGATTTGGCAAAACAACGTTAGCGAAGATGATTTCTTCACTATAACCGATGACGGACAGACAATTAAAGCGTGTTTCGCCACCCATTGCGGTCGCGAGGAATTGGTATATTTCATTCATTACTTCCAACCGGACAAAATTGTGGGATTCAGAGAACCTTTTATACAAAATGAGAGTGTAGAAAATAGTGAAGTGAATATAGAGTGTAATAATATGGTTTTAAAGAGGAAAAGAGTGAAGTGTAGTGATAATGTTATTCAAAAAGTGGCTAAAAGCGTTTTGGAGAAGGCTTTTGATTGGTAATTAGGGTATGGTGACCTATGCAGAGAAAGGCAGCCACTGACCCATTTATTCAAAATTACGGGACACACTAGAAGAACCAACTTTATTTTTAACTAGCTTCCCGAGTGCGGTTTCACCCGCGTAACTCCCAGTCCCGTGGTAACTGCATAATTAAATATAGCCTTTGTCACTCAGGGTGAATGTAGCTTTCTAATGGTGGAAGATGGTTTTTGACGTGTCCAATATTTTTTAGTAATCTAACTGACGGACTAATTAAATTTTTTTACTCTCATGCCTATTGTTGAAAGAAATTTATATATGATAAGAAAATCTGTGATAACGGTATATCTATTTGGATGGCAAAACATTAAATGTAATATGTACAGTGTTTAGTACAATAAAAAATTAACAAAATAAAATCATATTTTATTTATGAATTTAAAGAAAGGCCGCAGACCAAATCTCAGCGACCAGCGGGGCGGCGCGGCGGCGGAGCATTGCACCAAAGATCGCTGAGTTCGTGACCGCGACCTAAGAAAACAACTTTTTTTTTATAATAGACTAAACGCTCGCGGTTCGTCCGCGAAGATTCCATTTCCATTCCCGTGGGAACTTTATATATATTTTTTTAGTAGATCGAATGGCCGTTATTATGGCAATGATTATGTTTTAAGTTGAAGCACGAAGATTTTGAAATGTGACGTCACGAAATTTACTAACTCTCTCACCCCCTTATCACACAATGTCACTTCGTCGACCCCTTAACGTGTGAGGTAATTTATGAATGGGCCCCTAATACTTACTGAAACACTCTCCCACACAAATGACAAGACGCCGCGTCTCCAGTTTTGTTGAGGCACTTCCTCGCGTGTGTTTGTCTCTGTCTCGCATTAATGTACTCTTCGCACTGGCTACATTTGTACCTGAAATAATTCGCTAGATGGCGTCATTCAATTCAATATTTTTTAATTTTAGTATATAATAATATGCTAACTGACATTTTTAAATTCCCTTTTTTACGGTAAGCTATAAAAAAATATGGTAGGTCCTGTACTTTTAGTAGGAGAGCTGGTACCAATTTTTGTGCAGTCTTTATATCATGTCAATTTCAAAAGAAATATTTAAAAACTTTCTACATACATACATACATAAGCTCACGCCTGTTTCCCAGCGGGGTAGGCAGAGACGATGGACCTCCACTTGCTACGATCCATAGACACATCTTTCGCTTCGTTCACTCTCATAACATTCTTCAGCACGTCGGTTTAGGGTGGATCTTATTTGACGTTTTGCGAGGATGTCTCCGATTTGGTCAGAGAACGTTCGTCGAGGTCTTCCCCTTCCGACTGTGCCACTCACACAAAAACTTTCTAACCCTCTAATCCAGTACCAGTACTTCCTGAGATGAGCGCGTTCAAGCCAACAAACAAACTCTTCAGCTTTATATATTAGTATAGATAAATTACCTCTCTGCGTGCAAGACGATATGAGACCGAAGTAACGCTGGCGTCGCGAACCGAAGGGTGCATGTTAAACATTGATACTCGCCGTTAGACTGAAAAACAACGATCATTATCAGCTCGTATAACGTCCACTGCTGGACATAGGCCTCGCTCATAGATTTCCAGTTACAACGGTTGGAAGCGGCCTGCAACCACCGTGATTCCGCGGCCTTTACCAGGTCATCCGTCCATCTAATTGGTGGACGTCCTACGCTACACTTGTCGATCCGCGGCCTCCATTCAAAAACTTTTCAGCCCCAACGGCCATCTGTTCTCCGTGCTATATGGACTGCTTATTGCCACTTCAACGGACTAATCTGTTGGGCTATGTCGGTAACTCGCGTTCTTCTATGTATCTCCTCATTTCTGATTCGATCTCGTAGAGAAACCGGGCCTCTCCATAGCTCTGAGTCTTTTTTTTACTGTATAGACAAGACAGGAACCAGCGCGACGCGGTAGGCCCTGAAGGAGATAGCGAGACGAACTGGACTCTTTCCTGAAAGATTGGTTCCAGATGGCTTGTGATGGGGAAACATGGAAAGAAGGAAGGGAGAGCTTTGCCCTGCAATGGGACGCATCCTCCGTGGCGTAGCGATTTAAGTCTCGCTTTGAATCTCGAAGTTCGATTCCCACACCGGACAAGAAATCTTAGTGTAAATACTAAGATTTATTTTCCGGGTCTGGTTGCTTGAGGGACTACCTCGTGCCTCGGAAAGCACGTTAAGCCGTTGGTACCGATTGTTATAACGTCTTCTTTAACAAGCGTATACCAGTAATCCGCCAGCCAAGCGTGGTGTCTATGGCAAAAATCTTCCCTCGGGAGGAGGCCCTTGTTCAGCAGTGGACGTTGTACGGGCTGATGATGATGATCATGATGATGGGACACATCGTGCTCATAATAATAATAAAATAGACAAGTAAAATATCTCAGTAAATAACTTACCTCCTCATGCCTCATCATATGAGTCTGATAAGTGTCTTTAAAAAGAAAGCCTAAAGCACAATTGTAACATTTGAACTCTGCTTCTAAATACTTCTTACTCCTTCTTTGTTTCTCTAACATTGTCTTCTGTTCTTCTTTTGACAGAGTTATCTTTTCGAAGTCCTTCTTTTTACTTCTTTTCGATTTAATCTTCTTTTTGGGGATATCTGTAATCAGTTTGAACACCTTGTTTTTCTAATCGTTCCTAATAAATATCAGGACGATTTGCCATCAGTATTACTATCGAAACGTAACATTAAAATTTAAAAATAGTTATAACGTTGTTAAAAAAAGTTCTATCAAGGAGACGGCAATTGTACATAGCAAAATGATCTCTAGTGCCTTGATGCGTCCCCCCTCGTCATCCCGACCCTAAGTTCGCAAATAACCATCCGATGCCCTCGTAGACCCGAACTCCGAGAGGCCCGCAAACTGTAGTAAAAAGTAGAGCGACAGCTCTAGTAAACCTCTCTAAAATAATCCCTTAATCACATCGTCAGCGACCGCCCTGATCCGAGGACCAAGCCCTACAGGGGGCGACCTCTTGCGCAGATTGCTTAGTTTATAGTTTTTAAACAATTTATTAAGGCTGATCAGCAACTCTTCTCGCCTTTATGCCCGGTGAAGTAGCAAAAGCCTCGTGGCAAACTACGTATGACCGTCCGAAAAATATGTAATGGCACGTACATACGTCCATTTGTCCATTACCTAAGGCATAAAATTCGTACACTTCTTTGTGAAAACATATGTCTGTTTTAATATTACATTTCGGTGGTAATATTGATAGCAAGTTGTCCTGCCTATTATACACCGTGAAATTTTAATGGTTGTTTTCCTGAAGCAGAACAACTTGCCATCGGTAGTACTATCGAAACATTTTTTTTTTTTTTAGACATGTTTTGTATTTAAAATTATTAAAAAATATATTAGACAACTCGAAAGAGTGATAAACAGTAGTAACACTAGACGGAGTGAACGGATCTTGTAGGTACTACTCGAATCGCACGCGCTGCTGACAAAGTAAAGAACGATCCATAAACGTTCAAAGCAAAATAAGAGCTCAATGGTAGTTATACGGCATAAAATAGCCTGCACGCAAGAATCACAAACGAGCCGGCTTCTTTTGTAATTCGCCGCGCGGCGCCGACGCAGGAACGCCCCGCGCTCTACTTCGACTCCCTCCTTCCTTAGTTGTCCCGTGAACGTCGGAAGCGCAGCACGCGTTATCTTATTACTTTATTAGTATTATGGATCGACATTACAGTTTTAGTAATTTAGAGTACGTCGCTATGGTGCAACTGTACGCTAGGGCTAATTATAATTCTCATACTGCCTGGCGTCTTTGCGCCGAGCTGCAACACTTGGCGTCACTCTGTCTTCGCGGAGTTCTGAACCCTCGTAAGCCAATACTACGTCTGGAAACTACTCAACTCAGAAGGACTGCATCCATATCATTTCCGCGGAGTTCATTTAATTTTTCATTTTTGTTAAATACGCCTTAAATACTTTATTAGGTATCTAATTCAGAAAATTATTGTTCTTAGATAATAAACTTGTTTTAAGTTACGTTTTCTGTAAGTTATAGCTAAAAAGGTTTTAGATAAAGCTTATTATTATGATTGGGTACTGTGTTACATTACCTAAGGTGTAGGTATCAGCTGATTGACTAACACCCGGGTCAACGAACGCGCGACCGATCGACGCGAGCGCTAGGTATCGCGAGGTATTACTATCGGTTCGATGTCACTTTCGAGTTCGGTTTTTCACGATTGTTAATCGGCCATTTTTGGTTTATAATATTTAGTTTTTGTATAAATTGAATGTTTAACTAAGACCAAACCTTTTCGCTGCGGGAAAACAACCATTTAAATTTCACCGTGTATGTAGTAAAAGGGAATACATACCTGATTCTAAAACATTATCTTCTCCACTCCTTTTATCTTCTCCAAAGTCATTCTCACTTTCGTGACATTCTTCTTTAAAATCACTTAAATGTTCCTCATCTTCTTCATTAACATCATCAACTTCTCCACAGTTAAAATCAAAATTATTTACATAATCGTTAAAATTATCATTATCATTAACAGGTTCATCATTATTTGTGTCTTTAACGATTCTCTCAGAATAAAAATTTTTGCTATCATTAAAATCATCTTCCAGTTTCACATAATCGTTACTGTTTGAACTTTGTGTATCTTTATCATTATAATTGTAACGGAGTTGAGTTTCATCGTTATGAACACAGAACTCTTCAGAACATATTATATGTGTCTTGGCTTCGTTAATTTGTAGATTTGGTGTGCCTTTTTCACTGGAAATGTAAAGAAGAATTGTAATTTTTCTAGCAACCTGTGTTCTATACCCTGTTTAATTCCCGATGCCCTCGTAGACCCGAAGTTCGAGAGGCCCGTGAACTGTAAAGTAGAGCGACAGTTGCACAAAACTTCCCTAAAATACTAAAAGTCATAATCCCTCAATCTCATCGGCAGCGACCGCCCTGAGCCGAGGTCCAAGTCCCACAGGGGACGCCCTCTTGCGCAGGTTGCTTAGTTTGTAGTGTTTAAACCATTTATCTAGGCTGGAGCTCTGCTCGCCTTTATGTCCGGTGAAGTAGCAAAAGCCTCGTGGCTAACTACACATGTCCGTAAAAAAAAACCTGTTTAATTCCACAAATCAACATTGGCATCCTTTTAACTGAACTTAGCAAGCCAAGTTTGTTGAGGGATAGCCAATCACCATGCATGGCAGGCGTCATCATCCATCTTTAGCCAATACAACGTGTTATACATAGAGGGAGACACTGCTGCCTGTTTCCTGGTATAAAATTACAAAAGGTGATGTTATAACAAAATAGGTAACCAACAGCTTAAAAAGCTTTGTCGGTGAGCCACGGAGGGTAGTCCTTCAACCAATCAGACCTGTAAAATAATATTAGATTTTACACCAAGATTTCTTAGAAGGCGTAGGGATCGGAACCACAACGTCCAAGACTCAAAGCGCGAATTATATCTCTATGCCATGGGGAAGTCTGATTAAATTATCAAAGTATCCAGCCAATTCCAAAAGAATGGAAATAACTGGAGGACGGTCTTTCCTCTCTAGGCGAAAATGCATTGGCATCCCTACTGCCATAGCATCAGGGTATGTGGAACTCCACTCTCCATGGCGATAATATACTTATTAAACTACAAGGAGAGGGTATCCCCACTGAAACCCCCCTTATAATGGGTGCACCAGGAACTGTAAATGCGTAACATTTCATTGAGATGGAAGAGGCACGTATCTCACTTGGATAATGTGGCTTTCAGTGTTAAATAAAAAATAAACAACTAAATACCTACCTGAATAGTACAGGGTATTCCAGACTTCTTTTATAGCAAATAGACTTAAACACCCACAGCTTGCGTAGTATGTGGCAGCAGACATAGCATAAATGTGAATCAAGGCAGAGCTGCAATATGAAATTTAAAATCTTTTTTATTTACATAAAAATATGTTACAGGCACTTGCAAATAGTCAAAACAATAATTGAGTATTAATCTATACTAATATATTGTAAAAAGGTTTGTTTGAATATGCTAATCTCAGGAACTACTGGTCCGATTTGCAAATTCTTTCGATTTTATTTGATTGACTGAGAATCAAGGAAGGCTATAGGCCATGGGTGGCCAACCGGTCGATCGCCATTGACTGGTCGATCCCGTCAGCTATTACAGTAGATCAATTAATTTGTATAATAAAAAGTTGTATTTTAGTCCATGTTAGTCTACAAGTACATGCTTCAGACGCACAGAGTTAGTGTTTATCGTATTATAATCCGAAAACATAGCTATTTATCATATGATTCACTTATATGATATGTGATTCAATGTTATGTATGCCATATAGTTGATCGCACACAATAAAAAGTCGATCTTACGTCTTATTACGCACGTTACCGCATTTTAACCCATCTGTTCATAGTCTTAAAGACTAATCGCAAGATTAAAGGAGAAAAAAGTAAAAAATAGGTCTTTTTAAGTTGGTCAACCCTGCCATAGGCTGTATTTTATTATGAAATTCCTACAGGACTGGGAGTTAAAGAGTGTACAACCGTGCGCGAAAAGCATTTATAAATCATTACATTTTTTAAAATTTTAATTTTGCAATATTTTAGTATCCACTGCATAAAATCCATACATAAAGAACAAAGTGATTTTAGATCACTAGTACAAAATTATGATGGTAAATAGTAATGTATGAATGATATAGAGTTTTAACTTGTCCTAGTATACAAATATTGTATCCCTTACAATTTTTTTGGCCAAGTATATTGGAAATGTATTACTAAAAACAGATTTTTATTTGGTTACTTACGTTTATACCAACGATATCTCTGTATTTATCCCGAATTACTTCGTTTGTATCACAGTTTACTGTGTTGTGGCAAATAAAGCAAAGAAATGACGACATTTTAGCGTAATTTCATTAATCTTTTCCGATAAAATTTGTTTTGTAAACAAACAGCAATTTGACATTATATGGCAATAGTGATGGCAATGGTCAAAAAATGAGGTATGACAGTTTTGCATTGTTTATGGTTGTTAACCCTTTGATGTTTTTAGTCATTTCTGTTAAATATTGAAGTCCACAAAATGAAAAAAAAAAAAATATTTAAATACAAAAATATAGCAAATAATATATATTTATATTAGTTCAATATAATTAAAGACAAAATAATTAAAAGATATTAGAATATTATAAATCAATGTATTGATCTTAATTATGACAATGGTTACGTAATAAAACGTTTTTTTTTAACATAGCTATTTAATTCCGAAGGTGTATAAAGGGGTTTAATGTTCTTTTCTGTAATAAAAATGGGCTGTTTAGCAATTGTTCTATTGAAATAAATGTACATATGGGCATTTTTTTATTAACAACATTTTTTAATGAATGTAACGTAGATAAACTTTTGTAGGGTAAAAGACACATTTCTTTACACCTACGATATTGAATTCATAGTAAGCAAAAACCTTATACCTTATATTCTTGACACTAGCACAGAGCTTTTATTTTAACAGTAGACAAGAGTTCGTTCGTGATCCGCACCCTGTTTTCATTTGACTAACCGACTAACTACTATCGTTTTCGCTGATAACATATTGTGGCGCAACACTACACGTCACGTCAGAATTGGAAAAAGGATGAATTTTGTGCCTTGATGCTTATTATTTCATGAAAATTTCATTGTTTCGACATACTTTCAAACAATACGAACACTTAATTTAGGGCAATAAACAGTGCATTCCCTTTTAGACTGTGTCGTGTAGTCAACGCGTGTGTTGTCGTTTCCATGTGAGTTCGGCCTGAATTTTGGTGGCTCACAATTTAAGCGGTTGATTAACAAATTGGTGTAGGACTTTATAATTAGCTGATATTCGCCTCCTGCCTTGTGTGTACGACAATTACCGGACGTTTAGTTCTCCAGATTGTTGTGTATTAGGCAATCGACTTGAGAAATGTGTGCCGGCGGAATTGAAACGGCTCCTACGAGATTAAAATACAGGATTTGATGAACAATTCCTGGGATATCAGTCATAAATACTGTAAGTAAAAGTTTTTTTTATCAATGTAATACTTTTTAAATTTATGATTGTACTAAACAATTTTTTTAATTCAATTAGTGATCAAGGCAATATTAGGTCAGGGGTTCACAGACTATATAATGATAGAGTATAAGATTCTTATTGGATGATTTTCCTTATTGTAACTCGGAAGATGCTCCAATTAAAATTAAATATGTTTTAAAATGATAGATTATAATAAAATCAAACAAGGTATGTGTTAGTTGGTCACATTGTAGCATGTTAATTGCAAGCCAGCTAAAGTAAACATAACATGCATGTTGACACAGTTTTCTTGGGTAGTAATATACAATAATATTTTTAACAAATAGTTGTTTTGATGATAGGCACTCTTAAAAGTGGCATCCATTATTGGTCTTATCAATAATTTTTTTCATGTCTGTTCTTTTTTCAACTTACTTACTTACTGGCTGTGCTTAGAACTTCATCCTCATAGAATAGTGACTTCATATAACTTTCATGCCCCCCTTTTAACTGCTTACAACCCTCTTTTTGCTATTAAAAGTAGCCTATGTCCTTTTTCAGACTCTACACTGTGGTACCAAATTTAATTTAAATTGGTTGGGTAGTTTTGGCATGAAAGGCCAACAGACAGAGTTACTTTTACATTTATAATACCAGCGAGGATTCAAATAATCCTTGTGATTCTTTATATTTCACACTAGTGACCACCCATGGCTTTGCACGGGTGCAATGATAATGAATTATACATATAAACGTACCTCTTGAATCACTATCTATTAAAAAAACCACATCAAAATCCGTTGAGTAGTTTTAAAGATCTATGTATACAAAGGGATGGACAGACAGGGAAGCGACTTTGTTTTATACTATGTAGTGATTTAATTTATAGTAGATGTCTTAATCGCTGTACAATTTTAAGGCAAATCATTACCTCTTTAATAATCCGACGTTTCAACATGGGTTACACCATGTGGTCACGGATAGACTCAACGGATAGTCTACTATAAATTATGTGTACAAATCGCGAAAGTTTAAAAACATGCATTACAAACTGTTACGGGCTGGAATATGTAGTGATTTGTTTCCACAACTAGTGTTATCTATATTAAAATATTGGGTAATTTAAAAGATAACTATTTACTTAAAATTTGTATAGTAATTATGATTCATGTTACTATTTATGTATTCAAATTGCTAATGTGAAAACATTGATTAGAATGAAATTTGGCATATGAGATAAGATTATAGTTTGGAGTTGTATGTACACTACTCTTATTCTGCGAAATATAGTATGCTAGTGGTAGCCCAGCATTGTCTGATGTCCTGATTTTGGTGGGAAATCCCAATTTTTATATATCAAAATTAGCTGTGCCCTGCGGTTTTACCTGCGTAACTCAGCTCTAGTGGGCCAGAGCGTAATGTTTTGTAGCCTATATGTTAATCCAGCATATTACCTATCCCAGTGCAAAATTTCAGCCAATTCCGTTCTGTAGTTTTGGCATAAAAGAGTAACAAACATCCATCCATACCCACAAATATTTGCGTTTATAATATTAGTAGGATTAACACATTTACTACTACCGGGCATTGTAATGCCGCAAAATACATATTGCTTTATAAAATTATGTTTTTATATATAATACCAATAGCTTCTGTGCTGGTATCACAGGCATTACCCACATTCTCATAACAATTTCATAATTAAATGTAGCCTATAGCCTTCACTACATAGTATAAAACAAAGTTGCTTTCCGCTGTCTGTTTGTCCCAATGTATGCTTAGAACTTTGCTGCTATGGATTTTGATGGGGTTTTCGCAGCCAGAGCGGGGTCTACAATAAATGGGCTATCTAACAATTTTTTTTTTTTTTTTCATATTTAACCACACAAACAATTTAGCTTTATATATTAGTATAGATTAAATGTCTGACACAGCATGACATGCTCAGTTTTACTTTACATGAATAACTTGATTTTAATTTTATTCTTGCTACTGTAAAGGTGATATGAAAACAGATAGTTTCTTTTAAAGTTACATAACATTGCAGGTGGGCGGAGGGATCTTCTTATTATGACACTTGACCTATCCTAAACCAAACGAGACTATGCTACTGTTGTAACAAAACAAAAATACTTCCCTATTGAACTTACCATTGGTTTAGGTTTAGGTTTTCTTTAAAAAACTTACGATTCTTATTATTTTCCAGTGATATAAACATAGATAGATATGTAATATGTTTAAATATTTTAACATATATATTATAAAACTTAGATATATACATTCTACTTACTCAAAATTAATTACTTTTGCAATATATAATTTGTGTAAACTACCGTAGTTTTGTTTTCGTTACATAACATTTAGTGTAGTAATGTGTTACAATTAATTATGTAGCTGCAATTAAAACAGTCTACAGTTTTAGTTTCTTTTTTTTCAAGATTACTAGCAGTATTTTTGCATTCTACTAGTATTCTTGCTAACCCCTCGTGCTAAGCTAAAATGCTTGTGTTACGAGTGGGTTCATGTTGGTAGTGCAATGGGTGGTTAAATGATACATCAAAAGCATAAGGGCAGATGTCTATCATACTTCAGAAGCATTTGGTCGTAAGTGCCACTTTACAATAAAGGTACAGTCAACAAAAGAGATAGGTTTACACCGTCAGTATCTAATAATAAAAATAAATATGTTTTTGTCACTACAACAGCCGGTAATTCTTTATGGGCGAAGAGTTCGCTGCTAGCTGTGTTTAAATTTTTCATACTAGTTAAGTCTTCTCAGAAACGTGTACATGTAAATTTAAAGTGCGTTTTACAGGGTGTAAACCTATCTGTTTTGCTGACTGCACATATAACGAATGTTTCTGACGTATAATGGCACATCCGACGTTATGCTTCTGAGCTCTAGATACATATATATTTTGGAATCACCTGTCATATCAACTGATGCATATCTCCTTTGATATTAAGCTTTTTTTTTCGGACGGACATTGGTTTTAGTTAGCCACGAGGGTTTTGCTACTTCACCGGGCATAAAAGTGGAGTTACAGTGGCGGGAGTGTGGGAGGGATTAGTCCCATTATAATAGCCTTCGCGCGGTTGCCTTAAAACTTTATAATTAAATATACGTAGCCTATAAAGCTATAGGCTAGATAAATGGGCTATCTAACACTGCAATGATTTTTCAACTAGCTGCGCCCCGCGGTTTTACCCGCGTCACTCTGCCCCAGTGGGTCGGAGCTGCAAGAAACTAGCACCACTACACAGAGACCACTCTATCCGCCCCGCCGGAGAAGAGTGCGCCCGCGAACGCGACGCGTCCCCCCTCGCCCTCCCGACCCATAGTTTGCTAACAACTTTCCGATGCCCTAGTAGACCCGAAGTCCGAGAGGCCCGCGAACTGTAAAGTAGAGCGACAGTTGCACAAAACTCCCCTAAAGAAACTAAAAGCCTTAATCCCTCAATCTCCCCGTCAGCGACCGCCCTGAGCCGAGTTCCAAGTCCCAAAGGGGACGCCCTCTTGCGCAGGTTGCTTAGTTTGTAGTGTTTAAACCATTTATCTAGGCTGGAGCTCTGCTCGCCTTTATGCCCGGTGAAGTAGCAAAAGCCTCCTGGCTAACAACATACGTCCGTCCGAAAAAAAAGGGCCGGAACGTGATATTTTGCAGCCTATATGTTAATTCAGCTTATAAACTATCCGCGTGCAAACTATCAGCCGAATCCATTCAATAGTTTTTGCGTGAAAGAGTAACATACATACATACATCCATATAAATACAAATATTCGCATTTATAGTATTAGTAGGATTCAGTCCAGTAGATCCTGAGATTAGCGCGTTCAAGCAAACAAACTCTTTAGCTTCATTTATTAGTATAGATTAGCACGACAGCGCGAGGTAAAAAGGCTAGTTTTGACATATACGTCTATCTGTGACGATTTTTTTAATTTATTTTTTTAACCTATATTGTCCTACTGCTGGCAAAGGTCTCCCCCATAACCTTCCACTCTTCCTTTTGTGCCAATCTCTCATGAATGCGTCTAGATCGTCACGCCACTGATTTCCAGGCCTCCCTCGGCAACGACGCCAATCCGGCAACCACTGCGTAACGACTCCGTCCCACCGATCCCTATGCATTCTATACACGTGGCCCGCCCAATCCCACTTCAACCTGGCAGCATATTACCCACATCAGTAATTCCAGTTTTGAGGCGTATTGTGATATTTCGAATTCGATCGCTGAGCTTAATATCCAATACGCTATGCTACGCTCGATCGCTCTTTGGCAAACCTTGAGTTTGGACGTGACGTTTAAAGTTTTAAAAATAAAAAGCGTAAACAAAGATAGTCTATTGATGTTTTATGATTACCTATAAAGTAGGTAATGTTTAGGTAATTTACGAGAAACGGGGACGTGTTTATGTAGTTCAGTTGTTTACTTTATATGTACACTAGGTGCGTCCCTCGGTTTAACTCGGCTCCAGAGGGCCGAAGCGTGATTATTACATACATTCACGCCTCTGTCCCATAGTGGTAGGCAGACCACTTCCTTCCACTTGCTACGATCTTAAATTTGAATTGCACTTAATTATATCGCAACAAGAGTCCCTATTTCTTTAATTTATGTTGCGGAGTGTATTTTCTCTTGTACTATTGTTTATTTTTTGCCTATAATGATATGTTTTTTATCCCCTTGCAAACTTTCAGCCTAATCCATTCAGTAGTTTTTGCTTGAAAGAGTAACAAACATTATGTCCATACATTCTTATAAACTTACTCGTTTATTATATTACTAGGATTAATAGCTTCGCGTTTATTTAGACTGCATATTTTTATACTATTTAAATTACAATGTATTTTTTATAAAATTTATTACAAAAACATGAACAGCTGATTAAAAATCTTTATGCTATCTACAAGGTTTATGAAACCGAAATCCGAACGATCATCACCACTGTTCGTAAATCTATTCTTGACTCCAGTGGCACGTAACGTAGAGCGACAGTTGCACTATACTCCCCTAAAATACTAAAGTCATAATCCCTCAATCTCATCGCCAGCGACCGCCTTGAGCCGAGGTCCAAGTCCCACAGGCGACGCTTTCTTGCGCAGGCTTAGTTTGTAGTTTTTAAACCATTTATTAAGGCTAGAGCTCTGCTCGCCTTTATGCCCGGTGAAGTAGCAAAAGCCTCGTGGCTAAATACGTATGTCCATCTGAAAAAGAAAAAAAAACAGTCTCCTTTCATTCATTCTTTCTATATGTCCGAATCAATTTAGCAAATAATCAAAACGGATCATCACCACTGTTCGTAAATCTACTCTTTACTCCAGTGGCACCCTGAGCGTTAGTCCTAACCCCTTAAGGGTGCCCTCAGATGGATGTCGTCTGAATTTTGGCCGAGTTCTTGGAGGTTAATTAATAAATTTTGAAATCGGCACAGTAGTTTTTGAGTTACTAGCGACACGCCCCGGCTTCGCACGGGTGCAATGCTAATGTATTACACATATAAACCAACGTCTTGAATCAATCTATCTATTAAAAAAAATCCGTTGTGTGGTTTTAAAGATGTTTGCAGACATAGGGACGGACAGCTAGGAAAGCGACATTGTTTTATACTATGTTGTAGTGACAAACATACACACACACACAAAAATACAAATCTTTCCTCTTTATAATATTAGTATAGACTTACACGCGTTACTCGGCTCCAGTGGGCCGGAGCGTAATTTTTACAACAAGTGAAGTATGTGGCGCCCAAGTCTCAAATGAAATCGTTCTAATTTGTGTAGATACGTATTATAATAATAATAATATTCTTTATTTTGCAGACAACAATGATCCATAGTGTTAGTAAAAAAGAAAACAATAAAATTACTTATTCCTAGTGTTAGTAACTAATATATTATATGGAAGACAGAGTAGGTAAATAGTATTGTGAAAAGGACCTCCCCAAACTAATGTTCAGTGATTATCCTTCTCACAAAACTTTTAATTATCGGTGAGTCGACACTCTCCACAACAGTTTTTAGAATGCTGTTGTCACTCGCCCGCAACCGTGACAGCAGCGACGCGGTTTTCTTCCGAATAACGGCATGGAATCCGTCAGTTCGGTTTTGCGCAAACATAGCAGAAGCGCTGCACCAACGCGGCAGTCCCAACAGCATCCTAAAAATATTATTATACTGTATGCGTAGGTCATCCAGCGTTCTTTTGGTATAGTTGACCCAAAGATTCCCCGTGTAAAAGCACTGGCAATATGCCTTAAACAGTGTTATCTTCACTAAGGTGCTACACCGGGCGAATCTTCGGGCCAACATGTTACCTCGGACCGCCAGAGCCCTACGCTCCCTTTCAATATCAACACTGTCCTTAAGGTCGTCGGTGAGAATATGCCCTAGATATTTAAATGTTGTCACTCTTTTGACGTTCAAGCCATTTAGGGTAATGTCAGGTATAGTATCTGGACATTTACCGCCGGCCTTAAAGACAATGTATTCGCATTTCTTTACATTATACACAAGTCCGTGCGAGGCAGCATATGTCTGACAAACCCGCAGCATTTCATTTACCGCACCAGCCGTCGGCGCCAGCAACGCCATGTCATCCGCGTAACTGATAGTGTTTATTTTAACCCCATGAACGCTACATCCCACCCGCATATTGCTGAGGTTCACGATTAGGTCATTTATATAAGCACTAAAAAGCCTTGGAGATGTCAGACCACCCTGCCTCACACCGCATTCCAATTTGTATGTTCCGGAGAGAGCATTGGACCACCTTATAACATTATCTTGGTTCCCATACCAATACTGTAGGATCCTGAGCACTCCTGCCGGTACACCCCTGTCCTCAAGGTCCCTCCAGAGCACATCATAATTGACCAGATCGAATGCTTTGGAGAGATCCAGAAAACAGGCATATACCGGCGTCCTACGATCAGTGTAATACTGGACGGTATGTTTGAGACTTACTATGGCGCTTTCCGTTGACAGTCCAGGTTGAAACCCGAACTGTGAGTCATGCACGGATAAAAATTCTTTCAATTTGGAATCAATCATACCGTCCAGCACTTTTGCCAATGTGGTTGCGAGAGATATAGGTCGATAGTTCGACTTATCGGATATGTCGCCCGTCCTGTTCTTAACTATGGGAACCACCAGTGTCTTCATTAGTTCCGCCGGCAAATAAGAGTGACTGAGGCACATGGAATAAAACAACGATAAAACCCTCGGCAGATGCACCCCAGCAAACCTGAAATGCTCAATACTGAGCCCGTCATGTCCGGGAGACTTGCCTCTGCTCATATTTTTAATTAATGTGGCAACCTGTTTGGCCGGAAAGAACATTAATGACTTATCTCCCTGAATTCCAGACCCAGCACTGATCATACCTACTGAGGGACCCAGAGGAGACTGCACTGAAAAATGTTCCTTGAACATATTTGCAATATCCCTCGGATCACTCCTCCCATCGACGTTCACCGATAGGCCAGGCTTAATATCAAGCTTACTCGTGTACTTCCAAAACTTGGGGAAATTATTTGTTGCCCTTGCTTTTGCTATCATGTCCATCTTGATTTGCTCCTGGTTCTTTTGACACCATTTTAACCGAGCTTTAAAGGTGTTACGAGCTACTCGCATTTGGTCAAAAATAACTCCAGAGGTTGGCCGATTGTGTAAAACCCACCTTTCATGTTTAAGCCTGGCCTCTCGGTGTGCATCCCTAACATGGTAATTCCACCCGCACAATGTCTTGTGGTTCCTACCTCTACCAACTGTCCCTGCCCTTTCATGAGTTTGCTCGGCTGCATCACTTAATGTCTGTGTTATTCTATCATACAATGCATCTAAAATGGCTCTGTGCTGGCCTAAATCACAAAAACCATGGCTACACTCTTGAAATTCTAGAGGGAAATCAATTTCACGCAGTCTACTGTTACATAGCTCACGGTACCTGTCAATTTGCGATTCATTTCGTTCCCCCCAAATTACTTTACTGCAAGGAGTTGGAGTTGTTACTACCTTAGGTCTTACTATATTTAAGTCGCACTCAATGCAAAGTGGTAAATGATCTGACGTATATACGTCCTCTTTTATCGTAACCTTGTTCACTGCAGCCCAAGCCGACACAGAGACTATACAGTGATCAAGCCACCTCGTACATCCATGTGCCTCACTCATAAAAGTATAGGTACTAGAGTTTATTCCCAACTTTTCAATATCAGCACATACAAACGATTGATCTGTGCAGAAACTTACTAGCTCCCTAAAGAACAGTTCGTTTGGATGTGCATTAAAATCACCCAGTATAAATAAACTCTCGACCCCACCGCCCGCACCCACTGCGCTGATTTCACCTAACACTTCCGTAAACATAGGCAAGTTATCGGGCGAATTCGTCGGCATATACACACAAACTACCATAATCGAGCGCCCGCCAATACTAACTTTAACGGCCGCCAAGCGACTGCTGTTACATTCTAACACAGTAACCGTATCAAATACACCTTTTCTCCACAGAATGGCTACTCCCCCATATGGCCTTCCAATCAGTAACCCGGCAGTTGTGTCAACGGCTGACTTACCCGTGTATTCAAATTCATCTGATATGGTACTTAAGATGGGAATATCATGGGGTAGAAGCCATGTTTCTTGGAGGCATATAATATCACACACATTACATAACTTTCGTACACTTTCGATCGATCGCTTAACAGACTTACAGTTAAAAGTAATGATCTTACAACAGTTGATATTATTTTGGTTCATAATGAAAGGTTTTATCAAGCTATAACTTGTTTCTGTTGTTTATATACATAAACCGAACAAAACGCCTAAATGTTATGCCGTCTGGCCACAACTCGTCATTTAAAAATAATTCCAACTTATTCTTAGAAACAAATAACTTAAAGGCATTATATTTTCTAGACGTTTTCATGTTAATCATTTTTAATGACACAATTTCGTTAGTTTTCTCCTTAATGTAACTAATAATATCGTGTTCACTAGTTTCAACACTAACATTTGATATGAACAACGGTATTTTTACATCCGCTGCCCTAAACTTTCCACCTGGGGACGTAACTGCGCGACCTCTTTGGCCAAACAGTTTATATTGTTTTGACGTTTTTCTTTGCACTAACGTCCACTCTGTATTTTGCTCACTACTTAACTCGGGCTCCAGCGTAGTCATACCCTTCGCAATCAATTGCGGACATGTTGGCACGTTCGAATTAAACGTTGCACGATGTTTCGCTGCTGTGGTTCCTGACGCACTGTCGATGACGGGCGGGGATCGTTCTACCGCGCCCCGCACGTCGCCGTCGTCGCCGCGCTGCTCAGAGACCGCGATGGCAGCCTCGTCCTCTGTGCGCCCTTCATGCCTCTCGCTCATTGCCGTACATTCACGTTGTCCTTGGGTCGGCGCAAAAGCGTTCTCGCTCGCACTATTTGAAGCTCGCATCGCCGCCTGCGCCTTCGCGTGTCCTTGTGTATCTGTCGCATCTTTTAGTTTCTGCGAGAAAGAGATAGCACGTTCCTCGAAAATTCTAGTTGTCGGGGAATGACTTGCCGATTTTGTACGGTCGTTAACCTCATCAGCTGTTTGTGTAGGCACATAATTAAGACCCAAAGGTCCACTGTCAGCTGGGCTACTTTGTAAACATGCCCCGCGTCTTTTATTCACATAATTGTTTGATGGCCAATTATCACGCATTGATGAGCGTTTCATGTCCTCAATTTCTTGGCAAAGCACGTCAAACCTTTCAGTAGTCACACATCTCTTCTCCAGCACACTGAGTTGATTTTGTAGTCTCAATATATCTTTCAGGAGCCTGGTCGCATCTACGTGATCAAAGGTTACTGGGGGAAGTTTATGCAGTTCCTTTGCCACGAATATTGGAATCAACTCTTCTTCCGTGGTCGTCATTAGTCTTATGATGTCATCAAGATCACGTGAAATCTTCTTCTTCCCGTCTTTTCTTCTAATCGGCATCTTCTTCGCATTTGGTAGCGATTCGAATATCAGTGATTTGGCTTTCACGATATCATCAGCCGTAAAAGACGTTGTACAAAGTTGATGTATGCTTTGCTCATCCATAAAGCCCAACACATTTCGTAAAAACGCTAAAAGTTCGTTAATGACAATATTACAATTAACACATTTCACTGTACTAGAAGCCATTGTCATCCGCGTGTGTCACCGACCGGTTAAAACAGTAACGCGTCCGATCGATACATGTAAGTAGAAGCGTATTAATTGATCTAAAAATTTAATGATAATAATTGTTCCAGTTATTTGCTTTCTAAGTTGGTAGGTTTGGGCAATGACTAACACATACTGACTGTATTCGGGACTTAAAGAACTCAAAGGCTTTATGACACGAGTAGTTTTGATTGGACTGCAGTCCTGCTGTATAATATACGAATTCTCAGGGCGGTCGCTGACGGGGATATTGAGGGATTATGGCTTTTAGTTTCTTTAGGGGAGTTTTGTGCAACTGTTGCTCTACTTTACAGTTCGCGGGCCTCTCGGACTTCGGGTCTACGAGGGCATCGGAAGGTTCTTAACAAACTAAGGGTCGGGAGGGCGAGGGGGGAGAGAATCTGCGCGCTGGAATTTAATAATATTAGGAAACTGAGATTTTTTTCGTTTGAACGCGCTAATCTCAGGAACTACTTGTCCGATTAGAAAAAATCTTTCACCATTAAAAAGCTATGTTATCCAGGAGTGACATAGTCTTTATTTAATTATGATGTTCCTACGGGGACGGGAGTTATGCGGGTGAAACCGCGCGCACGAATTTAGTTTTATTATAAAGATTATTGAGGATGTTACGCGATACTCTAATTTACTACAGGTTATCATTACATGACCCTTGACCCGCCTGTTAGGAGTGATTTATTTTATACTAGCGACCCGCCCCGGCTCCGCACGGGTGCAATGCTGATGTATCATACATATAAACCTTCCTCTTGAATCACTCTATCTATTAAAAAAAACCGCATCAAAATCTGTTGCGTAGTTTTAAAGATTTAAGCATACATAGGGATATAGGGACAGAGAAAGCAACTTTGTTTTATACTATATAGTGATCTAGCCGTGTGGATTCTGGCTTAGAATAGACTACTCCATGTCTTCCCATGGGTGTCGTAAGAGGCGACTGAGGACATACACCTGATGGATGGGCAGCAGCATCTATCAGTTAAAGCAGAGGTCTCCAAACTACGGCCCGCGGGCCAAATCCGGCCCGCCAGTGCCAACAATCCGGCCCGTGACATCTTAAGACTAATGTCATCAATCTAGCCCGCGACACCCAATGCCATAAGGCGAAAACACATTACTAAAACGCCACGCCACGTGTCAACACTTGTGCATCAGTACGCGCGTGGCGTCGTGTCGGGTGTTCACAGTGTGTTTCTGGTCTATAGAAAACAATACATTTGATTCGACTCAACACGCGTGGAGTGTCGTCGGGTGGCGTGGCGTTTTAATAATATGTTTCCGCCTTTATTGTTGTTACTATTGCTGTGATAAGTTGAAAAAGACAACACAATATGATAATTACTCGGTCGCACACCTTGACTTTGATATAGTTAAGGATAGAAAAATTAAAACAGTTTTGTCCCTTCGAACAAATTAAAAACATCGTTATGGCCCTAAGTCTTCAAAGTTTAAACTTATCATCTTACCACTCAGTCAATTGTACTATATGTTATAAGTTAAGAATGATTTATTTTATATCTAGCCGTGTGGTTTCTGGCTTAGAATAGACTACTCCATGTCAAAGTCAAAAATTCTTTATTCATATAGACACATTTAAAATATTATAAATCATGTTCTTATGATGCGTCCCTTTCTTTTACTACCACCAGTTCTGGTCGTGGCAACTCTGAGAAGAACTGGCAAGAAACTCGGAGGAATCCTTTTTTTTTAAACAAATTTTATTTTACAATCACTACATAGTATAAAACAAAGTCGCTTTCTCTGTCCATATATCCCTATGTATGCTTAAATCTTTGAAAAACTATGCAACGGATTTTGATGCGATTTTTAATAGATAGAGTGATTCAAGAGGAAGGTTTATATGTATAATACATCAGCATTGCGCCCGTGCGGAGCCGGGGCGGGTCGCTAGTCTATAATAATCGTATATCAAGGAACGGGCAGCAGCGTTTCCTTGTGTGATACAACATAATTCTGCGACCTGCCAAGCGAGATGACTATGGCAAATACCCTCCCTTGGGAGGAGGCCCATGTTCAGCAGTGGACGTTATACGGGCTGATGATGATTCATAGACATTACCTTGTAATAGACCAAGAGTCAGTGCACCTAAATGTCACGGTACACATAAAACAAAAATTTCAGCTGAACATTTAGTTTTATAGAATTTAGATTTGAAGTAGACTTTCAGTCAAGGCTTTAACGATATTCTTAAAGTGTTTGTAAGCACGCAAGGTGTTATATTTCTTTGAAAATATATCTAGAGCTCGGAAACATAAGGTCGGATGTGCCATTATACGTCAGAAACATTCGTCGTATGTGCCTTTACCGTACTGGCACTTAAGACCTAATGCTTTTGAGGTATACTTTATTACAGAGGAGCTAGTATTCGGTTTTACCCTCATAACTCCCGCTCTCGTGGGTTATTCATAATAGGCTAGTTGACACATATGAAATTATGTTACAATGATGTTTATTTCTAAAAGTATTTGTCATATGTAACCTAAATATAATCATTTCTGTTCATAAAACTTGAATAAATGATTGTATAAACTCAATATGAAAATTATTTATTTTGTCTATGTCTTTGATTTCCGAAAACTTTATCAGCCAAGCCACATCTTGTTAAAAAACATGAACGCGATCCTTTGCTGTTTCATGACGTCATCGATCTTGAACACAGATAATGTATATAGATCAACATGGCTGACATCGTTTTCATCTCTAAATGTCAAGCCAATTTTAAAATATTTATTTTAGTGCTTTCTAGATCTCATATATATTTTTTTTGATCTAGTAAAACCATTCTTAACCATATAAAAATAATTTCAAAAAAGGAGTCAACTAGCCTAGTAGTGTTCCGTACCCAAAGGGTAAAAACGGGACCCTATTACTAAGCCTTCGCTGTCTGTCTGTCTGTCACCAGGCTCTATCTCAAGAACCGCATCTAGACAGTTGACATTATCACAGATGGTGTATTTCTATTGCCGCTATAACAACAAAAACTAAAAATAAAATAAATATTTAAGGAGCCCTCCTTAAATATTTATTTTATTTTATTTATTTATCCCATACAACAAACGTCATTTCTTTTGCCTTTTTTTCTCGATGGGTTCCGTACACTTCGTGCGCGAGTCCGGCTCGCACTTGGCCGGTTTTTGTTTTTTTTATATTAGTAGCAGAGTTTTGCAGTCTACTAGTATTCTTGTTAACCCCTCGTGCTTTGCTAAAATGCTTGTATTACGAGTGGGTTCACGTCGGTAGTGCAATGGGTGGGGTTCGAACCGGCGACCTCAAGATCACAAGTCCGACGCCCTTGCCATTGGGCTACGGCAGCTTAAATTTATAATATTAGTAAGTATAGGTATTTTTTTCAATAGCCATACGTATTATCGTGTATATGATTGATAGTGACAGATCATAAGTGTGATATGACAAGTTTATATTTATATATAACATTATTATCTACAGCTGAATCATCAATAGGTGATAAGATGAAAATATCTTGTTAAAAATTATAAATCTATACTAATATTATAAAACAAGCTTCCAGCCTCAAGTTTCACCTGAGTAACTCCCGTTCCGGTGGGAACTTTATAAACTTTCGCGATTTGTACACATCATTTATAGTATACCAGTCGTGGTCACAGATAGACTTTTTTTTTTATTTATTACGTAGGTAGCCACGAGCCTTTTGCTACTTCATCGGGCATAAAGGCGAGCAGAGCTCCAGCCTTAATAAATGTTTTTAAAACTACAAACTAAGCAAGAGGGCGCTCCCTGTGTGGCTTGGACCTCGGCTCAGGGCATCCATGACCGCGACTGGTGTAATGTAAACATAATGTTTCGACATGGATTAGACCAGTCGTGGTTACGGATAGACTATAGAGTATATCCGTGACCACGACTGGTGTAACCCATGTCAAAACGTCGGATTATTAAGAAGGTAATGATTTGCCTTAAAATTGTACCGTGATTGAGACCCGCGTCTACTATAGATGATGATGATAAATGCGTTCAAGACAAATAAACAAATTATTTAGATTTATATACATAAAATATATATATTTATACAGATTTAATTTATCTGAAAAGCATGTTTCCTTGAAAACGCTAATCTCAGGAACTACTTGTCTGATTTGAAAAATTATATCAGATAGCCCATTTATCGAGGACGGCTATATAATATAATCACGCTATGACCGAAGATAGAGAGGGGAATGTTGAGATAGTTTGGTCACGTGGAAAGAATGGATGAAGAAAGATTGACAAAACAGATATACATGGCAAGTGTGAGTGGCACAGTCGGAAGGGGAAGACCTCGACGAACGTTCTCTGACCAAATCGGAGACGTCCCCGCAAAAGGTCAAATAAGATCCACCCTAAGCCGACGTGCTTGTATGACGAATGTTATGAGAGTGAATGAAGCGAAAGATGTGTAGGGATCGTAGCAAGTGGAGGTCCATTGTCTCTGCCTACCCCGCTGGGAAACAGGCGTGAGCTTATGTATGTATGTATGTACGCTATGACCAAAAGGAACGTAGAACCTGCCTATGAATGTTTCAAAATATGGGTTAACTCAAAGTAACAATTGATCCGGGCGTAGCCCAATGGCTGGGGCGTCGGACTTGTGATCTTGAGGTGCCCGGTTCGAACCCCACATATTGCACTACCGACGTGAACCCACTCGTAACACAAGCATTTTAGGAGGGGTTAAGAAGAATACTAGTAAGACTGCAAAAAAATCTGCTAGAAATATTAAAAAAAAACCACGCGGACGTAGTGGCGAGCACAAGCTATCATCACTTTTAAATCACTTCTGGACATAGGCCTCCCCCATTAATGTCCAGCGGGCACGATTGCTAGCGGCCTGCATCCACTGACTCCCTGCGAGCTTTATGAGCTCGTCGGTCCATCGTGCAGGCGGTCGTCCGACAGTTTGTGGTCTTCACTCGAGTACCATTCTGACAATCGAGTATCGGAATGCTTATTGCTAACTAATTCCCGTAGACTAGAATCAAATAAATTCGATTCGGGATCCAAGACATTTAGGTGTCCCGGGACCAGCCTAAGCCTAACAGCTTAGAGGCTCTTTCGTGTGTGCCGCTGTTGATCCTGGCTTACAGGAGTTACAGTGGCGGGAGAGTGGGAGGGATTAGTTCCAAAAGAAGCCAAAATACTAGAATCAAGACTTAAGACTATGAGGACTTTCGATGCCCTCGTACTCGACTCCGCCGCGGTCGCCGCAGTCCGCCTCTCGCGAGAGGCGCGAACTGTAGAGAGACAGTTGCACAAAATTCCCCTAAAAATCTAAAACCATCATTCCTCAATTACATCGCCAGCGACCGCCCTGACCCGGGGTCCAAGACCCACAGGAAGCGCCCTCTTGCGCAGGTTGCTTAGATTTTAGTTTTTAAACCATTTATTAAGGCTGAAGCTCTGCTCGCCTTTATGCGTGGTGAAGTACCAAAAGACTCGTGGCTAACTAAGAATAACCTTTCGAATAACACAAAAAGAAGCTAGGTGCTAGATGGCACCGCTCGTCGTCTAGTAGTTCTCGAATACACTTTAAGGGTCAGAAGGTTGCCCTCTAGCCATTTGTGTGTAAGATATTAATCTAGCGACCTACAACGCTTAGTCAGACGCATATCAAAATCAAAATCAGTAGTTTATGGCTAATGGAAATATTATGGTAGCCGAATTTGTGATAAAGATCGCGCATGTTTACTTACGTCACCGATTAGTTTAGGAGCTGGCGAACGATTTTGTTGATATCTCGTATGGCGGTACATTTTTAAACTGCTTATAGTATATACAATATACTAGGTGTCTGGCGCAGTTTCGCCCGTGTTTTAGTAAATTTTAGTTATCACTTTGTGATATTCCTTTCTTTAGTGCGGGAGTTGTCATATTTAGGGTTCCCTAGCCATCATCATCATAATCAGCCCGTACAACATCCACTGCTGAACATGGGCCTTCCGAGGGAGGGTTTTTGCCATAGTCACCACGCTTGGCAGGCGGGTTGGTGTCCGCAGTATTATGTTGTAACACACAAGGATTGTTATGACAACCGAGACCACCGACTTAACGTGCTTTCTGAGGCACGGAGGGAATCCCACAACCATCCAGACCTAAGAATTTACACAAAGATTTCTTGTCCGGCGTGGGGATCCCACGACCTCCGAGATTTAAAGCGAGGCTAATGGCGCTGCGCTACGGTGGTTGTCTCCGGGGTTTCCTACCTAAAGAGTGAAAACGGGCCCCTATTACTAAAACTATTGTCTGTCTGTCTCCAAGCTGTATCTCATGAACCGATCAGCATCACGTTATAGCTAGACAGTTGAAATTTTCACAAATAATGTATTTCTGTTGCCGCTATAACAACAAATACTAAAAACAGAATTTAAAAAAAGATTTCATTAGGACTCACCATACAACAAACGTGACTTTATGCTGCATAAAGCATGTACAGGCTTAAAATGTTTTATGATTTTAAAATCTTAAACTGTTTTATTTGGATTTTTTTAAATAGAAGATATTATTTTGTGTTAAAAATATACAAAGAGCTCTGTCTGAAAATAGCGCAAACTAAATTTATTATGTAACATTTCGATATTAATACTGTTTGCAAATTATCGTACCATTTGTTAGCAACTATTTTCTCGCGGGACCACCGCCACCTTCTAATCCTGCGGGAATCACGTTATTAAATTATAGCCTAAGTTACTCCTGGATAATGTAGGTGCCTAATGTTAATAGATCTTTTTAAATCAGCCCAGTAGTTCCGAAGCCTATTCAATACACACGATCAAATCTTTCCTCTTTTTAATATTTGTATAGAAATCAAAAAAAATACATTGTAGAATTACTGGGGTCTCCAAAATACGGCCGCAGGCCAAATATGGCCCGCCAGTGGATTAATGGAATCCAGCCAGCAGCAGCTTAAGACTAGTGTCGTTTAATACTATATTGAAAGAAGAAAGAAAATACATTTATTCAGCACAGCACAGCAAACATATAGTTAATGTACACAACAATAAAACGCCTTGCATGTTCTGCCGAAAAAGTCGGCATAGGCTAGGTGATACCTAGCGCTGGATACAGTTGGCAACTCAAGTAGTGACCCACGGACGAGGGATGTAACACTTAAAAAGTATAGGTACCATTTATGCATATTTGTAGGGAAAAACAAATAATAATAATAAACGAATATAATAAATTTTGTTCGAGAACAGCTATGGTTTTAATACAAATTAAACATAGCGCCTTATTACTGTACTCAATCATAAAAATGTGTACATGTTTGCTTAGGTTTCGAAATATAACTATACTCAGTTAAGGGCAGAAAAATTAATACTATTTTGGCCCTTGGGACATACTGAAAAAGTCGATTGTGCAAATTTTCGTGGCCCCCAACTCCTAGACTACACATAACCGTACCTACCTACTGTACTTATGTCGTCGTAAAACCAAAGTGTTAACTAATTAAAAACCTTGAGAATTTCAGTCTCAAACTGTCATCCTTATGATGAACTGCTAAAATATTTTCCATAAATAAATCATCGTTAAACGTAGTTTGAAATATATTAGTGGGTGTGTGTGTGTGTGTGTGGGATTTTTTTTAAATATATTAGGGGTTGTAATATGTAGAGTTTTTAAGTAGATATTAACATGGATATGCCTATACAGTATGTGGCTTTATAAAGTGCACATATCGATAAAAGTGAAAATGTATCTAACTAGCTTTCGCGCGCGGTTTCATCCGCTTAACACGCGTCTTCTTCGATAAATAGAATAGGCTGAACACTGAAAGAATTTTTGAAATCTACCCAGTAATTCCTGAGATAAGTGACTTCAAGCAAACAAACAAACAACCTCTTCAATATAGATATAGATTTTATGGACGGAAAAATATTAAAAAAAAACAATTACATTTTTTATGTATGACGTTTGATTTTGCTTCCATAAGGAAGGTCTTTGTTTAATCACTCCTACAAAATGTTGTAATTAAGTTTCAACAGTCGAAATATAAAAGATAATAATAATAATAGAAGATAATCGTGATCGTATAAACGATATCACATCGTATTGTCAATACAATCTTTATAAATACCGGTATCATGACAAACAGTAGGTATGTCCATGTTACGTTTCCGGCTTAGAATAGACCTCCCATATATTCCTATGGGTGTGGTAAGAGTCGACTAAGGGACATACAACCGATGGATGGGCAGCAGCATCTATCTATCAGCAGCTTAAAGACACTCCCATCTTACTGCGATCACCAATCCGCCAAGCGTGGTGATTACCGCAATACCGCCGTTATCACCACGCACCACACATCACGCGGGTGAAATGCATTTACGCATTCCCACCACCGCTGCGGCGTATCCGCGCGCTGGCGATGGGATATGTAGGACTCGGCCTCTCCATAGCGTGGTATGCTGGCTCATACCACGAGGAGAGAACCCTACAACACTAAAATCTCCGGACACTCCTTCGATCCGCCGTTGGCGGGGACCGGGTACGCATAAGCAATCCGGCCTAACCCCTTAACGACCCTGGCTTGCCAAGGTCTGTTAAAGAGGAGGCCCACGTTCAGCAGTGGACGTAAGCGGGCTGATAGTGTAAGTAAAAGTGATTGTCCTGGTTATGATTTCGCTATGATAATGACGTCATGTCGGTACTTAAAAACTCTACCTATTCCCATCCCTCGTTTATAAATAGACGTAAGAATAAGGTGCTAATTATCGCGTGGTATAGTGTGCAGTGTTTGTTTAGTACAGTACTCTTGATAATTGTGGAATGTTACGGTGTCAGGCCAGCCTTACATGTGGTTAAGTGCACGGCAATTAGTACCTTCTGAACTGTATATTTTAAGTCGAAATTCCCTTGACTGTACGTGATTATATGGACCAGAAGTTGTGAGAACTGTCTTTTGAAAAAACCATTTGTTAGTGCTCCTGTGTGAGGACTGCCGTCTTTAAGACTGCGATTGGTTCCTACTCCCGTGGACTGCCTTATTAGAACGAACTATTTGTACGTGCTCCCCTATGTGGACTGCTTACGTCATATAGAGTATACACCCTTCAAGTTTCAGGCCACTAAGATCTGTTATTCAAGACAAAGAGTTTTATTAAAGACAACGCTTGCATAACCTTATAATAACTACTCTACAACAGAGCATTGTGACACAGATTTGCAAAGCCAACTATTAGCACTTGAAGCCTTATATAATACTGCTAATATCTAAGTCAATTTACTGACGACGCCAAGATGACTTCCAAGATCTTCAACAGATTAACTCAAATGGGTGTTGGGCTAGCTTTTGCCGGTAGCGTAGCCAATAATGCGTTGTTTAACGTTGATGGCGGTCAAAGAGCGGTAATCTTCGATAGATTTTCAGGCATCAAAGAATTCGTAGTTGGAGAAGGCACGCATTTTATTATCCCCTGGGTTCAGAAACCAATCATCTTCGATATTAAGTCGAATCCAAGGAACGTTTCAACTGTAACTGGAAGCAAGGATCTACAACGCGTCGAAATTACTCTCAGAATTCTGTTCAGACCAATGGCTGAAGAACTGCCGAGAATTTATACAGTTCTAGGCGAAGATTATGATCAGAGAGTATTACCGTCTATTACTTCTGAAGTATTGAAGGCTGTGGTTGCCCAATTTGATGCAAGCGAATTGATTACTCAAAGAGAAATGGTCTCATTCAAAGTTAATGAGGGTTTGACTGAGAGAGCCCGACAATTTGGTTTGATTCTCGACGATATCGCTATCACCCATCTGTCTTTCGGCAGAGAATTTCTCCAAGCTGTAGAGTTAAAACAAATTGCTCAAATTGAAGCTGAAAAAGCAAGATATATGGTGGAGAAAGCAGAACAGAGGAAAAAGGCTGCTGTGATTTCGGCCGAAGGTGACTCCCAACAGGCTAATCTTTTGGCAAAGGCTTTTGGGAAGGCCGGTGAAGGATTAGTGGAGTTGAGAAGAATTGAGGCAGCGGAAGACATTGTCTATCAACTGTCCAAATCTAAGAATGTGACATATCTACCTGATGAAGGATTTGTAAATGTTAAGCACTAGTTTTATGGTAAATATGCCAAAGTTTTGCTTTTTATTTTGGTGTGTAGAAATGAGTGACCTTTTGGGGGGAAATTTACTAAACATCCCCTACGCATTTGTGACTGGCGTCTATGACCTTGGTGGCTCTGGCGGCGGGATATGAGGGCGTCCATCCATCATTGGAATTTGGCAATGGTATGCTAGTCTATAGGGAGAGGATCTGGCCACTAAAACTCCCTAGGAGCTTCTCCATCACCATTCGGGAGGGTATATTAAGTAGTGACTTGTCCAGGCTTCTCATGGCTAGTGCAGTAAGAAAGTTGCTTGCTGGCTGAGTTCTTGTATTGAGGACAACAGCAATATTAGGAGTTAATTATTATGCCAATAACGACGCAAGGCGAAGGTGCAGCCATGACAGCGCTTCAAAACTTTTCATTTCGAATGAAAGGTGATATATACAGAAGTGGTGTGGCGCAGGCGTGGTCCAGGCGTCCGTGTCTAACCGGGTCGCGTCTGCGCTGCGTCTGTTCAAATCGGCCCAGTAGTTTCGGAGCCTATTCAATACAAACAAACAAACAATCAAATCTTTCCTCTTTATAATATTAGTATAGATTAATTACGAGGTTAATATTGTTTCATGACTCGTCTACATATCGACGGGTAAAATACACTTAAGCTAAGCGTCACGTAATTATGACACATGGCTAGGTGTTCAGCAGTGGACGTTAAACAGGCTGTTGAAAATACTGAATTCTTACAAATGTAAATTAACTTTATTATTTTAGGAAAATATAATAAAATTGTCTATGTATATCATATGTCTAATAAATACTATTTTTGTTTCAGGAAAATCCTATTCAAAAATCCATTCTTCCCTCACCATACTTCCTTTTAGCATTCCATTATATTAGTTTATAGTTATTTATATAATACTTCCAAAATATATTAATATATACCCTATTCCTCCACTCATTCCAATGTAAAGTTACATTAATATATATATATTTTCAAAATTAATTATAAATGAATAAATAATTATATTTGAATAATATTTTTCCAGCATAAAGTATATTTAATACAAATTAATCTACCCGCGCCTTTTTATTAACACTCCATTCTTAAAATTGTACCTTTATAACAACGAATATAATTTTGTTTTCTTAACGAAACTGTTTCAGATGATTAATAATTTTATTCAATCGAATTGTTGCTTTATTTATAATTAAATAACAACGATACTATCCAATGCTTAATCAACATTAAAAAATAATATTAAGTTTAATTTCAATAATAATTATTTTTGAAAAATCAATAATTTAAAACTTAATTATTTTTAAAATATCACTTTAAATGAGTTGTATTGTGTTCCTATAACCTTATAGTTAAGGGCATGTTGAGTTTCTCCATTTTCTCCATAATGTGTTGACCTTCACCATAATGTCCTCGTCTCCAGCCGTGGAGCCATCCTCTCCATCCACCACTCCTTCTTCCCCTGCGCTGAGAGCTGAATGTAACCAGTTTCATACGTCGACTCCATACTTCACTGGAAGGGTAAGTCATTCAGTTTAGTACATAGTGTAATCGCTAAAGAAAGTTGGGTATGCACGCGGTTCTCATATGTTGCACACTCAACTCTATACAGCTGTTGGTCTAACAGTAAATTAATGACTTGTGATACCGGGTGTTCAAGGTTCGATTCCCACTTGAGACAACTATTAGTGTAAAAGACTAATTGACTAATTCTATCATATATTAAAAAGTATTAAACCAGAAAATCTAAAAACTAACAAATAACATTGTTTTTTTTATAAAATGAATACATAAGTAGCAAAAACATAATTTAAAAAAATAATGTGTCTGTATGTTCCGACTTATCTTAATAATGGCTGTACTGATTTCGGCGAGGTTTTCACTGATATATAGCTATTTATCTCTATTTTATAAGTTACTAGCGACCCGCCCCGGCTCCGCACAGGTGCAATGCTGATGATGAATCATTCTATCTATTAAAAAAAACCGCATTAAAATCCGTTGCGTAGTTTTAAAGATTTAAGCATACATAGGGATATAGGGACAGAGAAAGCGACTTTGTTTTATACTATGTAGCGATACATAATTATACATATAACTTTATTAATATATACATATAACACTACTATACTCTTTATTTTGTCTGTCTATTTGATTGTTCGTGTATTCCTCTTAACCTATAAAGCGCTAGTTCGTTGTAAGTAAAAAACAAAATAAAAAGTTTAATTTTACTCGGATGTAGTCGCGGGCAGTATTAAAGATAAATATCAGTATGCATTTAGCTGAGTAACAAAATCTTTAATAATGAAAATGTTGAATGATTTATGTTTTATCTAACACCTTTCATCTAAAAAACGACCCTAACGTAGGGACACCGTTGGCCTCGAGGCGTACTAGATGACCCGGTCGAGGAGATAACAACTTACCAACTAGCAGTAAAAATACTGCAAGAAACTAGCACCACTACGCAGAGACCACTCTATCCCCGCCACGCCGGAGAAGAGTGCGGGCGCGAACGCGACGCGTCCCCCTAGTCCTTCTGACCTTTAGTTTACAAAGACCCATCTGATGCCCTCGTAGACCCGAAGTCCGAGAGGCCCGCAAACTGTAAAGTAGAGCGACAGTTGCACAATACTCCCCTAAAATACTAAAAGTCATAATCCCTCAATCTCATCGCTGAGCCGAAGTCCAAGCCAAACAGGGGGCGCCCTCTTGCGCATGTTGCTGAGTTTGTAGTTTTTAAACCTTTTATTAAGGCTGGAGCTCTGCTCGCCTTTATGCCCGGTGAAGTACCAAAAGCATCGTGGCTACAAACAGTTGGAAACAAACAGCTATGTAAGCACTCAGTTTTATTTAGGTATATTTTGTCCGTCTTCGTGAGAAAAGGTGTGACGGCTTGAGTGTGCCACAAGGGTTGTTCAGACCGACTGCGCTAGGACGCTGTCTGCACGAGTGAGTGTATAAGGTGTTTTCTAAATATATGCCTACCTTTAAATCACCGGGCTAGCATAACGGGTTATGTACTATCTGGACACACGAGACTGGACATGAGTGGGTCCAGTTGGTAAAACTCGGAATTATGATCACTTATTATTTCGTCATAATAATATTTACTTTAAGTTTCACTAAGTGGACACACATATAAATATTGGCGCGTCCAGATGACGAAATAATAAGTGATCCTAATTCCGAGTTTCACCAACTCGACACACTCATGTCCAGTCTCGTGTGTCCAGATAGTGACTAACCCAGCATAGCTCACTAGCTTCTTTCGTACAAAGTCATACACTTATAGTAGGGGATTCACGACGCGGGGATTTCGGGATTTACTAAAGCGCGGCAGATTAATATACAGGTGGATACCTTGTACCCGGTTAAGTACCTCCACAAAACATGAGGCCCATATATAAGGCCGCCCGTGAAGGATACAGGATCAGATTAGTAAAAAAAAATTGACCATCAGAAATTCTCGAGCGCGTCAGATTAAGGTAGGGTGAGTTAATTACATCCTAAAAAGTGTATATTCCACTAATCTGACAATTTGAGAGTGACGTAAAAAAAGGGGAGGACAACAAAGTTGTAAAAAAAAACGTCATGTCGACATTCTCGAGCGTAGCTAAATTTATTTTTATTTTGAAGGAAATAATTCAAGAATAATGAAAAATATATAATCTGACGATTGCCGCAAGCCGAAATAACAAAAATTCGTCGATAAAGTTAAATGCGTGCAGCTGCGTGATGCCTACATTTCCTTCTCCGCGTTTCTATTCCTCTCTCACTCTTTCTCTATATATCTCTATTTTTTTTATAAATACATGTATTCTACTAAAAAAGCATACACTTATTTATTTGCATGCTATTTCCTGAGCTTTTCAATTAATTAAGTTCAATGATTAAAAAAAAAAAAAAAAATTTGACTTCCCCCTAAGAAAAATTAAAAATTTTAAACAATTCGGGAAGTTATTGGTTTTACCCCGTTTTGCGAAAATCGAGTTTTCATCAGATCTTGACGTTTTAAGGTCATAGGAAGCTTCCCTGACTACCGCCGTGATGTTGTCACTATGTCTGTATGTATGTGTGTGTGACTCGCTTATAACTTTTGAACGACTAAACCGATCGGAATCTACTAAACGGCGTTCTAAATATTTCCCTCAAAATTAGATTTCCTGTGAATTTAAACCGATTTGGACCTATCGTTTTAATATTTTGGAAAGATTTTGAGAAATTTTGACAAATCTCAAAATAAAGAAAAATTTTTGAAAGGGTTTTTTTGGAATAACTTTTAACCAGCTTTATCGATCAACTTCAAAAACTAATCCGCCTTTAAGCTTGAAAAACCACGTCGATCGCCACCAAGCTGGTCAAACGCGGTTGATTCGTTCGAAAGATATCGTGAACGAAAGAAACCCGAAAAAGTGTTTATTCGGGATTACTCCGAAATTTGTGGTTCGATCAATTAAAATTGCAAAATTACTTATGAGGATGATAAAACTGCGTCGAATGCCAACCGCGTGAAAATTGCTTGATCCATTCAAAAGTTATTGCGGTTTGAAAATTCTAAAAATAGTGTTCTATGACTTTCGAGCTGGGAGAGCTCAAATGCATAGAAATATTATTTCTTTGAACTCAGCGAGCTAAAAATATCACATAAATTATATTTTGAGCTCAAAAATGTCATAAGTACAATTTTAAGCGCCCAGGAATGGAATTAGCGGGAAGTTGCAGGGATGGCCTTTAAGGTGAACCGCTTTTCTAATTTTTTTTTGTCAGATCAGGCGAATCCCTCTAGATAATTGTCAGTTTATGAGACAGTACGTTTAGAACATAAAGATGAACCATATATATCTTAATCTGACGCGCTTGAGTATTTCAAAATGGCGAATTTTTTTTGCACATTATGAAAATAGCCGCGAGTTTGCGTCCCATCGAAATCGTCAGATTAGTGAATGAGAGCTTTTTTTTGGTGCACTTAACACTCCCTTAGAAAATCTGACGCGCTCGATTAAATTTTTTTTTTTTCATTTTCAACCCTTATATACAACCACCCGCATCATGCAAACGATCAGATTAACATACGTACATTATTAAAAATACGTAGGGCATTGATGCTATCAATATCTGACGCGCTCGAGGATGTCCATGCAACAGTTTTTTTTTACATATTTAAAAATCTATAGCCGCTTCCCCCACCGATGTAAAGGTATATATCATATAACATTTTTTTCTTCTTATCATCTAAGCTTTGCATCCCAATAGGTCTCTACGACGCTCGAGTAAATCCCCATTTAGCCTCGTGGGCTCCCTAACTATTATGACTTTGTACGAAAGACACGTGTTTTTCAAACCATTATATTTAAATGAAAATAAAAACCGACTTCAAATTGAAGACTTATATGGTTTACTCATGGATGTCGTGGTCAGAAAAAAATAGCCTACTACTACAAGAACGGGACAAGAGAAGCACCAGCTTTTAAATAAAAAAAGAATCCTTAAAATCGGTTAACCCAATCGAAAGTTGTGAGGTAACAAACATAAAAAACATCGATTGAAAAAGGGCAAAAAAAGTATGTTGTAAGGGAGCCCCCCTTAAAAAATTTCCAATTTTATTTTATTTTTAGTTATCAATAGAAATACTTCATCTGTGAAAATTTTAACTGTCTAGCTATCGCGGTGCTTTAGGTATCTAAAGCACCGCGATAGCTAGACAGTTAAAATTGGCTGGCCAGGCTGTATAGCCTAGTGACAGACGGACAGCGAAGTCTTAGTAATAGGGTCCCGTTGTTACCCTTCGGGTGCGGAGCCCTAAAGAAACACAGTCTAATTGGAACCTTTTCCTGTTCAAGTCGGTTGCAATTCTTTACCTTTATTTCTTTTCGGACGGGCATTATGTTTTTAGCCCGAAGGCTTTTGCTAGTATATTGTTAGCTAATACGTTATTGTGGTTGGTTCCAGAAGCAGCAGCAACAGCCCCTGCACGTCGTACTACCAACCCCCTCCACACCCCCTACTTACGGTTAGTTTGATTTTGTTAATTTATATTTTATAATTCTCATCATCAACAACAACCTTCGTAGAGTAGCGGTATTTGGCTCGCTTTAAATCTCGGAGGTCGTGGGTTCGATTCCCACGCCGGACAAGATTTTTTGTGTAAATTCTAAGATTTCTTTCCGGGAAACGGAGGGTAGTCCCTTAACCAACCAGAACTGGAAATAAATGTTAGATTTTATCCAAAGATTTCTTGTACGTGGGGATCGACTCCACAACCTTTGAGCGTATGAACGAAGGGAGGGTCGAGGTCGAGGCTCCCGTCACTGTCACCCGCTTCCCTTCCGCTGTCGACCGCATATGACACACGCTCGAAGATCGCACTCACCCAATATGGGATCAGCCTCGTTATACGCTACGTCCTTTTGAATTCTATAGGCACTGTAGTGCCCCCCCCCCAAATCAACGAGAACATAAACATGGTATATTTCTAATTAAATTATAAAAAATATTCTTTATTCCAGGCGAGGCAACACTCACTCCACCGCCGCGGTCGCCGGGCGTGCCTGTAGCCAGTCCCTCGGGCGACAGTCGCTCTCATCCACCCGACGGTACTTCATCTGATAAGGTGAGGGGGTTTTACTCAAGCGGGGTTTAGAGCCCCTCTTACCCCGAAAAAGGGGTAGGAAGAATATGGGGTAGGGGGGAGTGGGAGAATCGGATGATCGTGGGTTGGAACATGCTGATATCTACTGAATGTCTGTATTCTTCTGTCTTCTGTATTCTTGTTAACCCCTCGTGCTTAGCTTAACATGCTTGTTACCAGTGGGTTCACGTCGGTAGTGCAATGGGTGGGGTTTGAACCGGCGACCACATGATCGCAAGTCCTTCATTCATGATGTAATCGCACGAATTTTAAACCCTTTCGGCGATGGACGCTCATCGACCCAACGGTACTTCTTTAGACTTCTGACTGCGTGAAGAGTCTTCCCGTATATTCTAGAACTGTAAACCAGACGGGACTTTCTTTGTATATGATGTACACAATATTGCGGTCAGCAACTCGTTTACCAAATGTGGTGACTAAGCCAAAACGACTATCGTGGCAGGCCTATGTCCAGCAGCCGGAATGCCTCGCGTACCCGGCCCTCACTAACGGCGGACGGAGAAGTGACCGGCGGGTTTTAGTGATGTAGGGTCCTTCTCGTGGTATGACTATAGCATACCACGCAATGGAGAGGGCGTGTCCCACATACCCCTTCGCCGACGTGGGAACGCTGCAGCGGCAGAGTTGATGCGTATTTTCCCCCTTGACATAAAAAACAAGGCCCATGTTAGCAGTTGACGTTATAAGGGCTGATGATGATTACTTAATTTCAATTTTCTTCCAGTCATCAGAAACAGCGGTCGGAAGTAGCGTCTCCCGTACCACAAGCACGGTCCTATCCCGGAAAGAGAGCTACAAAGCTCAGAGACAACATTACAGAAGAGAGAAGAAGAGAGCCGCTTCCGCTTTACTGCATAATATAGAAGACCCATCTGTCGTTGTTTTAGCCGACTGGCTTAAGGTAATTTAGTAGTTATTTTACTTTAAATCACTATTAATCGACTGGTTTAAAGTTGACTTAGTTTATTAACTGGTTTTGGGTAAGCTAGCCTTTTAACTGACTGGCTTAAGTTAATATAGTATATTAACCAACTGGCTTAAGTTAACCTAGTTTATTGACAGACTTCCTTTGGGTGAGTTACCCTATTGACGAACTGGCTTAAGTTTATCTATTCTATTAACCAACTGGCTTAAGTTAACCTACTATATTGACAGACTACCTTTGGGTGAGTTAGCCTATTGACGAACTGGCTTTAGTTAATATAGTATATTAACCAACTGGCTTAAGTTAACCTAGTTTATTGACAGACTTCCTTTGGGTGAGTTACCCTATTGACGAACTGGCTTAAGTTTATCTATTCTATTAACCAACTGGCTTAAGTTAACCTACTATATTGACAGACTACCTTTGGGTGAGTTAGCCTATTGACGAACTGGCTTTAGTTAATATAGTATATTAACCAACTGGCTTAAGTTAACCTAGTTTATTGACAGACTTCCTTTGGGTGAGTTACCCTATTGACGAACTGGCTTAAGTTTATCTATTCTATTAACCAACTGGATTAAGTTAACCTATTATATTGACAGACTACCTTTGGGTGAGTTAGCCTATTGACGAACTGGCTTTAGTTAATCTAGTTTATTAACCAACTGGCTTAAGTTAACCTAGTTTATTGACAGACTTCCTTTGAATGAGTTAGCCTATTGACGAACTGGCTTAAGTTAATCTAGTTTATTTACCAACTGGCTAAGCTAACCTCGTGGCTTAGCCTAGACTATTAATCGACTGGCTTAAAATAAGTCGAAGCGCTGACTTAAGTTAACTTAGTTTTGTAACAAATAAGTGGTGACCTGTTTTTAAACCGCAATAACAAATAAATTTTTACAATATGTTTTTTGACTTAACTTACAACTTAGTATGGCGGATCATCTTACATCAAACGTAGCGTACGAACGAGATGGAAGATTGCTGTTTGCATCTTGTGTCATTCGATATGAAACGACATAAGTACGTCCCGCTTCTACTATTTGTGGGCGTGTCAACCACTCCTCTATATTTACACACCTTACGATATACTATGATTTATTTGATAGACTAGTTGACAGTGTTGACACATATAAAATTATGTTTATTTCTAAAAGTATTTGTGATATGGAACCTAATAATATAATAATTTCTGATCAAAAAACTTGAATATGTTTGTAAAAATTCAATATGAAAATTATTTCTTTTGTCTATGTTTTTAACTTCTATCAGCCATTTTGTGACGTCATACATCTCGTTAAAACTTGAACTTTCTGATTCATGACGTCATCGATCTCGAACACAGATAATGTATATAAGTCAACATGGCGGACATCTGTAAATATCAAGCCAATTTTAATATATTCATTTTAGTGCTTTCTAGATCTCAAATAAATGCCATAATTTTTTCTTGATCTAGTAAAATCATTCCTTGATAACAATAATTTCAAAAAAGTGTCAACTAGCCTATTTTAATAGTTGGATGTTCGTTTCAGGTTCGAGGTTCTCTTAAATCATGGACGAAGTTATGGTGTGTTTTGAAGCCTGGCCTTTTGTTGTTATACAAAAGCCCTAAAGCTAAGGTAAATCTATTTGATAATTCGTGGAGCAAATACTTTGTATCCCTTTTTATGAACATTGAGGAGTAGGTATGAAATTTCGCACACTTATAGTTTACAAGTGAACCTCCGTAGCGTAGCGGTATTTGGCTCGCTTAAAATCTCGGAGGTCGTGGGTTCGATCCCCACGCCGGACAGAAAATCTTTGTGTAGACTCTAAGATTTCTTTCCGGGTCTGGTTGGTTGAGGGACTACCCTCCGTGCCTCGGAAAGCACGTTAAGCCATTGGTCCCCAACATCATCTATAATAATCGTATATCAAGTAACGGGCAGCAGCGTTTCCTTGTGTGATACTTTCATACAATTTTCATCCCCCCCTTACAACCCTTTTTCGCCATAAAAAGTAAAAAAAGTAGTAGTCTATGTCCTTTCTCAGGTTCTACACTATCTGTGAACCAAATTTCATTTCAATCGGTTCTGTAGTTTTGATATGATAGGCCGAAATTTGTCCCTAGAGAGTAACAGACATACGTTCAAGTGTGCCAATTAGCTCAGTTTCGTGGTGCCATTTTTCAACCCGGATGCCGCCCTTTTATTGTTTATCATCTTCGCTTTCGATTTTGTTTAAAAATATTTTTAAATGGTGTTTGTTTAATTTATTTATTTACAGAGTAGCCATTGGGTCGGTACAGTTCTACTAACGTCTTGCCAAGTTATAGAGCGTCCTAGCAAGAAGGACGGTTTTTGTTTCAAGTTGTATCACCCCCTGGAGCAGAGTATCTGGGCACCCAGAGGACCGCATAACGAGACTATAGGTGAGTAGAGAAAAAAAAAGTTCTGAGCCTCGTGGCAAAAATATTGCCGCGATGCTTTTGGTGCTATATTTTTATTTTTTGTACTGTTCTATAAGGTGAACTGAAAATAAAGGTCGCAGATACCAAAAAAATATTTAGCCACGAGGCTTTTGCTTCATTATTATAATATTTTCACGTATCTTTAACTAGCTACCCGCGCCCGCGTATCCTCCGATGCCGTAGGAACTTCATCGTTTAATGTTGCGTATGTTACTTCTGGATAATGCAGCATTCATAGCCCATTTATGAGCCGAGGCCCAAGCCCCACAGAGAACGCCCTCTTGCGCAGTTTGCTTAGTTTGTAAACGAATGAAACGATATTTATTCAGCACTTAGGTATTTACATACACTTGCACTTGTTAGTTATATACAATTAAATATTATTAATATAATTAAATACAAAATATCGCAACTGAAATGTTTGCGAATTAGCTAATGACCTGTCTGTCAGTCTAGTGTCACGGCATATGTATAGTAATAACAATTATTATTTCTATAATCAAAATCTTAATATAATTTAGTTTATAAACCATTTATTTAGTTTGGAGCTCTGCTCGTCTTTATAACCGAAGAAGTAGCAAAAGCCTCTTGACTGTCCGTCCGAAAATTCGTTTCTTCGTTTTTGTTTATTATTTTGGAAAAAACTATATTTCGTCGATGTAATGTTGGCAACCCAGAAGGAGGTCAGAGTCGCAGGGGACATTAGAGCAAACATGTTTGAAGAGAGACTGACAAGAAATAACATAATTTTGAACAAAAAAAAAAACTGATTTCTAAGTAAACTCAGAATTGCCTGAACTGTCCTTAACCTTCATCATCAGACTCCTAATGACAGTCAGAACCCATCTAGGCGTTAAGTTCTTATCAATATTAATAAAGAAAAAAGAAACTTCATACACTAGTCGCCCCTGCGATTTTTGAAAGTTCCCCTCGATTTCTCTAGTCTGTCATCATCAAACCCTGATTTCCTTATTATGGGACCACCTTTGAAATATCATTCTTTCCAACAAAAAAAGAATAATCAAAATCGGTTCATAAATAACGAAGTTATCCGCGTAAAAGAAACATTAAATCATAAAAAAATATACGGTCGTATTGAGAAACCTCCTCCTTTTTTGAAGTCGGTTAAAAAAAACTTGCTAAATCCTTTATTTTTCTGATTTGATTGTGTTCTAGTATAAAGCATCGGTGAACCTGTAATACCGCATAAGTGATAGCAACTGATAAGGTTTATTTTCATCTGTCAAGAAATATTTTCTTTATATAATGTTGTAAAAGGCAAAAAATCTATTTGCTACATATGAATTTCAACCTTAATAGCTATTGTTAGCTTACGCAGTAACAAGGTAGTACAAAGTGAATGTTTGTTACCAGGTGCGGTAGTACAACCCTTGCCGACGGCACACCTCATATTCCGAGCGCCCTCGCAAGCCGCCGGACACTGCTGGCTCGACGGACTCGAACTTGCACTACGATGTACAAATGCTATGCTCAGGTAACATCATCATCATCATCCATTGCTGAACATGGGCCTCCTCCCGAGGGTGGGTTTTTGCCATGGTCACCACGCTTGACAGGCGGGCTTGTGACCGCAGTATTATGTTGTAATACACAGAGAAACGCTGCTGCCCGCTCCTTGGTATACAATTATTATATTAATTACTAGCGACCCGTCCCGGCTTCGCACGTGTGCAATGCTGGCTAGCATTGCACACGTGCGAAGCCGGGACCCCCGCCCGGTACCTCCCGGCCGGTACCGGTGCCGCAACCGCTATCTCTAGCTATGTCCCTGCATTTTTAATCTGTAAATTCTTCGAAAGTATTCATTAAAATTACATGCTGTATAGGGCGATATTGATATATAATAAATGCACAATGTCTTGAAGTAGTTAATTATTATTAGATAAGGATGTTGAGCCGCTGATTCAAAGAAGCGTTCCGACGCCTCTTTCATCCACTGCTTGATAGAAGGCAGTTGGAGATCGGAATGTACGTTGCGATTACGTCGAGTGAATCTACTTTCAACAGTTTGTAAGCGGTACAAACTGCTAGACGCTGTATGAGCGAATACGGTGCTCGCGTACGTCATTATCGGCCTTATTCACGTGGTATAAATCCTAACCTTGTTATCAAGTGATAGTTTACTGCGTGAATTTAAAAGACAGTGTAGTTGACTGAGCGTAAGTAAAGCCCGTGCACGAACGGTTTCTACATGCGCTCTGAAATTTAGCTTTCGGTCAAGGACTACGCCTAAATACTTGGCTTGCCATTCCTAAGGGATTGGTTCGCCGAACATCTTAACCGGTGGAATGACCGGTGGACTGTTGAATCTCGCGAAGAGTACAGCGGCACTCTTTGTCGGACTAATTAAAATGCTGTATTGCTTAAAATCGCTAAATAAATAAGTCATTATTTCTTAAAAATCACGATGTTATAATTCGCTTTATTTTCAACGCAGATGTTCCCGCTCCCGTCCAGAACAGACGGTGGCTGCCGACTCGCCGGCCACACAAACGAATTTATCACACGAAGATCTGGAGAAACACTTTAATGAGCACGGTAAGTCATAGTATTAATAAATATTTAGAGCTCAGTAGCATAAGGTCGTATGTGCCATTATACGTCAGAAACATTCGTCGTATGTGCCTTTATCGTTAACTGGCACTTACGACCAAATGCTTCTGAAGTAAATCCGTCCTTATGTTTATGAGGTCTAGATGAGATGTTGAATGTATGTAGAGCTCAGAAGCGATAGGTTGGATGTGCCACTATCGAAGCGGCCGTAACCCAATGGCTAGGAACATCGGACTTGGGATTCTGTGGTCGCCCTTGCACTAACGACGTGAACCCACTCGTAACATTACGCATTTAGCTTAGCACGAGGGGTTAACAGGAATACTAGTAGTGTGCAAAACTGTGCTAGTAATCTGTTTTATTTTTAAAGTCAGAAACATTCGTCGTATGTGCCTTTATCGTAAACTGGCACTTACGACTAAATACTTCTGAAGTATAATAGTACATCTATCCTTATGCTTCTGATGTCTAGATATGAAATATTGAACATATATATATCAGCCATTTAAGTGGAAGGCCAGCCCGCCAATCAAACGCTGACATTTAATTGAATGCCTAGGCCAATTGTTGATTGAAGTAACATCACTTAACGTTTAACTAGTAAGCTAGCAAGCTAGCCTATTGAGTTTGGCTGACGAAAAATCAGCCAGGTGATTTAAATTTAGTTTCAGCTTTTTTTTAGCCACCCAAAATCAACTTTTTGTCTAGTTGTCCTTTAGCCATTTCATTGAACGTCGGCTTCCTATTAACCGGCTAGCCATCCAATTGAATGGCCGATCCAACTAGTTGGATATATTTATACGAAAAAATTTAGTTGCATCATATTAAACTACATTCTTTCTTAACATTTGTACATTTATATTAGTGATTCCCAAAGAGAGACTCAATGGGGTTATAAATTGACGTCAAAATATTGGGTTCACGAGTTGTAAATGTGTAATATGTTAGATATAAAGCATCAGGGGACCCCTTTGTCTTTTAGATTATTGAGGTAGCATTATGCTGAAGCCAGCATCAATTTATGGCACATTTACCTATCTAATTATTGTGAAATTATTTATCATTGTACCTATACCTTATAGGTACAATGATAAATAATTTCAGACAGATGAGTAGAACTATCTGTAGTAATATATATTTTTTAAACTGAATTGTTTTGTCTATTTGTCTTGTGTATGTTTCAAAAGATTTTTTCAAGCGAAACTCAATCATCGAAAGGTAACAATTTTATAACTACCCTCCTCCGCACTTATGCTAAGTAGCATTTAAGCTATCAGGCCCGTCATCCTGTAGTTCACCCCTAATGTCCATATCAGACTACTCCCCTAAAAGGCCCAGCTCCAACGACAGTCTAAAAAAGAAACCCCAAAAAAAGCAACGGAAAACAAAATGGATGCAATTCATGGAGTCGATCGAAATGCTGTCCAAAGACCACGATTCTAGCGACGGTTCACCAGAAAGAGACGGCAGTTTCCTTGATTTCTTGAGGAGAAAAGAGACCGGGATAGATCGTAACTCACCGTCTACTTCATCAATGAGATTACAGACGAAGCCAAAGGTTAAGAAGCAAGCTAGCAAAAGTCTCGCCTCCAGTCCTTACCGAGTTGATATTAAAAGGAGTCCTATTTTAAAATGCTTGGATCTCCCACGATTCTTGCCATCGGAGAAGAGCAAAGATAAATTGTCACCAACAGCATTGATAGAAGAGAATTTCATTAAATTCATGGCGACTTTTCCGAAACGTCGTAGTTCTACTCCATTGACGTTTGCACAGAAACGTATAAGCGAGTTGAGAGAGTCTGGTGTTAAGACTGATTCGGAAAATGACGATTTGTTCGTTAAGACACAAAGGGCGAAATTGTATAGGGGTTCGGAGATATTGTGCGATACACCTGAGAATATTATTATTAAGACAGCGCCATCTAGTGAGAGGGTGCGGCAGTATAGTTCGACGACTAGCGATGATGGACGAGAATTCATGAGGTGGGTTTTTTAAATGTTAACTAGTGTTTGGTGTGGACCTTTTATTTTCTGTTGAGTCTGGAACGCTAGTAGATCGCAAGACTAGGATCTAGTCTTTCAATGAGATTGGGTGTTTTGACCTCGCCTTGCGATGAAATTGGGAGGTTTGACCTCGCATGGCAATGGGATTGGGATATTTGAACTCGTTTTGTTTTTATGTAATATAGAAATCCGGTTTTAAAATGTCAATGAAATCAACAATCAACTAACGTAGGTGTTAACTTAACTTTGCTGTCTAATTAAATTCAGTTTCTGAAACATGAATTATGAAAAACTTCATAAAAAAAACGTTAATCTTATGATTCTGAAAATGTTTGCTAATCATAGATTGACGATAGTCAAATTAGGTAATTAGCTATATTTGAATGTAATTAGGCATAGACCATAGTCTACGAAAAAATCCCATTACAATCTTCAATTCTTATCAAAAATCTATTGGGGTGAAACCACGCTGAAATACTAACGTATAATAAACCCACCTTACACATTCACACGTATCCAAAAAGTCAAATAACAAATCTACCTCATATAGGAAATCGCCAACTTACCCCCACATACACACGCCGGATAAATACTCCCTCATTAACTACGACAAGCTACCCTCAGCTAGCCTCGAAGCGATCAAAACTGAACGAAGAGACGACAGGTTTTCAACGCAGGATGTATACGTCGCTGGAAAGATTATAAGAACCGGTGAGCAAGTAGTGCTTGAATTTAACCCCATTTTGGCTAAACTTTCGAATTCATTTTGTGATGAAAATGGGATGTTTGACCTCGGTTTGTGTTGAGATGGGGATGTTTGACCTCTGTTTGTGTAAGATGGGGAGCATTGACATCGAATTATGATGCGATATTAAGGTTCGAGTTTTAACAATAGAGGAAAATGTCCTCTATTGTTAAAACTCGAACCTTGTTTTCTGTCATGTTTGGGGGGTTTTATCTTATTTTGTCATGATACTGGGATGTTTGACCTAAGCTTGTTGCCACAACAAAGTTTAATTATCGGCGCGATTTTGTACCACATAAAATATTAATTTAATTAAGTAATTAAATAATTGCTTAGTTATGTATGAATATTCTAATTTGTGAGTGATATTATTGTGTGTATGTGTGATTGTAGTTATCGCTAAATATTTGACAATATTATATTAAAAAAAATAAAAATATTTGGTAGCAATTTTCCGAGCATATTATGCATACATTTTGCGAGCGGGAGGTCTGTGCTAGACGTGCATTTAGACACAATTCTGAGTAAAATTAACACTAGATATTTTGTGTTTTTTTTTTTTTTTTAATTTAGATTAGTATGGATTTCCGCAAAGTAACGTCTGATTCTGACAATTTGTTAAAGCTAGATTACTATTAAAACATGGCTGTAATTTTGTATCATTAATGTGTGTAATACTTATAACGAATTATAATAAGTTACAAGCTGCGCCCCGCTGTTTTACCCGCAATACTCTGCTCCAGTGGGTCGGGGCGTGATGTTTTGTAGCCTATATGTTAATCGAGCTTATTAACTATCCCCGTGCAAAGTTTCATCCAAATCCATTCAGTAGTTTTTGTATGAAAGAGTAACAAACATCCATCTATCCATACATACAAACTTTCTACTTTTTCTTCAAACTACAGGTGACTATGGCAAAGACCCTCCCTCGGGATGAGGGACCCATCATCATCATCATTATCTTCAGTCCGTATAACTTCCACTGCTGAACATTGGCCTCCTTCCGAGGGAGGGTCTTTGCCATAGTCACCACGCTTGGCAGGCGGATTGGTGACCGCAGTGTTATGTTGTAATACACAGGGGAAACGCTGCTGCCCATTCCCTGGTTCGTTTGGTATAGATAATGTTATAACAATTGGGACCAACGGCTTAACGTGCTTTCCGAGGCACGGAGGGTAGTCCCTCAACCAACCAGACCCGGAAAGAATTCTTAGAATTTACTCAAAGATTTTTTGTCCGGTGTGGGGATCGAACCCACGATCCCCGAGATTTAAAGCGAGCCAATTAACGCTACGCTACTGATGATGATGATGATGACATAATTATACCTATATGATTTATCCGTATACTAGTAACCAAGTTATAATAACTTCCGTTTATATGTCACAGTATTACTAGACATCATACAGTAACGGAACTACGGACTACTAAATACTGGATCGTAGAGAAAAATGATTGAAAAAAGCGTTAAACAATGTGATTTGTCGTTTTACAATGAATATGCTCCGTAATTGCATTTGCGGTACGGGCCGTGTAGACTTGGGTGAAAGGGAGTGGCATGGGCGTAAGCCCGTGCTTAGTTAAACAGCAAACATTTTGCTGCAGGCATAGTTACATAAGTAGGCATGCAAATGTAATAAGCTACTTGACACATATCATATGTCTTTGTCTTCCGAAAACGCTATCAGCCATTTTGTGACGTCATACGTCTAGTTAAAAAACATGAACGCGATCCTTTACTATTGTACTTTTTGAGTCATGACGTCATCGATCTCGAACACAGATAATGTTTATAGATCAACATGGCTGACATCGTTTTCAACTCTAAATGTCAAGCCAATTTTAAAATATTTATTTAAGTCCTTTCTAGATCTCAAATATATGCCATATTTTTTTCTTGATCTAGTAAAACCATACTTAACCATATAAAAATAATTTCAATTGGCAATTTCAGTGTCAACTAGCCTATTCAACACTCTTACCACTTGAGGCAGTTAGTGCATAATTTACGAAGTTTCTCATCTGCGTGATCGCCATAAACTGTGACACACGGAAACACACGCTCTAAATGTGTGCTATTACACAGAAATACATCATTGTAGTAGCAGTTGCAGTTTTATGTAGGGAAATAGAATACAGTACTTGTCCTGTATGCATTTTGTATCGGCTGAGTGTATGAGGTGCTTATACAGTATATGCCGTCCTTTTAACAGAAGATTGCATTATGAGTATTCTGTAGGTTACTAAATAAATTTATTAATACTAATATTATGAAGCTAAACAGTTTGTTTGATTGCTTAAACGTTAAGCGTCACCACGTTTGGTAGGCAGGTTGGTAACCGCAGTAATATGTTATACCACACAAGGAAACGCTGCTGCCAGTTCCTTAATATAAGAATATTATAGACGGACCAACGGCTTAACGTGCTTTCCGAGGCATTACTACAACTATGTTGTACTAGTTCCCGTGGGAACTTCCTAATTAAATATAGCCTATGTCACTCAGGGTGAATGTAGCTTTCCAATTGAAATCGGCGCAGTAGTTTTTGAGTTTATTCATTACAAACATACACACAAAAATACAAATCTTTCCTCTTTATAATATTAGTATAGATGACACTCACAAATGATGTGGCTTTGTATCGGTAGAATCTGCAAAATCGGTTCAGCAGATCCAGAGATTACAATGTCACCAACAACTAGGGTTGATAACTATACTGTTAAAAACAGTTTTTCACTACATAATACTTTTTACTGTTGAACAAAATCTAAATTAAAAAACCAAATATCTAGTGTTAATTCCGCTAAAAATGTGTCAAAATGATGAATTCAAAAATTATGCACAACATGCAGGAAGGAAAATAAACGTGCAAAAATACAATCATCAACCGAAGACGCCACACGTGTTTCGCTCCTCCACGGAGCATCATCAGGGTGATGTTACCTCGTCGAAAGCTACAGAGCAAAAAAATAAATAAAAATTGGTTATTTTTTTTAATTTATGGTACAATTGGGTTTTTTAATTTAGATTAGCATGGATTTCCGCAAAGTAACGCCTGATTCCATTAAATATGTTGAACAAAAATAAAGTATACAAAATACTGTTTTGAGCGTCAAAATACACATGTTCACAGTGCATGTACCGCATGTGGGCCACTATGAAGACATCATCACACGTGCGTGCACCACAAATGGTCCACGAGTCTATATCAATGGAATGCTATTTTTGAGTTTGCACGTACCAACTGCGCCAGTTTTTTGTGATATACACGTATGAACAATAAACCATATAATAAAATGTTCAATTTTTTTTTTAAGTTTTTCTTTTTCTTTTGTTATGTGTTATTATTATTACCTATGCTTATCTTATCAAATTTCTGCAAAACATATTTGCACGTGGGGGGTATTTTACTAATTTATATTTGACTGCACCGGTGGCTCAGTGGTTACGGTAGTTGCTTCTGGGACCTGGTGTTCTGGGTTCGATTCCCACCCGGGACAATTATTTGTGTGAACCACAAATAATTGTTTACGATTAGCAGCACGCATTCTGTCACTGTTATAAATTAAATTAAATTAAATTAAATTTCTTTTTATTTCAGACTTGTGCATGTACACTACTGTCCATATTGTTTTGTTAGTATTAGCATTAGTAACAATAGTGCTTATAACTAGGTTAGTATTGTTAGTTTTATACTAGATGCATTTTAATATTATTTATTCAGACCTATGACTGTTCCCACCCAGTGTCTCTGGAAGGGGCAGTCTGGTCTGGCAGCAATCATTTTTAGAACGCTGTTGTCACTACCATGCAGGCGCTGTAGTAAGGAGGCTGCTTTCTTTCGCATAATTGCGTAGAAATCATCAGTGCGAGCCTCCGCAAACATACCCGACGCACTACAGCGCCATGGCAGTCCCAACAACATCCTAAAAGCATTATTAAATTGAACACGCAGGACATTGTATGCTCGTCGCGTGTATGACACCCACAGGCCGCTCGTGTAAAATGATTGACAGAACGCCTTAAAAAGAGTTATTTTAACGTCTGTAGTACAACGAGCGAACCTGCGGGCAAGCATATTGCTTCTCACAGACAATGCCCTGCGCTCCCTCTCTATATCTCCGTCATCCCTTAGGTCGCTCGTGACAATGTGGCCGAGGTACTTAAAGCTAAAGGTTATGTCAAACGTCATAAGATTGCATTAAAAAAGTTAATAATGTCAACAGCGTTAAGGTTACATTAGAAAATTTAATATGGTGGTCACGTTTTCTTAATTTTTCAAAATTTTCGCCTAATATTTTTATTTTATTTTATTCTTTCATAAGAACCTTCTCCTGACAAAAAAAGAATTAGCGAAATTGGTCCATCCGTTCACGAGTTATGCGATGACCAAGGGAAACAGGGATTCATTTTTATATATATAGATGTTCTTCATTCTTTTTAAATACTGTTCAATATTCTTCTCAGACCTAAATATACTTTTTTCTTATAAAAAAAAAAGTAGGCAACCCTACAAAACTTACCTCTTTATATTATTAGTAGGTATATAGATAGACAATGTAGTACGCTATCGGACGCAGACACGTCCGTACGTGTGTTATCAAATATAATAATATAATATGTTATAATAATTACGTTTAAAGTGTTGTTAATAATCGTTACAAGTGCATTTGTCATTATGTTATCAGTTATATTACGTTGCTTAAAAATAAAAGAACCACAAATAGAAAGGAAGTGAAATGCAAAAATAGTACAATTTTTTCTTTTTTTTCGGACGGACATATGTAGAGTTAGCCACGAGGCTTTTGCTACTTCACCGGGCATAAATAATATAATAATAATAATCATTTAATTACTAGGCGCGGCGAGCGGTTTCACCCTTATGTTGTAGACATTCCTTCAATACGCACGAAGCGATTTGCTTCTTCTTTCATAATGCGGACGGCTAAGGAGTGGAATTCTCTGCCGGCGTCAGTTTTTCCGGAACGCTATAATCTGTAAATCTTTAAGGCTAAAGTGAACATACACTTTCTAGGCACGCGTGTATCATCTTAGGCCTTATCTTCGCCTTCCATCAAGCGAGATTATGGTCAAACGTAAGCCTATATTTAATAATAATAAAAAAAACAAGTAACAAGACTCATAGTGTTAGTAACAATATATACTTACAAACTATGTTAGTAAAACAATTACAGAGGCAAAAATTTGACACCAAATCACTGCTGCAACGATACAGACTCAGCCGAAATCTTGCAGCAGTGGTTTACAAACAAACAATCCAGCCTACTAAAGGCGAGCAGAGCTCTAGCCTAGATAAATGGTTTGAACACTACAAACTAAGCAACCTGCGCAAGAGGGCGTCCCCTGTGAGACTTGGACCTCGGCTCAGGGCGGTCGCTGACGGGGTGATTGAGGGATTGTTGCTTTTAGGTTTTTTTATGGGTATTTTGAGCAACTTTCGCAGAAATTGTACCAATGCAGTTGCAATTGGTACGAGTTTTGCATTTTATTTGTGGCTCTTTAGGTTTTAAGCAGCGATTATTTGTGTATAGTGAATTTTGAAGTGGAATGTGGAAACGTAGTGAAATAATGTTGTCTATAAATATTGATACGTGAAGCGAAAATTTTGTACCTTGTTTTACGAAAAAATACGCGGACTGAGTATGAAATTTTGCACACTTATAGTTTATATAAAGAAGGAGTGGAGATTGATTATATTTTTTCTAATTATGTGTTCGATTTCGATAAATGGGGGATCGCTAGTAAATTGAAATGTTGAATGGGTCGTGAATAGAGGACGGTAATGCTCTAAAGCGGTGTTTCCCGAACATTGTTCAGCCAAGGCACAGTAATTTTCACACTGACCCTTCGTGATTCACTTTTAAATACAAGTTTGGTCCATTCATCATCATCTACGTCGTCTACTGCTGAATATAGGCCTCCACCATCGATTTCCAGCGGGAACGATGGCTAGCGGCCTTGCATCCACTGACTCCCTGCGACCTTTATGAGGTCGCCGCGTCGGTTCATGATGCGCTTGGGTCTGTAAGATAAAATGAAACATATTTATTAATAGTAGAAAATAAATGGTTTATTTATGAATATTTACGAAACGTCAATCGATAGTATGCAATTTTTAAAACAAGACGGGGATGTTTCGATCCGATATTTTATTTTGATTGGCCCGGGACCGGGTCGCAATCTGACAAATGGGAAACGCTGCTCTTGAGTGGAGCGAGTGAACGAACACTCTAGGGGCGCCTGATATCTAGGGGCGCCAAATATATAAAACACATTATTTTAAATTAAATATTGATATTAATGTTTAAGGGTATCAGTAATAATGATCTAGGACCGAAGTTTCTTATTTAAAATGTAGTTTATTAATAGCTCGATCATCGATATCTTCGTGATATGTTTTAAAATACTAAGGGCTAATAATATTAGAAAATAAATTTAAAAGGTGGTAGAATTTCCATACAAAATCTGAAAAATTAAAATATCATAATCATTAAAATAAGTTGAACCAAAAAAGTGGTCGGAAGATAAGTAAAAGTAAGTCGGTGTTTATTTACAGTACCTGTGACTGTAAAAATTGAGATCCATTCTGGGAATATGCACTTTGGGAAGTACCCGGGGTCCCGAAGTTTTCTTTTACTTTACTTGCATAGGGCCCTGACGCTTCGATCTTGGACCCAAGCCCAAAGTGTGGATAAGCAAACTAAAAAAATACTTCAAGGCCTTGGCCACTTGCTTTGCAAAGATATTTGCCTACAGTTGAATGAACAAATATACTAGAATGTTTACGAAGGCAAAAAAAAGCCATTAATATTTCAAACTACAATTTTAATAGCAGACTTTGGTTCCTTGTCATTATATGATAGCTACCTAAATTTTTTCATACATATTGATTTGGTTGGTATATTATATCATCACGGTACTACACTTGAACAAAGCGAATGTACCTTACCGTTTTTGTTATTACACAGTTTTTTCCTTGTATTTTATAAAAGAGTGACGTGATTTGTTGTGTGGCGTTGATAAATACAGCTGTTTAACTTTGTATGGTATATCTACTTATATATGCACCGTGTTTGTACAGCGACAGTTGCACAAAACTCCCATTAAATACTAAAAGTCGTAATCCCTCAATCTCATCGCCAGCGACCGCTCTGAGCCGAGGTCCAAGTCCCACAGGGGGCGCCCTCTTGCGCAGGTTGCTTAGTTTGTAGTGTTTAAACCATTTATCTAGGCTGGAGCTCTGCTCGCCTTTACGCCCGGTGAAGTAGCAAAAGCCTCGAGCCTAAATACCGTTCATCGCTGGTGCAACTGTCGATCTTATTTCTAGACCTCAGAACCGTAATATCGGATGTGTCATTATACGTCAGAAACATTCGTCGTATGTGCCTTTATCGTAAACTGGCACTTACGACCAAATGCTTCTGAAGATAATAATACAACCGTCTACGTAACTAGCTTCCCGCGCGCGGTTTCACCCTCGTTACTCCCGTTCCCGTGGGAACTTCATAATTAAATATAGCCTATGTCATCCTGGGATAGTGTAGCTTTCCAACGGTGAAAGAATTTTATAGGTCCTGTAGTTTCGGAGCCTATTCCATAGAAACAAACAAACAATCAAATATTTCCTCTTCATTATGTTAGTATAGAAGTAAACGACTTATAAAACTAATACGATAAAAAATTGTTTATGACCCGTTAAACGACAGTTTAAGGAAAACAATAAACATAGTTATATAATTGTAATTATTATTTATTTATTATTATTATGTACTAGCGACCCGTCCCGGTTTCGCACGGGTGCAATGCTGATGTATTATACATATAAACCTTCCTCTTGAATCTATCTCTATCTACTAAAATATGATGCATGGATGTTTGTTATTCTTTAACGCAAAAACTACTGAATGGATTTGGCTGAAACTTGGCACGGGGATAGTTAATAAGCTCGATTAACATATAGGCTACAAAACATCACGCTCCAACCCACTGGAGCAGAGTAATGTGGGTAAAACCGCGGGGCGCAGCTAGTTTGTCATAATGTTTTGATTGTAGATCAAACCCCCCTTATCTCGAGATAACCTAATATAAAGTTAAAATTAGAGCGTCCCCCCCCCTTAACGTTTGAAATATTACTAAAATTTTGGAAAAATTGTGATATATACAAGGTGTAACGGAAGGGGTATATACATAGAAAGAGCAAGGCTTCTCTGGATCATAACAAACGATATGGCAAGGGTTATTTAATCCTATCTCTACAAGTCCGGGAGTAATGACTTTTTTAAATTCATAGATACCAGAAACCAAACTTTTCAAATTGAAATAAATACATCACTAGCACTCAATCAGCTGATCGATGTCAACGAACTATTTGCAAGTAAAAATAAACCTCTGACTCCTGGTATTTCTGAATAAAGAGTTCCGCATTTTTATTTTTTGTTAGCAAAATAATACTGACTTTTTTTTTTTTGAGTTGAAACCCTTGCCATATCGTTTGTTATGATCTAAAGAAGCCTTGCTCTTTCTATGTACATACCCTTTCCGTTACACCTTGTATACCTCTAAGTAAGTACTTTCAACTAAAACTATAGCGGGCTCGGTATTATACATAGTTATTTTTATAAATATAACTCTACCAACTTATGTAGTTACAGTCATCCAAACAAAATGTATGGAGTCGACCGCAAAATGTTACATTGGACGTTGATGTATATGTTACGGCTAATAGCCGAAGTGCGGCTACACCTAGGTTTAGCCGGGTACAACTAGGTGCAGCCGACCACATGCGGTTAAACTTAGATGTACCTATCCTACTTATCTTCGGTTAGAACTAGGTGTTAATTAAATAAACAATACCTATGCACGACACAAAAAGATGTTGGGGTGGTTAAAAAAAAAAAAATAACCTAAACCTAAACCAATGGAGTTGAACAGGGACTTATTGAGGTTGATCTAAATTTAACCGCATGTAGCCGGCTAAACCTAGGTGTAGCCGCACTTCGGCTATTAGCCGTAACATATACACATAGTTATTGCTAACCATGATCATTAATTTAAAGATGTGATAATTTGGTGGTCACACCATCACTAGAGCTTTCTTTTACTAAGAGGTATAATACCGTAGAATAAAATTGAGCTGCAATAACTCATTTGATGAGTGATTTACCTTTTTTTTTTTTGTTGTCCGGGGGGAAATGCATTGACGCATTCCCACCACCGTTGCAGCGTATTTGCGCGCTGGCGGTGGGATATGTGGGACTCGCCCTCTCCATAGCGTGGTATGCTAAAGTCATACCACGAGGAGAGGACCCTACACCACTAAAACCCCCCGGACACTCCTTCGATCCGCCGTTGGCGGGGGTCGGGTACGCATGAGCAATCCGGCCCCCCGACGGCACCCGCGGCCAATATGGTACCGCGGGATCTCCAGGGCCACACTTACAGTGGCCCATTTGCCCAATTATAGGGACGCCCGGAGTGTAGAGGCGTCCCTACTCCTCATGGGTCAGCCTCGAAGGGAGCGGGGCCCATGTTCCCCACTCCCCAAGGCCGAGCCTAGGGCGGTAGGCGGCGGGTTTCAGCCCGCCGCCGACGGCCAACACGCCGTCTGCGAAGCGGGTGGGCAGAGGGATCTACTTCCCTCTCCCGCTCCGCGGCCTCCTTCTGTGACATAACTTGTCTACAGAAGGAGGCAACCGCCTCCCACGACCTCTCGCTTTGAACCATCTTCGAAATGATGGTCGGCAGCGAGAGGTCGTCTCCCACCTCGCCAACGAGCTCCTCCCGCTCGTTGGCCCACGCCGGACACTCCACCACCGTGTGCTGCGCCGTATCGTCGGCACAGTCACAGTGGTGACAGCGAGTGTCCGGCTCTCTCCGCGCCACGTTGCACAGGTAGTGGCCGAAGCAGCCATGGCCTGTTACTACCTGTGCAACGTGGTAGGTGACGTCACCGTGACGGCGACCGGCCCACTTTTTTAGATGGGGCCGAATCGCCTCCACCGTACGCAATCCGCTCCGCGGCGCGGCCTCTAGCCGCTCCTGCCATTTCCGGAGGGTTTGGCGACGGATCTCAGTCCGCCACCGTGCAACACCCTCCGGGAAGGGGTCGCGGCCAGAACGCGCCCCCTCACACCTCCGCCGGTACGCGGCGGCCAAAATCTCCGCCTCCAGGTCCCACGGAGGGGACCCCGCAAGGAGGCAGGCCGCGTCAAACGCGACCGTGCGGTAGGCGCGGGACGCCCTGATGGCCATCACCCGCTGCGGACGTCGCAGCAGGGCTATGTTTCGCCTCTTCAGGGCGTCGACCCAAATGGGGGCGCCGTAGAGCGCCATGGAGCGGATCACACCGGCGTACAGTTTGCGGCAGGTGCTCCCGGGTCTGCCGAGATTCGGCAAAAGTCGGCCAAGAGCACCCGCTGCCGCCACCAGCTTTGGGGCCAACCGCTGGAAGTGGGCCCCGAAGCTCCATCTGCTGTCGAGGACTTTGCCTAGATATCGCATACTGTCCCCGACAGCAATGGATTCGCCACCCACTATGAGGTGGGCGCCTACAGGTGGCGCTCGCCGAGGCCCATGAAAACAAAGGGCCTCAGTTTTACCGAGCGCCACCTGCAAGCCCAAACGGCGTATACGGGCGACCATCTGTGCCACGGCTGCTGTGGCCAAAATGGTCGCATGCCGATGATCAGGCGCGCGGGCGGTCACCAGTGTGTCGTCAGCGTACGCTATCACGCTGACCCCCCGGAGACCGCGCATCCGCAGCGCCCAATCAAACCCGATGTTCCACAGGAGCGGCCCCAATACCGACCCCTGCGGAACACCGCGCGAGACCGTCCTCCGGCCAATTTCGCCACTGGACGTCGGGTACACCACCTCCCTGCTTTGGAGGTAGTGCCCCACCAGAGCCCGGAGGTACCTGGGCACCCCATGGTGCCTGAGGCCCTCCTCAATGCACGCCCAGGGGAGGGTGTTGAATGCGTTGCGGATGTCCAACGACACCGCTAACAACACTTCTCCCCGGCTGGTCGCCTCCTGCGAGAGTTCCCGCACCCTCGCGATCGCGTCTATGGTCGACCGACCCTGGCGGAACCCGTATTGGTCCACGTACAGGTCGGGACCGACCCTACCAAGATGTGTGGTGAGGCGAGACGCGACCACCCTCTCCATCAGCTTGCCCAACTCGTTCAAGAGAACGATTGGGCGGTAAGCCGATGGAGACTCCGCCGGTCGCCCGTCCTTACGGAGAAGGACGAGTCGACCGGGCTTCCAGGGTGCGGGAAAGCGACCCTGCCGAAGGCACGCATTGAAGAGGGCGAGCACCCTGGGCTCCAACTCCTCCATGGCGAGTGCCCAGACGCGTCCAGGCACTCCGTCCGGCCCGGGGGCGGTGTTTTTGATGGCCATTTTTGCCACCGCCGCCCCCAACTCCACCGGTGTAACATCCGGCGGAGTTTCCTCCTCGTCGCCGTCGTCGGTCGATGAGTGATTTACCTACTTCGACACTATTTTGAAATAATTAATTTAACTTGAATTATTTCAAAATTTGTATTTTAGATATGCATGGCAACGGAACCCGTTCATGCGCGTGCCCGACACACTTTGGCCACGATACTTCACCGGACATTAATATTATCTATACTAATATTATAAAGAGGAAAGATTTGTATTTTTGTGTGTATGTTTGTAATGAATAAACGCAAAAACTACAATGCCGATTTCAAAAATTATTTCACCATTGGAAAGCTGCATTCACCCCAGGCTATATTTAATTATGAAGTTCCCACGGGAACGGGAGTTACGCGGGTGAAACCGTGCTCGGGATGCTAGTATATTATAAAAATCGAGTTTGAAATCACCGGATATTATGCGTAATATACTTAGTCATGTACTCAGTTAATATACTTGTATTTGTGATTAACCTTGTAGATAAGATAAAAGATTACATTATAAGATGTTTAATCTATGTATTTGTTGTCCTACTTTCACTGCACAAGGACTTGATTATGCTATCTCACTCTCTGCATGACTTTTCGAAAGGAGATTGTAATCTAAATTAATATTATATAAAGCTGAAGAGTTTGTTTGGTTTCTGGTACGCGCTAATCTCAGGAACTACTGGTCCGATTTAAAAAAAAAACGTTCAGTTTTAAATAGCCCATTGTTTGAGGCTATATTTTATTTTGAAATTCCCACGGGAATGAGAGTTAAGCACGTAAAACCGCGCGCGTGTAGCTAGTCTATAACAATTGTATTACAATATAATATTACGGTCACCAACCCGCGTGCCAAGCGCGGTGACTATAGCTAAATCCTTCCTCGGGAGGAGGCCCTTGTTCAGCACTGGACGTTTTTTTTCTTTGTAAAACAAACAGTGATAACAAGAACTAAGAACAAAAATAGTATACAACTAAGCACCATTTAAATGTTTTCATCATCATCGTCAGCCCGTACAACGTCCACTGCTGAACATGGGCCTCCTCCCGAGGGAGGGTTTTGCTATAGTCACCAAGTTTGGCAGGCGGATTGGTGACCGCAGTATTATGTTGTAATACACAGGGAAACGCTGCTGCACGTTCCCTGGTATACGCTTGTTATAGATGATGTTATAACAATCGGGACCAACGGCTTAACGTGTTTTCCGATGCACGGAGGGTAGCCCCTTAACCAACCAGACCCGGAAAGAAATCTTAGAATCTACACAAAGATTTTCTTCTCCGGCGTAGGGATCGAACCCACTACCTCCGAGATTTTAAAGCGAGCTAAATACCGCTACGCTACTACGGATGCTGTCGTTTTCACATATAATAAAATAATATATGTACTATTATTACACTATTATACGGGCTGATGATGAAGATGATGATGATGATGGTCATGATAATGTATGACGGAGTTCATCCGAGAACGGAAGCTTCGCGGGAACATGCTATATGCTAGTGTTACATAAGACAAATCAATCAAGGTGTCTGTTTATAAACATGTATCTCATCGATTCAATAAAATACACACAATGTGTTTGATTGGCGATGGTGTAAACCAGCGTTTCTCAAATGGGGGTAGCCGAACCCCCTTTGCATGCATTACATGTCAATACCTGTGCAACGTGGTAGGACTAGGGAATGCAATCTCCTTCTCGCGAGATCTCGTTTTCGCGAGATCTCGGCCTTTTTTAGCGAGATTAATCTCGGACGAAAAAAGGGGCGAGATCTCGCGACATTAACTAGATTGCACTCCAGCATAAAATCGTCTTATTCGAAGCGCGGCAACGTTTGATGTTAGAAGATAACACTTGTTGTATCTTTCATTTTTTATTTGATAAATACTTACGTACGTAAAAGTTTACGACTTAGAGAAGTTTATTAAAAAAATATAGACACATACGTCAAACAATGTCATAAAAATATATTGTAAAAATTCGTGACAATAAATGATTATCTTATAATGCTTATATTTTTTTTATTTTTTTCATAATTTATTCAAATATTGTGATTATTTGCAATAAAAACCCACAAAACTACCAATCTCGCGAGATCTCGAAATTGGCGAGATCTCGCAGTATTGGTATTCATATAATCTCGCGGGATCTCGCTTGGGCTTCAATCTCACGAGATTTGCATTCCGGTAGGACACTTCACCCTATTTACGTCCGGCCCACTTTAAAAGATGCGCACTCTTCTCCAACGTTTCGGATAGAGTAGTCTCTCTGTGTAAACGAATTAAACGATAATTATTCAGCACTTAGGTATTAACATACACTTGTACTTGTCAATTATACACAATGAAATATAATAATATAATTAAGTACAAAATATGGCAACTAAAATCTATTTCGGATTAGCTAATGGTCTGTCTGTCAGTCTAGTATCACGTCATATGTATAGTAATAACAATAATTAAAATCTTAATATAATTTAGCTCTATTTAAAACAATATTTCAACACCCTTAATGGGCTAGGACCACGGCTCAGGGTCCTATAGTGGTGCTAGTTACTTGCATGAACGTGGAGTCATGTGTTTGAGAAACTCGGTTATAAATTATGCAATTGCAGATATTTCAGCGGAGTAAACGAAAATAGATACGATTGTAACAGTTAAATAAAACAGGCGGGATATTATCTATACTAACTAATACTAACGGACCCGACAGACGTTGTCCTGCATGATAATATATCACTACATAGTATAAAACAAAGTCGCTTTCTCTATATCCCTATATCCCGCTTAAATCTTTAAAACTACGCAACGGATTTTGATGCAGTTTTTTTTAATAGATAGAGTGATTCAAGAGGAAGGTTTATATGTATGATACATCAGCATTGCACCCGTGCGGCGCCGGGGCGGGTCGCTAGTTAATATATATATTACTAGCTGTGCCCCGCGGTTTTACCCGCGTTTCTCTGCTCCAGTGAGTCGGAGCGTGATTTTTTGTAGCCTATATATTAATCCAGCGTATAACTTATCCCGGTGAAAAATTTCAGCGAAATCCGTTTAGTAGTTATTGCGTGAAAGAGTAACAGACATCCATACATCCATAAATACAAACTTTCGCCATTATAATATTAGTAAGGTTAAAAAAAAATATTAGTAAGGAAAAACTATTGAATGAAATTTGGCATCGCAAGGCGTTGTTAGTAGTTAACCATTTCTTTGTTGAATTTTGTATCTAATATGTACAAGCTACAAGGCTGGTAACGTTGACATCATAGCGGCTTATCTTAAGGTGTGTTAAACAATTAACGTGAACAAATACACCTTGACCATGTTACATACAGTCGATCAAGGAAATATGTTAACACCTTCTGTATCTATTGGACGCTATTATGCGAAACGGAACCAACTCATAAGATTGCAATTAAGCGAAACTGAACTTAACTTAAAATACTACAGTTTTGAGATATTTTATACTAGCTAACCATAGCACCGCCGCGCGCCGCTGCAATTTTTCCGGGCTGGCGGTGGGATAAGTGGGACTCTCCCTCTCCATAGAATGGTATGCTACGCGTACCACGAAGAGAGGACCTTACACCACTAAAACACCCCAGACGCTATTCCGTCCGCCGTTGGCGAGGGCCGGGTACCAAGCAATCCGTGCGTAAAACGGTGACAGACAGACAGAGTTTATGCAAGCGTTAAGCGTTAAGCGTTCTAAAGTTCCACGCTCATATAGATTTAGCTTTTTCTTCGCAAGGTGACCCGCTAAGCCCTAAGCAAGCCATCTATCAATGTGTAAATACTCTCAAGGAGTTTTAATCTCTTAAGGTTAACAAACATGCCTTGACCATGTTATTAAAATGGTTCAGGCATTTTTAGGGTTCCGTTCCTTAAATGGAAACAACGGAACCGTTATCGGATCACTTTATTGTCCGTCTATCTGCCATGACCCTTTTTCTCAAGAACGCGTGGAGTTATGTAGCTGAAATTCGTATCAAATACTCAGGTTTTCCGTCCCTTGGTTATTGAGGCTGGAGCTCTGCTCGCCTTTATGCCCGGTGAAGTAGCAAAAGCCTCGGGGCTAACTACATAATATGACCGTCCGGAAATAAAAAAGCTGAATATGTATGTATCAATCTTATTCGTTTAATTTGATAATTTTAATTGTTATATCTTAGGTATGTAGTTTGACTATCTTATCTGTAATTCTGATTAATGTCAACCAACATGTTTTATTACAATCAATCATAATGTTGATGACGTAATTTTTATCATTCTTAATTACATACATTAGTCACGTCTGTTTCCCATAGAGCTAGGCTGAGACTAGTTCCTTCCCCTTGCTAAGATCTAGACATACCACTTTCAACTCCTCCACATGAATTAGGTATTAATGTTCTCATGTATGTCCTTCGGTTTGGACTACTTCAAACCTGACCTTTCTTTAAAACGTCTCCGATTTAAAGCAATGACTTTGTTTTTGACAAAAAAATAACGAAATCTTTTCAAAGGTAAAACAACCGTTTTAAAGCAAATTTATCATAATCAAAACCTAACCAATCTCTTATCAATCTATCCTTGAAGTACATCCTTTACTATTGAAAAAAGAATTGTTGAATTCGTCGTCATTTGCCGCGCACATTTTTAATGCAAATTGAAGACTCATGTGCCATTGTGGAAATGGGACCACACGGGTAGCACTAGCTTTCAAAAAAAAAAGAATCATCAATATCCGTTGTTTGTGTCGAAAGTTCTTAGATAAAGAACTTAAAAAAGAAAAATACAGTCGAATTGAGAACCTCCTGTTGACGATGGTTGATAAATCTAGAGTTCAGAAGCATCATGTCGGATGTGTCGTCATACGTCAGAAACATTCGTCGTATGTGCCTTTAACGTAAACTGGCACTAAAGAAAATGATTGTAAAGAAAATATTAGATCCGTCCATATCCTTCTGAGGTCTGGAAATCATTTCGCTTTGTAATGACTTAAATCACTGTGTATTAGTTCCCACGCGTTAGTTATAACATTCGTAACTCCGATCTAGTTTCGAGGTGAAGGCTATCCACATGTGTGTGAATGTCAGTCAACTAATGTGTACATTAGTACCAGTTTTATGTATTGTGAAGTTTATCCAATCATCTATACTAATATAAAAAAGAGGAAAGATTTGTATTTTTGTGTGTATGTTTGTAATGAATAAACTCAAAAACTATTATGACGATTTCAAAAATTCTTTCACCATTGGAAAGGGGCCGTCCATATATTACGTCATCAATATTTGCTGATTTTCGACCCCACCTCCCTAAAATCATCCTATCGTCATTTCCTAATGACCCCCCGCCTCTCGCAAAACTGATGTCATTACCAGTTTAAAAAAATTAAAACATTAGCGGATTTGAGAAAAATAGGGTAACATTAAAATCATTTTGCTATAGAATCATATTTTATTGTTTTGTACTTAATATGTTCTATGTAGCAATGGCTTAATACACAGTATCATTAAGCAAACAAGTTATTTGCCATTCTAAAGATAGCGTTGTTTAAAATGTCATATTTACACAATACCAACCAAATCAATGTTAATAAATTTAACCTTAACATCGTAAATTTTTCCATTGAACTATCTTCTTTGAAATAGTAAACAGTGTATGATGCCGTGATTTGAACGGGTCCTATAATAGTGCCCTGAAGGACACCTGCAGTGGACTTTATGTGTATATTGGACTGAAAGGAAGAATAACAGTGATTTAGTGATTGACCTTGGAGAATAAACTATAATATGAAATTCACATTAGTACAAGTGTATAAGATATGATTGAAAAACATACTACGTGTTGTGCGTGTCAATCAAACGCTTGCTTGAAATCTAATTGGAGATGACATGAGGATAGTGTTCAACAAACCGTCTTAAAGTATGGAACTGGAATCGGATATAATCCTGACTTCCAAAATGAAAGACCCGAAGTCTGAAAGACGGAGATCAAGTATTTTCAACCTCCTAAAGAAGAAGAAGCTGACGAGACAGTTCTCGGAACCTGGCATCGGAGGATTCTTCACATTGAATCGGAAATGTTCAGTTGATTCCGCCATTTCGTCGGATTTTACGAAGGCAGAAAACGGCGGATACAAAATGTGTTTGCATCAAGCTGATAGTAGAGAAATCTTTGCTTCGAATGGAGGTTGGTATACTATGAACATAATCTATATACCTATTAATCCGTGAAGAAAAAAAATTGTACCCCATTTTAGGAAAATTGCGCGGACGGAGCGAATGATTGCAGAATTTCAGCCACTGGGCGTCCACTAGTAATATTAAATAAACCCAAATGTCTGTACATGCATATATATATCGTCGGTGGTACAGCAATACCGCGTAAGTGACAATAAATAACAAGGTTCAAATCAAATGTAGCAAATGGATTTTTTGCCCTTTAAAACATATAAAAAGAAAAACATTTCTTGACAGATGAATTTACACCTTATAACTACTGGTACTTGCGTGATATTGCAGTATCACTGACGATATGTAGCAAGTACATGTGGAATGTATAGTTTTTCTAAAATAAAGTAGCCTGACTTACTGCTTATTATATCAGCTATCTGAAAGTCCTGCCGTTCTGCCGTTCCAGAAAATAGACGGAATAAACAGACAGACTGACAAAAAAACATTTTGGTATATTATGTACCGTATATATGTTACGGCTAATAGCCGAAGTACGGCTACACCTAGTTTTAGCCGGCTACAACTAGGTCTAGCCGACCACATGCGGTTAAACTTAGGTTAAGGTCTCAATAAGTCCCTGTTCAACTCTAAATTAAACAATACCTATGCATGGCATAAAAAGAAGTGGGGGGGTTAAAAAAAAAACCTAAACCAATGGAGTTGAACAGGGACTTATTCAGGTTGATCTAAGTTTAACCGCATGTGGTCGGCTAGACCTAGTTGTAGCCGGCTAAAACTAGGTGTAGCCGCACTTCGGCTATTAGCCGTAACATATACATTCCTATGCAAGTAGTAAAAAGCGGTTATTTCAATATTACAAATAGTAATCTAATTTTATTTATTTATGTACATAACATTCTATTACAAAAACATTATTCTTTTCTTCTTTAAAATATTCAATCTGATGTTAGATATGAAATGAAAACATCTATTTACAATCGTCCATGAATGAGTTATCTAGAATAAAATATTGTTTGTTACGTGTTATTGTTAAAGTACCCGTGTGGTAGTATATAGGACACAAAGAGGTCGCATAGGTCTTCCTGATTAATCAAACGTCAGGCTAGTGCAGCTATGTATTTTTTTATGGGACTTATCCCTCTCACACTCTCGCCACTGTAACTCCTGTAAGCCAGGATCAACAGCGGCACACACGAAATAGGTTCTAAGCTGTTAGCCTGGTCCCGGGACACCTAAATGTCTTGGATCCCGCATCGAATTTAATCAGAAAGTTTATAGGAGGAGTTGGAAAGTAAAATTCCACTTCCTTCCAGCGCAATCGAGAGACATAAGAACGAATGAGATAATTAACCTCATAGCCAATTTGCAAAGCACCACGGAAATTGTGTTTTTTTTAATAAAGCGTCCTATTTTTATGTGATCTGTTATGTTTGAGTCCAGCCCGGCTAGCATAGGCAGCGCGACTCGAGTCTACTCTACGGAGGCCGACCAATCACATTGCAGAAAGTGTCACGTGACAGTGCGTTTCTGCAAAGTGATTGGTCGGCCTCCATAGAGTAGACTCGAGGCACGCTGCCTACGCTAGCCGGGCAGTAGTAAGTATGACAGAACCGTTTAAACGCACGTAGGTATCTCCTAGTTGCAACAAGATCAGTATAATAAACCACACCTGATGCGGATTCCAAGTTGTCTAACATAGTAGTGCGTTCGCACTGCCAGAGATCACACTCCCACAGAATATGATGAGCAGACTGTGTATATGGTTAATTTGTCAGCCCAAACTCAATGGCATACCTCAGATCTGCGAGATCTGAGATCAGCGTTATAGTCTAAGAGCCGTGGAAGATCAACCTTCACCCATCTGATAACCATGATGAGACGTACTTTTTGTAATATATTACTAGGTGACTTTTTTTTACCGTCTTGATAATAATAATATTATATATATATATATTCCACTTACACAACACACCATATTATGGTGTGTTGTGTAAGTGGAATATAATCTATTAGACCACAGTATATTTGTACTAGTATTTCGGTAATTAGAGTTTCGAAAACCTCATAAATTACTTAAAAGAAATACATGCTACATTTTTTTTTATGTAATCTTACCTTTGTCCATAATCTCGCTTGATCGAAGGCGAAGATAAGGCCTAAGATGATACACGCTTGCATAGCGCGTGCATAATAATAAAATAGGTGCCTATAATACCTAGGCCGCAATCACACATGAATGAAAAGACTGAGCAAAATAGCGTAACTACCTACTTAGGTACGCATTTTTACCGTTACGATTTTCACTCTGTCCGTAAAAAAAAAAAGATAAAATAACTCTGCCTTAGACGTCTATTTCTCACGCTCTATTATTTTCAAGACGGTAAAAAAAGTCACCCAGTATAAATATGTAGTAGTGATATTGTAACGCAAGTAGCAACCTCCGTAGCGTAGCGGTATTTAGCTCGCTTTGAATCTCGGAGGTCGTGGGTTCGATCCCCACTCCGGACAGGTAATCTTTGTGTAAATTCTAAGATTTCTTTCCGGGTCTGGTTGGTTAGGCGACCCTACGTGCTCGTCCCTCGGGAGGAGGCCCAACGCAAGGATGATGAACGCAAGTCAATAGTGGGTTTTATAACTTTAATTTTCATCTACAAACATTGAATGGTGCGTTAATTATAATCTCACGCCAATAGAAACCATGATAGCAATGAATGTCATGTGATATTGTTATTGAGTGTTACTGTTGTATTTCAAGAGTTCAGAAGCATAAAGTCGGAAGTGCCAGAAACATATACGTCAGAGCCATTCGTCGTATGTGCCTTTATACGTCAGAAACATTCGTCGTATGTGCCTTTATCGTAAACTGACACTTACGACCAAATGCTTCTGAAGATAATAGTACACCCGACGTTATGCTTCTGAGGTCTAGATTATTTATTTTATTTATTTATATTGATTTCAAAAAGGTAAGTAACTTATAAGCTAAGCCCCATAAAACCGTTGCAATGGTTTTACTGTGGGGTCGATGAGTCTCTAGACATATTTAAATGTACTAAAACTAAATGTTATTTTAACTAAACACACACTTATATGAAACTTTATATGACTGCACCGGTGGCTCAGTGGTTACGATAGTTGCCTCTGAGACCTGGTGTTCTGGGTTCGATTCCCACCCGGGACAATTATTTGTGTGAACCACAAATAGTTGTTCTGAGTCAGGGTGTTCGGTGTGTCCGTGAAATGAATGTTTGTAAAGTCCCCCGCGACACAGGGATTTATTTCCCTAGTGCGGGAGTTGTCTTTTTTAAAAAAGAAAAAAAAAAAAGAAACTTAAAATATTTCTTAATAATATAATTTTAATTCACGTCTAAATCTACATTTGTGTTTGTTTTGCCGACTGACTGTTCAATACGTATGGTATTCTCTTGTTTAGTGTTATGTCACTAAAGTAATAGGTGACTCTGGTTACATTGAATCTACCAGTATAGATCGTGTATTATGATTGTTGTATACGTGAGTAAAGCTATAAGAACTAAATACATCCCTATTTATTGCACTACCGACGTGAACCCACTCGTAACACAAGCATTTTAGCTTAACACGGGGGGTTAACAAGAACACTAGTAGATTACAAAAACATTGCTAATAGATAGCAATCTTTAAAAAAAAAATGTCCTGTCAATTATAAGCAATGACATGATACATAAATCTATATCGCAGAAGCATAACGACGTATGTACTATTATCTTCAGAAGCATTTGGTCGTAAGTGCCAGTTTACGATAAAGGCACATACGACTAATGTTTCTGACGTATAATGGCACATCCGACCTTCTGATATTGGCACGTTCAAGTAAACAAACAAACTCAACTTTATATATTAGTATATATACATAGGTAAGTATTAAACTGGAGTATAGCTTCGTGGTTGCAATAGTTTCATATTTAAAATATTTCAAGTGGCAAAAATATATCTATCAATCAATGTTTGTTACATCGCTGAATGTAAATATAGTCTCAATTGCTTGTTCTATATAAAATCACTCACATACATATAATATAAAAACATGAATAACTATTTCAGTTCGAATGATTGAACTGCCGATCTTATTTATAGAGCTCAGGAGCATAAGGTCGTATGTGCCATTATACGTCAGAAACATTCGTCATATTATGTGCCTTTATCGTTAACTGGCACTTACGACCAAATGCTTCTGATGTATAATAGACATCCTTCCTTATATATCAGCAAGAGAACGCCTTACAGAATATGAACTGTCAGTACGCATACGACCATCAGCGTAGTTTCTTGGTTACGTTAGTACTAATATTGAGTCTTCATATAAGTTGCAAAACTAATTCAAAGAACCAAAATAAATTGAAATTATTATTAAAAAAAAAGTCGGTCCGTTGTGTTGATTGTAAGCATGTGTAATCTGCACGTGCTTAAACTCGATGCAACGGACTGCTGCGATACCTATCGTTATGTAAACTGTATTTTTACTATTAAATAAAAACATCAGTTGGTCCGTTGTGTCGATAGTAAGCACATGTAACCTTCACGTCCTTACTCTCGACACAACGGGCCGCATCGATACCTCGGCTATTAATCTATATATATTATCTAGCTTACAATCGATACAACGGACTGCAGCGATACCCATCGTTATGTATACTGTATTTTTACTATTCAATAAAAACATCAGTTGGTCCGTTGTGTCGATAGTAAGCACGTGTAACCTTCACGTCCTTACTCTCGACACAACGGGCCGCATCGATATCTAAGATATTTATCTTTATATATTCTCTAGCTTACAATCGATACAACGGACTGCAGCGATACCTATCGTTATGTATACTGTATTTTTACTATTCAATAAAAACATCAGTTGGTCCGTTGTGTCGATAGTAAGCATGTGTAATCATCACGTCCTTACTCTCGGCACAACGGGCCGCATCGATACCAAAGCTATTTATCTTTATAATATATTCTCTAGCTTACAATCGATACGACGGACTGCAGTGATACCTATCGTTATGTATACTGTATTTTTACTTTAAAAAAACATCAGTTGGTCCGTGGTGTCGATATTAAGCACGTGTAATCTTCACGTCCTTACTCTCGACACAACGGGCCGCATCGATACCTAAGCTATTTATCTTTATATATTCTCTAGCTTATAATCGATACAACAGACTGACGGGATACCTTTCTCTTTAACTAACCTAACCCAAATGTTCTTTAACTGCCAGTTGCTAGTAGTAGTTCAGCTAATATCGCACAATCCCCTCTTGATCGGTTCACAGAGTTAGCCGGAGCAGCCTCTGACTCCGACAGTGAGGGTATGCAGGATCTGAAGCAGGACAAGAAACATGATATACTGGCGAGGATAGAACAGTGCTACGTACAAGATACTAACGTTGATATAGGACAGGTCAGTATATTCTAGCCATTATCATCATCATCAGCCCGTACAACGTCCACTGCTGAACATGGGCCTCCTCCTCATGGGTTTTTGCCATAGCCACCACATTTGGCGGGTTGGTGACCGCAGTATTATGTTGTGACACACAAGGAAACGCTGCTGCCCGTTCCCTGGTATGAGATTGTTATAGATGATGTTATAACAATCAAAAGGTACGGAGGGTAGGCCCTCAACCATCTAGACCCGGAAAGAAATCTTAGAATTTACATAAAGATATCTTGGCTTGGGGATCAAACCCACGATCTCCGAGATGTTTATTGCGAGCCAAAGGACATGCTGCTGCCCATTCCCTGGTATACGATTGTTAAAGATGATGTTATAACAATCAGGATCAACGGCTTAAAGTACTTTTCGAGGCACGGTGGGTAGTCCCTCAACCAGCCAGACCCGGAAAGTAATCTTAGAATTTACCCAAAGATTATCGGAGACTTGGAGGTCGATTATTATGGACCTCCGAGATTTAAAGCGAGCTAAATACGGAGGTTGTCGTGACGATTATATTCCACTTCAAATTCAATTGAATTTCTCTTATATGTTCTTCCCGACCCTTAGTTTGCAAAGAACCATCCGATGCCCTCGTAGACCCGAAGTCCGAGACGCCCGCGAACTGTAAAGTACAGCGACAGTTGCACAAAACTCCCTTAAATACTAAATGTCATAATCCCTCAATCTCATCGCCAGCTACCGCCCACGCCCCCGCCCTCTTGCGCAGGTTGCTTTGTTTGTAGTTTTTAAACTATTTATTAAGACTAGAGCTCTGGTCGCCTTTATGCCCGGTAAAGTAGCAAAAGCCTCGTGGCAAAAATCTTTTATATGCTCTTTTATCTTCCAGGCTGGTGAACTAGTAGAAGAAGTAGCGGAAGAGAACAAGTCCTTACTATGGTTCCTACTGAAGCAGGTGCGGCCCGGCATGGACCTAAGCAAAGTGGTACTGCCAACGTTTATATTGGAGCCCCGATCGTTTCTAGACAAGTTGTCCGATAATTACTATCATGCAGATATCTTGGCGCAGTGAGTATTGTACATATGAAAATGACAACGTTTATTGATAATGTAGACGAATCGATCGTACTTATTATATGTCAAATACAATGATAATGAAAACAAAAAAAAGAAAAGACAAACTTGACTAATAAATTAGTTTACATTTCAACAATAATGTTATTAAATAAAATTTACCAATGTTGTTATGGCACGTGATTATCGCTTATTATAAAATATAATTAAGATTAACCAGCGCGGGCTGGGTTCGGGTCTTAAGCATAGAACGCGTCGCGAGCCTCGCCTTGCGAGGACGACCGGGCTCTATCTTAGCTTCCTACGAGTCTTTCTCTATCTACCTACGTTGTGACACATAGAACGCGTCTCTCACCTCGCCTTGCGAGGACGACCGGACCCTATCCTAGCTTCCTACGAGTCTTTCTCTATCTACCTACGTTGTGACACATAGAACGCGTCTCTCACCTCGCCTTGCGAGGACGACCGGACCCTATCCCAGCTTCCTACGAGTCTTTCTCTATCTACCTACGTTGTGACACATAGAACGCGTCGCGAGCCTCGCCTTGCGAGGATGACCGGACCCTATCCTAGCTTCCTACGAGTCTTTCTCTATCTACCTACGTTGTGACACATAGAATGCGTCTCTCACCTCGCCTTGCGAGGACGACCGGACCCTATTCTAGCTTCCTACGAGTCTTTCTCTATCTACCTACGTTGTGACACATAGAACGCGTCTCTCACCTCGCCTTGCGAGGACGACCGGACCCTATCCTAGCTTCCTAAGTCTTTCTCTATCTACCTACGTTGTGACAAATAGAACGCGTCTCTCACCTCGCCTTGCGAGGACGACCGGACCCTATCCTAGCTTCCTACGAGTCTTTCTCTATCTACCTACGTTGTGACACATAGAACGCGTCTCTCACCTCGCCTTGCGAGGACGACCGGACCCTATCCTAGCTTCCTACGAGTCTTTCTCTATCTACCTACGTTGTGACACATAGAACGCGTCTCTCACCTCGCCTTGCGAGGACGACCGGACCCTATCCTAGCTTCCTAAGTCTTTCTCTATCTACCTACGTTGTGACAAATAGAACGCGTCTCTCACCTCGCCTTGCGAGGACGACCGGACCCTATCCTAGCTTCCTACGAGTCTTTCTCTATCTACCTACGTTGTGACAAATAGAACGCGTCTCTCACCTCGCCTTGCGAGGACGACCGGACCCTATCCTAGCTTCCTACGAGTCTTTCTCTATCTACCTACGTTGTGACAAATAGAACGCGTCTCTCACCTCGCCTTGCGAGGACGACCGGACCCTATCCTAGCTTCCTACGAGTCTTTCTCTATCTACCTACGTTGTGACAAATAGAACGCGTCTCTCACCTCGCCTTGCGAGGACGACCGGACCCTATCCTAGCTTCCTACGAGTCTTTCTCTATCTACCTACGTTGTGACAAATAGAACGCGTCTCTCACCTCGCCTTGCGAGGACGACCGGACCCTATCCTAGCTTCCTACGAGTCTTTCTCTATCTACCTACGTTGTGACAAATAGAACGCGTCTCTCACCTCGCCTTGCGAGGACGACCGGACCCTATCCTAGCTTCCTACGAGTCTTTCTCTATCTACGTACGTTGTGACAAATAGAACGCGTCTCTCACCTCGCCTTGCGAGGACGACCGGACCCTATCCTAGCTTCCTACGAGTCTTTCTCTATCTACCTACGTTGTGACAAATAGAACGCGTCTCTTACCTCGCCTTGCGAGGACGACCGGACCCTATCCTAGCTTCCTACGAGTCTTTCTCTATCTACCTACGGTGTGACACTCGGAGAAGAAAGACTAAAAGAAACTTCGAGATCATTCTTTTTGTCATCTTTTAAAGTCTTTGATTAATAATTTTGTACATATAGTTTCACATATATGGAGTTGTAAATATAAAGCGACCGTATATAGCCCAATGGCTAAGGCGTGACTTGTGATCTTGTGGTCGCCGGTTCGATCCCCACCCATTGCACTACTGACGTGAACCCACTCGTAACACAAGCATTTTAGCTTAGCACGAGGGGTTAACAAGATTACTTGTAGACTGCAAAACTGTGCTAGTATTTTTTCAAAAAATAACTTCTTTTTTACTTTATCAGACGGTTTAGAAATATACTACTGAACATGAGCCTCTCCTTAACATACTTTGACAAGCTAGGGTTGTTTCGGATTAGTGATCGCTCTATTTTACAGTTCGCGGACCTCTCGGACTTCGGGTCTACGAGGGCATCGGAAGGTTCTTAGCAAACAAAGGGTCGAGAGGGAATATTTGGACCGTCGATTCCTTTTGTGACGTATAGTGGACCTAAGAAGAGATTTTGTAAAATTCGACCCCTGAGGGGATGAAAAGGCGGGCATTTAACTATAAAGTTTCTACGGGAACATGAGTTACGTGTACATGAGTCATGAGTGACGAATCTAGTAAAATATACATTCGGAACACTTACACAAACATACATAAATTATAATAAGCGATGAATATCAATGGAGGATTACTTGGCGAGCCGCCAAACCAGGTGTATGGGTCATCGTACAGATATCTTATGTATATCTAGAACTCAGAAGCATAATTTCGGATGTGCCATTATACGTCGGAAACATTCGTCGTATGTGCCTTTATCGTGGGTTCGACTCCCACACCGGACAAGAAATCTTTGTGTAAATTCTTAGATTTCTTTCCGTGTCTGGTTGGTTGAGGTACCCTCCGTGCCTCGGAAAGCACGTTAAGCCGTTGGTCCCGATTGTTATAACATCATCTATAATAATTGTATATCAAGGAACGGGCAGCAGCGTTACCTTGTGTGTTACAATATAATACTGCGGTCACCAACCCGCCTGCCAAGCGTGGTGACTATGGCAATGCCCTCCCTCGGGAGGAGGCCCATGTTCAGCAGTGGACGTTATACGGGCTGATGATGATGATGATGATGATGATGATGATGATAATGATGTGCCTGTATCGTAAACTGGCACTTACGATCAAATGATTCTGAAGTATAATAATAATAATATAATAAATTTATTCATAATCACTTCTTACATATTATTATAATACATTCATATTACTATAGTCTAGCTTAAATTTATATTTAAGTAGCGTAGCAGTAATAGGCATGTGGACGAAAAAAATCTATTTAGTCCGTCAGTTAGATTATCAAAAAATATTGGACACGTATATTTATTTTTCGTTCCTCAAACAAAGAATGACGAAGATACAGCGCGTTGAAATGTTGTGTGACGTAACTATTAGGTACAATTTTACCTAATAGTGACGTCACAAGCCCCCCTCTCCTGAACTTTATAGTTTGTTGTTGCTCTGTGTCTTTGTAAATTATTGATTTGATAATTAAAAAAATACGTGTCCAATAATTTTTTTGTGATCTAACTGACGGACTAAATAGATTGTTTTAGTCCTCATGCCCATTGGTTCGCTTTATATCTCGGAGGTAGTGGGTTCGATCCCCACACCGGACAACAAAAAAATCTTTGTACGAATTCTAAGATCTCTTTTCGGGTCTGGTTGGTTGAGGGACTACCCTCCGTGCCTCGGAAAGAACGTTAAGCCGTTGGTCCCGTTTGTTATAACATCATCTATATAGCAGTGGACGTTTTACGGTCTGATGATGAATTTTCCTTTGTTCCAGAGCCCAAACCCTAGATGACCCCTACCAAAGATTCAAAGCAGTACTCCGGTGGTACTTATCTGGGTTGTACCGCAAGCCGAAGGGTTTGAAGAAACCTTACAACCCAGTGCTGGGGGAGACCTTCAGATGTTGCTGGAAACATCCCGACAACGAGACTTACACTTACTATGTAGCTGAACAGGTATGAAATAAGCAGGAGATCCCGCGGTGCCACGTTGGCCGCGGTTGCCGTCGGGGGGTAGGATCGAAGGAGTGTCCGGGGGGTTTTAGTGGTATAGGGTCCTCTCCTCGTGGTATTATGAGTTTAGCATACCACGCTATGGAGAGGGCGAGTCCCACATATCCCGCCGCCAGCGCGCGAATACGCTGCAGCGGCGGTGGGAATGCGTAAATGCATTTTCCCCCCGGAAAACAAAAAAAAAACTATTTGTACTAATACTAGCTTCCCGCGCACGGTTTCACCCGCGTAACTCCCGTTCCCGTGGGAACTTCATAATTAAATGTAGCCAATGTCACTCAGGGTGAATGTAGCTTTCCAATGGTGAAAGAATTTTTGAATTCGGCACAGTAGTTTTTGAGTTTATTCATTACAAACATACACACAAAGATACAAATCTTTCCTCTTGATTGTTTGATTGTATTGAAGAGGCTCCGAAACTATTGGACCGATTTTAAAAGTTCTTTCCCAATTTGAATGCTACATTATCACTTATTAATATAGGCTATATCGAATAATGAAGTTCCCACAAGAACAGGAGTTACGCGGGAAAAACCGCGGGAAGCTAATTAAAAAATGTATGCTATAGCTCTCCTCGATAATTGGGCAATTTAACATTGACATATCGGACCAGTAGTTCCTGATATTAGCGCGTTCAAGCAAACATACAAATTCTTCAACTTTATATATGTATAGATTTTATAACATTAACTTATCCAGTTCTCAGATAGCTTTTACTTTTGGTGATAGTTTTTTTTGTTATATGATTAGATAAGATTGTTAATAAGGTTAAAGGACGATAGCTTATCGTCGGTGATACTGTAATACCGCGTTACTGACAATGGTTGATGAGGTTGAAAATAGATGCGAAACTGAAACGACATAGATGCGACACCGACACGACATAGATGCTACACTGACACAACATAGGCACAATACCACGTCACAGACTCTGACACGACATAAGTACAACACAACACCGACACTGATACCGAAACGACAGCGACACGACATTGAAGAGTCACAGACACCGTCATGTCATCTAAGAGTCACAGACACTGACACGACATAGGCACAACACCGATACTGATACCGAATCGATATCGAGACGACATGGATGCGACACTAACACAACATATCACAATACTGTCACTGATACCGAATCGACACCGACACGACATCGAAGAGTCACAAACACCGATACGACATAGGCACAACACCGACACGACATCGAAGAGTCACAGACACCGAAACGACATTGAAGAGTTAAAGACACCGACACGTCATCTAAGAGTCACAGACACTGACACGACATAGGCACAACACCGATACTGATACCGAATCGACATCGACACGACATAGATGCGACACTAACACAACATATGCACAATACTGTCACTGATACCGAATCGACACCGACACGACATCGAAGAGTCTCAAACACCGATACGACATAGGCACAACACCGACACGACATCGAAGAGTCACAGACACCGAAACGACATTGAAGAGTTAAAGACACCGACACGTCATCTAAGAGTCACAGACACTGACACGACATAGGCACAACACCGATACTGATACCGAATCGACATCGACACGACATAGATCCGACACTAACACAACATATCACAATACTGTCACTGATACCGAATCGACACCGACACGACATCGAAGAGTCACAAACACCGATACGACATAGGCACAACACCGACACGACATCGAAGAGTCAGACACCGAAACGACATTGAAGAGTCAAAGACACCGACACGTCATCTAAGAGTCACAAACACCGATACGACATAGGCACAACACCGACACGACATCGAAGAGTCACAGACACCGATACGTCATAGGCACAACACCGACATTGATACCGAAACGACACTGATCCTACAAATATTATAAACGCGAAAGTTTGTAAGTGTGGATGGATTTTTGTTTGTTACTCTTTCACGCTAATACTTGGTTATACGCTGGATTAACATATGGCTACAAAGCATCACGCTCCGACCTACTGGAGTAGAGTAACGCGGGTAAAACCGCGGAGCGCAGCTAGTATGACATAAACGCGACTGCGATACGACACCGGATAACTAACTACATACGTCTGGATATAGGTTTTTATAACATTTTTAAATACCTTTATATTTCTACTCGTAGATTTCCAAATCTCCTTACAAACTTTGGCAGCTATCATTCTGCTACCATCCGATGCCCTCGTAGACCCGAAGTCCGAGAGGCCCGCGAACTGTAAAGTAGAGCGACAGTTGCACAAAACCTCCTTAAATACTAAAAGTCATAATCCCTCAATCTCATCGCCAGCGACCGCCCTGAGCCGAGGCCCAAGCCCCATATGGGGCGCCCTCTTGGGCAGGTTGTTTAGTTTGTAGTTTTTAAACCATTTATTAAGGCTGGAGCCCTGCTCGCCCTTATGTCCGGCGAAGTAGCAAAAGCCTCGTGGCTACCTAGGTAAATCCATCGGAAAAAAAACTGCATGGCTTTATGGTCAACTAGCTTCCCGCACGCGGTTTCACCCATATACCCAATTCATAATAAAATATAGCCTATGTTCTTTCTCAAGCTCTAGACTATATCTGTACCAAATTTCATTTAAATCGCTTCAGTAGTTAAGGCGTGATTGCGTAACAGACAGACAGACAGACAGACAGAGTTACTTTCACATTTATAATATTAGTAAGGATGAAGTGGCAAAAGGCAAAAGCCTCGTGGCTAACTACATATGTACACAAAAAAGTATATTTTTTAACATGAAAATGTATTGTTCTAGGTCTCCCACCATCCCCCCGTGTCCGCGTTCTACGTGTCCAATAGAAAGGAGGGTTTCGTTATAGAGGGCAGTTTGTTAGCCAGGTCTAAGTTTTATGGTAAGTTATATTTTAGTGTTTGTTAATAATTGGTCGGATTGCTTATGCGTACCCGGCCCCCGCCAACGACGGATCGAGGGAGTGTCCGGGGGGCTTAAGTGGTGTAGGGTCCTCTCCTCGTGGTATGAGTTAGCATACCACGCTATGAAGAGGGCGAGTCCCACAAATCACTCCGCCAAAAAAAAAAAGGTGTAATTAGCTATCTTGGAAATGGGAAACTTGGGTCCATTCCATTGAAGAGTCGATTTTTTTTATTACTAGCAGTATTTTGCACTCTACTAGTATTCCGGTTAACTCCTCGTGCTAAGCTAACATGCATGTGTTACGAGTGGGTTCACGTCGGTAGTGCAATGGATGGGGATGGAACCGGCGACCACGTGATTGTAAGTCCGACGCCCTAGTAGGCTATGACCACTTCTAAACTAATTAATGTATTTATGATAAGATTATGTATCTTTACCTGCGTTCTGGAATGGGGTCCTTAGAGCAAATATAGCCATTCGCTTGAAACTTACACAACACATCATAAGCCATAGGGGATAATGCAATGCAATGGGTGGGGATGGAACCGGCGACCACAAGATCTGAAGTCCGACGCCTCTAGCCATTGGGTTACGGCGGCAGTTAGTTAGACTGCACTCGTGGCTCAGTGTTTACGACAGTGGCTGCTGACTTGGTTCTCCGTTCGACTCCATAATTTGTGAGATGATGTGAAGATGTGAGGGATGTTCTGAGTCTGGATGTGCTTTGTTTCCGAAGTCACCTGCGATTAATTTTGTAATGAAACGACCGTTAATTTAAAACATACAGAAATATGACAAATATCAGCACCATGTCCTTACTTGTAGGATGAATAAAACCTATTTCCATATAAATCCTATAAATTTCCCAAGTACGGGATATACGATTGTTATAGATCAGGGGTGGCCAACTTAATAAGACCTAAGATCGACTTTTTACTGTGTGCGATATACTATATGGTATACATAACGTTGAATCATGTATCTAGCAATCACGTAGCTATATTTTCAGATTATTATACGACAAACACTAACTTTGTGCGTCCGTGGCACGTATTGAAGACTAAAATATCACTTTTTATTGTATAAGTTGAGCTACTGTAATAGCTGACGGGATTGGCCACCCCTGTTATAGATGATGTTATGACAATCACAACCAATAAATGTATTAATCTCAATTTTGGAAAATACAATTGTGAATAATGTTTTATTTTCGTTCCCCAGGTAATTCAACGTCCGCCATCTTGGAGGGCTGCGCCCGAATCCACTTACTGAACTGGGGTGAGACGTATATAACTACGGCGCCCTACGCGCACTGCAAGGGACTCGTTATCGGCACACTCAGCATGGAGCTGGGCGGGAAGGTATGTACCGACATGATACGACGCAGACTTGATACGACACCGACATGATACGACGCGGCATATGCATGATATAAACACGCCACCGACAATGCAACTGTTACGACACAAAAATTATGTGACACCGACATGATACGACACGGCATACTCAAGATACGACGCGAAATAAACAAGCATCGACAAATCACCGACAATTGATACGACACCAACATTATATGACACTGAAATAATACTACACCGACATGATCCGACACCGACATGGTACAACGCGGCATACTCATGAAACAAAGCGACTTACACGTCACCGACACTACAACTATTACGACACCCACATTATATGACACCGACATGATACGACACCGACATGATTCGACACCGACATCGACTGTTGAGATGCCGATACGACACGGCATACTCAACAGGCATGCCGAGCAAGAAGTAAGCCGTGTGGTTTCCGGCTTAGAATAGACCACCCCATGTCTTCCCGTGGGTGTCGTAAAAGGCGACTAAGGGACATATGGCTGATGGATGGGCAGCAGTATCTATTAGCTCAAGGTTAACATCTTACTGCGATTACCAATCCGTATGCCAAGCGTAGTGATTATGGAAATATCCCTCTAGGATCTTGGCTTGCCAAGGTCAGGTAAGAGGAGGCCCATGTTCAGCAGTGTACGTAAACGGGCTGTTGATGATGATGTCTGTCGGGTCCGTTAATATTAGTATAGATTTTGCCCAGCTTATTACTAAAATAACCACGAACATTCTCTGACCAAATCGGAGACATCCTCGCAAAAGGTCAAATAAGATCCGCCCTAAACCGACGTGCTTGTATGAAGAATGTTATGAGAGTGAATGAAGCGAAAGATGTGTGTAGGGATCGTAGCAAGTGGAGGTCCATTGTCTCTGCCTACCTCGCTGGGAAACAGGCGTGAGCGTATTCCTGAAATAGACTGATATATTTATTTTAGTTTATTCTTGTTTTATTTGTTCACAGGTCCATGTAATGTGTTCGGACACCGGCTACCAAGCCGACGTAGAATTTAAATTAAGGGTAAGTAAAAAGTTTGTTGCCTGGTTGAGGGGGTGCTCCGTGCCTCGGAAAGCACGTTAAGCCGTTGGTCCCGATTGTTATAACATCATCTATTACAATCGTACACCAGGGAATGGGCGGCAGCGTTTCCTTGTGTGTGACAACATAATACGGTCACCAACCCGCCTGCCAAGCGTGGTGACTATGGCAAAAACCCTCCCTCGGGAGGAGACCCATGTTCAGCAGTGGACGTTGTACGGGCTGTCAATATTATTTAATCATAATTTTACTAGTTAAGTTAAGCATAAACAATTTAGTTTCATATATTTTTTTAAATATATTTTATGTTTTTTTTTCTCTTCTCAGTCCTTTCTAGGTAGTTCAGAACAGACAAACTCGATATCGGGTCGTATCAAACGCGGCAAGGACACTATAGCGACTATCGAGGGCTACTGGGATGGCAAGATTGATATCAAAGACAAGAAGAGTGGGGTGAGTGCCATAGTCAATAATTCTATGATTTTTAATCTATTGTTTATAGATATCATCGTGCAGTTTCCGGTCGCCGTGTGGTTTCCTAGACCTAATAGATACTACTGCCTAACTAATAGGTGTAATAATGAAAGAAAGAAAAACATTTAATATGCATAATCATTCTGATTTACGTAGACCTAATTACAGGCACTTGTAAATAGTCAAAATATTTATAAATAATTACATTTAAGTTGTATTATGACAACCTCCGTAGCGTAGCGCTATTTGGCTCGCTTTAAATCTCGGAGGTCGTGGGTTCGATTCCCACATCGGACAGGAAATCTTTGTGGAAATTCTAAGACTTCTATCCGGGTCTGGTTGGTTGAGGGATTACACCCTCCGTACCTTGGAACGCACGCTAAGCCGTTGGTCCCGATTGTTATAACATCATCTATAACAATTGTATACCAGGGAACGGGCAGCAGTGTTTCCTTGTATGTTACAAGGTTACAACATAATACTGCGGTCACCAACCCGCCTGCCAAGCGTGGTGACTATAGCAAATACCCTCCCCGGGAGGAGGCCCATGTTCAGCAGTGGACGTTATACGGGCTGATGATGATGATAAATATATATCATCGTGCATTTTCCGGTCGCCGTGTGGTTTCTTAGACCTAATCTATATATATAAAAGAAAGTCGTGTTTGTTACAACACTTATAACTCGAGAACGGCTGGACCGATTGCCATGGTTTTTGATTTGTTGGATTTGTTTCCGTCCCGAATAGCAGAATACATTATAAAAACAAAAGAAAGTCGTGTTAGTTACACTATTTATAACTCAAGAACGGCTGAACCGATTTGGCTGAAAATTGGTAGGGAGGTAGCTAAGAACTGGGAGAAGGACATAGGATACTTTTGGGTAGGTGTAGGGTAGGGTAGGGTAGGGGTAGGGGTAGGGTAGGGGTAGGGTAGGGGTATGGTAGGGGTAGGGTAGGGGTAGGGTAGGGTAGGGGTAGGGTAGGGTAGGTGTAGGGTAGGGGTAGGGGTAGGGTAGGGTAGGGGTAGGGTAGGGGTAGGGGTAGGGTAGGGGTAGGGGTAGGGTAGGGTAGGGGTAGGGTAGGGGTAGGGTAGGGCAGGGGTAGGGTATAAAAGTCCACCCGTGCGAAGCCGGGGCGGGCCGCTAGTAGATAATAATAATTTTAAAAAAAATGTTTATTTCACTGTCTACAGTTCGGGAAAATTGTTACATGTGGAGTTTCCATTTAAGCTATGTATAGCTTGTGAGAGGAGACTCCGCTCTTCCAAAGTAATTATCACAACGTTAGAGTTACAAAACAAAGTCTTAAATATAATTTATTTCACAGGACGAAACGAATCTTCTAGACGTGGGCATACTGAGAGACCACCGTCTGCCTCGATTCCTGATGAGCGTGGAGCATCAGTTGGAGCACGAGTCCCAGAGACTGTGGACCAAGGTCTCCGAGGCCATAGCCAATGATGACCAGGTAATGACACCTCCCGACACCCATACGCCCATGGGTATGACAACACCCAACACCTAGGCTGATTTTTATTGGTATGCCCAATTGAACTAAAATTTAGCATCCAAGTTTGGATGGTTTTTTTTTTAATGCTAACTGTAAAATTTTTGCCGTCTACTAGTATTCTTGTTAACCCCTCGTGCTAAGCTAAAATGCTAGTATTACGAGTGGGTTCACGTCGGTAGTGCAATGGGTGGGGATCGAACCAGCGACCTCATGATCACAAGTCCGACGCCCTAGCCATTGGGCTACGGCCGTTTTGGAGGTTGAGACGGAGTTGTCGACAATCCTTATAGTATAAAATCTTTCAAATATCCATTAAAACAGTTATTCCCAACTGGTTGTGCTGACATTTGGTATCTATGTGTAATGGATTATTCAAGAATCATTCAGAATAAAAACATTTTTAAAATTCAATGGTCGTGGGTTCGATCCCCACGCCTAACAAGAAATCTTTGCTTTTTGTTTTCTTGTTAAGCTAAAATGCTTGTGTTACGAGTGGATTCACGTCGGTAGTGCTATGGGTGGGGATCGAACCGGTGACCACAAGCTAACAAGTCCGACGCCCCTAGCCATTATACGGGCTGATGATGATGATGATGATGATGATTATCTTTTTTTTTCTCCTAGGTGGCAGCCACAGAACAAAAAACTATAGTAGAAGAGGCTCAGCGCGCACGCGCTCGGAATCTGGTCACACCATGGGTGCCCCGATACTTCCACAAAGATCTTCACGCCGTCGCACCTGAGGGCATCGCAGATCAAGGCTGGAAGTACAACCACCTGAATATTAGGTAAGACTTGGTATTAAAGGACATACACCTTTTATTTTTTTTGTTCACCGGGTGGAAATGCATTTACGCATTCCCGCCGCCGCTGCAGCGTATCCGCCCGCTGGCGGCGGGATATGTGGGACTCGCCCTCTCCATAGCGTGGTATGTAACTCATACCACGAGGAGAGGACCCTACACCACTAAAACCCCCCGGACACGCCTTCGATCCGCCGTTGGTGGGAGCCGGGTACGCATGAGCAATCCGGCCCAAGGGACATATACCTGATGGATGGGCTCAGCTCAAGGTTACACAGGTTGCCAGTGAAAGTCCTGGCGAAATCGGTAAGGCCGGTATTGATATGACAACCTCCGTAGCGTAGCGGTATTTGGCTCGCTTTAATTCTCGGAGGACGTCGTGGGTTCGATTCCCACACCGGACAGGAAATCTTTGTGTAAATTCTAGGATTTCTTTCCGGGTCTGGTTGGTTGAGGGACTACCCTTCGTGCCTCGGAAAGCACGTAAAGCCGTTGGTCCCGATTATTATAATATCATCTATAATAATCGTATATAAAGGAACGGGCAGCAGCGTGTCCTTGTGTGGTACAACGTTATACTGCGGTCACCAATCCGTCTGCCAAGCGTGGTGACTATGGCAAATACCTCTCACCGGGAGGAGGCCCATGTTCAGCAGTGGACGTTATACGGGCTGATGATGATGATGATGGTATTGATATTAGCCCAATAACCGGACACATAAACAGACATACACGAAATGTTTTAATTGTGTTTTTGTTATTAGTACTCTATATATACCTTTTTGAAAAATCTGTTATATATCCATCACAAACATACACTTCAATTTTATTTATTTGTATAGATAGAATATAAATAGCGATCGTTAGATATTAGCCACTTTGGCTAGGCCAAAAACGATTAGACCGACAAAGCATTTTTATATAATATATATACAGGGTTATTTGTAAAACACCGGTAACCTCTCAGGACTACTTTACTAACATCATAATCAACAACTTTTGTTTTATGACTTTTAAAAATTCATCATATTTTAATTCATCAGATTTACACACAAAAATAAAAAGATTTAAATTCAACGCTCTAAATGTTACGAAGTCTATGCGAAGCAAAAGAAAGCGATAGTACCGACAATAGCGAGGGGAGCGGGGAATACAGAGTTGAAATGTGTTAGATAGGACAACGAAATATTGAAGGTTTTTTTTGGTAAATGTATTATGTTTTGTAAAAAGTCGTAGAACAAAAGTTGTTGTTTATGATGTTAGTAATATAGTCCTGTGAGGTTACCGGTGTTTTACAAATAACCCTGTATTTATACTTGTATTTTACTTCCACGAATTGCTGTTTCATATCTATTTCTAGTTCCAAGTTCGAGTCTGCCATGTCTATGCCCACGCTTACGCCCATTTCCGAAGTTCATACCTATAATCTCGCCCATGCTCAAACCACTGCTCGCGCCAATGCCTATAATTAAAAATCCAATATATGGGCAAAATAGCGTGTGGCAGCTAGATAAAACTACCAACTAGCAGTAAAAAGACTGCTAGAAACTAGCACCACTACACAGAGACCTCTCTATCCGACCCGCCGGAGAAGAATACGCCCGCAACCGTTAGTTAGCATATAACCATCCGATGCCCTCGTAGACCAGAAGTCCGAGAGGTCCGCGAACTGTAAAGTAGAGCGACAGTTGCACAAAACCCCCTAAAATACTAAAAGTCATAATCCCTGAATCTCATCACCACCGACCGCCCTGAGCCGAGGTCTTAGCCCCACATGGGGCGCCCTCTTGCGCAGGTTGCTTAGTTTGTAGTATTTAAACCATTTATTAAGGCTGGAGCTCTGCTCGCCTTTATGCCCAGTGAAGTAGCAAAAGCCTAGTGGCTAACTACGTAAGTCCATCCGCAAAAAAAAAGGTGGATAAGATAATAATTTCAACATTCGTTTATATTTATTTCATCTAAACCTTAATTTTTTACAGTCCATGGCAAAACGAAGATATACTAGAATACGAAGAAACCTTTGTCCTGAAGACCCTGAGCGAATCAGTGGACGGACCCGTCCGCGCTACGTTAGACTCGAGGCGAGAGATGTCGAGACGAGCCAGCGACTCCGACAGCCATGATGATATGGCGAGGAGGTCCAAGACTTCAACGTAAGTATCTTTTGAAAGATGTGGAAAAGCATTGAACTCGCCACAACACAATAGGAAAAAAAATAACAGACTTCAAAGAGTTAACTAAGAGTTTCGTGAACTGTCTTTCGTCTTCATCATCAGACCTAATGACAGTCACAACCCATCTATGTTCTTATCAATATTAATAATGAAAACAAAAAAAAACTTAACAAACACACTAGTCGCCCCTACGATTTTTGAAAGATTACCTCGATTTCTCTGGTCTGCCATCATCAAACCCTGATTTCTTTATTATGGGACCACCTTTGAAATACCTTCTTTCCAACAAAAAAGAATAATAAAAATTGGTTAGAAATTGCGAAACCTCGTCGGTTAAAAACAATTCTATTTTAAAGATCATAAAACATAATTTCAATCAACATTAAATGTCACTTACTACCTTCTATTATTCAACAAGTATGGAATAGTATTCGATGACCTGGCTAGAAGGTCCAAGACTACGTGAGTATCTTTTGAAAGGTGAGGAAAAAAGCATTGAAATCGCCATACCTCAATAGAAAAACCATTCTATTTTAAACACTATAAAACATCATTTTAATCAACACTCAATGTCATTTACAACCTTCTATAAATCAACACGTATGGAATAGTATTCGATGATCTGGCGAGAAGATCCAAGTCTTCTACGTAAGTATTTTTTTAAAGATGCAGCATTTGGTCGTAAGTGCAAGTTTACGATAAAGGCATATACGACGATGTTTCTGACGAATAATGGCACATCCGACGTTATGCTTCTGAGCTCTAGATATATTTCTAACACAACTTTTCTAGTGGCAAATAGTTGTTGGTCGATCCACGTTGATCGAATTTCGTCGATGGTAATGACCGACTTTCGTCGATTTACCATATTGTCCGACTAGTACATTCTACCATTGATCGGCGATCAGTTGGTTAGTGATGTATCGAATGGTATAATAACGGTAGTGTTCAAATCGAGGACGTTCTTGAGAAAGGCCAGTTTAAAAGCACCCTAAACCCAAGGACTTGCATGTGGAGATTAATGAATATAGAAGACGCGAAAGTGGTATGTCTAGATCTTAGCAAGTGGAAGGAAGTGGTCTCTGCCTATTCCTTTGGGAAAGAGGCGTGAATGTATGTATGTATGAATGGTATGGTAGACACTGTTGAACGACGTCGACTATTGACGATCGATCGATAGGTCTAGCAATAACTCCCAAAGACGCAGCGGTTTCGATTGAACTATTACCAGTATAATTATAAGATTATTTCGAGTAGCGTAATGACTTATGTCTGTTACTAGTTATCCCCCGTGAGTTTGCTGAGACAGATAATATAGCTTTGTATCCGTTTAGTACAGAGGTCTCCAAACTACGGCCCGCCAGTGCCAACAATCCGGCCCGTGACAGCTTAAGACTAGTGTCATCAATCTAGTCCTCGCATCCAATGTCTTATTGGTGTGATAAGTTAGACAACACAAAATGATAATTACTCGGTCGCACATTTTGCGACTAGTCTAGAAATAAGAGTATTGTTAAGGATAGAAAAATTAAAACAGTTTTGGTCCTTCGAACATATTGAAAAAATCGTTATGGCCCTAAGGCGTCAAAGCTTGGAGACCCTTGGTTTAGTAGATACAGAATCCCTTGCATGGTTTCCGCGTAACTTAGACACCTCAATAGAAAAACAATTCTATTTTAAAGACCATAAAACATCATTTCAATCAACACTCAATGTCACTTACAACCTTTTATAACTCAACAATTCGAGTACGGAATATTATACGATGATCTGGCCAGTAGATCTAATACTTCTACTTAAGTATTTTTTTAAAGATGCAGCATTTGGTCGTATGTGCAAGTTTACGATAAAGGCCCATACGACGAATGTTTCTGACGTATGATGGCACATCCGACGTTATGCTTCTGAGCTCTAGGTATATTTTTAACACTAGTTTTCTAGTGGCAACTAGTTGTTGGTCGGTCCACGTTGATGGAAGTGAAACGAACTAATGCTCCCTTGCCCCTGGGAACTTCATTAATAAATATACCCTATGTTACTCCTCAATAACGTAACTTCAATATGGTGAAAGAATTGTTGAAATTGGTCCAGTAGTTCTGGAGCCTATTCAACGCAAACAAACAATTAAATCTTTCCTATTTATAATATTAGTATAGATGACACTCACAAATAATGTGGGTGTTTTATTGGTAAAAGAATTTTGTAAATATTTACATACAGACAGTACCGTTTTTTTTTTGTCTGTAGTGAAATTCCTTTACGCATTCCCACCGCCGCTGCAGCGTATTCGCGCGCTGGCGGCGGTATATGTGGGACTCGCCCTCTCCATAGCGGTGGTATGCTAAACTCATACCACGGGGAGAGGACCCTACTACCACTAAAACCCCCGGACACTCCTTCGATCCGACGTTGGTGGGGGCCTGGTACGAAGCTATCCGGCCCTAGAGAGTACCCCCCTATCTTTATATAGCAGATTTTAGCAGTTTACTAGTATTCTTCTTAACTCCTCGTGCTTAGCTAAAATGCTTGTGTTACGAGTGTGTTCAAGTCGGTAGTGCAATGGGTGAGGATCGAACTGGCGGCCACATGATCGCAAGTCCGACGCCCCCTTAAATAATTAGTATAGATTAATTCTGGATTATAACCGGCGTTTTTTTTTTTTTAATTTTCTAACACTTTCCTCCCCCCCTCATATTGCAGAGCCGGTACTAGTAGATCAAGACTAGCCATATCAGACGATGATGTCCGCTGTCGCTATAATAGGACCATCTCGTGAGTACCCTTCGAAATATTAACGTCTTGTGTCCTTGTCTTTTATGTGTAGTTAGAATGAGATAGATGGTTGTCATGTTGTAGATCCGATGTGGAAATAGTTAAGAATCGGCAGTGAGATTACACTCTCCGATGCCCTCGTAGACCCGACGTCCGAGCGGCCCGTGAACTGTAAAGTACAGCGACAGTTGCACAAAACTCCCCTTAAATGTCAAAATCCCTCAATCTCATTGCCAGCGACCGCCCTGAGTCGAGGTCCAAGCCCCACACGGGGTTGGACCTCCCCCCCTTGCATGGGTTGCTTAGTTTGTAGTTTATATATAAACCATTTATTAAGGCTGCATCTGTGCTCGCCTTCATTCCCGGCGAAGTAGCAAAAGCCTCGTGGCTCTATCTATCTAGTAGATCTATCGTCACGATATATGGCATTGTAAATAGCATTTGTTTAGTTGCCCTAAACTCGGTCGATTCCTATTTTACTGTTTTTCTTTTAAAGCATCCATTAAAAAAATACTTATTATTACTTATTCGATTTTATATACTTATAGAATAATAGGCTAGTTGACACATATATGAAATTATGTTACAATGATGTTTATTTCTGGTTGGCTGAGGGACTAACCTCCGTGCCTCGGAAAGCACGTTAAGCCGTTGGTCCCGATTGTTATAACATCATCTATAATAATTGTATACCAGGGAACGGGCAGCAGCGTTTCCTTGTATGTTACAACATAATACTGCGGTCACCAACCCGCCTCTCTTGGGAGGAGGCCCATGTTCAGCAGTGGACGTTGTACGGGCTGTTGATGATGATGATGTTCATTTCTAATAGTATTTGTCATATGGAACCTAAATATAATCATTTATGTTCAAAAAAATTGAATATGTTTGTATAAACTCCATATGAAAATTATTTCTTTTGTCCACGTCTTTAACTTCCGAAAACGCTTTCAGCCATTTTGTGTCTAGTAATAACAAGAACGCGATCCTTTACTATTACACTTTCTGAGTCATGACGTCATTGATCTCGAACACAGATAATGTATATAAATCAACATGGCTGACATCGTTTTCACCTCTAAATGTCAAGCCAATTTTAAAATATTTATGTTAGTGCTTTCTAGATCTCAAATAAATGCCATATTTTTTTCTTGATCTAGTAAAACCATTCTTAACCACATAACAATAATTTCAAAACAGTGTCAACTAGCCTTTTAGGTTAAACAATGTTTTAAAAAAACCTACTTTATCCAGGAGTAAAATGGGCTATATTTAATTATGAAGTTCCCGCGGGGACATGAATTACGTGGGTGCAACCGGGAGGCTTGTTAGTTAATAAATTCGATTTATTTAATTGATATATTATCCTACAGAATCGAAGATGCCGGTAACCGAGTTAAAAGTCTTTCGTGAGTACTTTACTGACATCATCATCATCCCATGTACCGTATTTTTTCTTCATCACCCCCTTTACGTCTACTGCTGAACATGAGCCTCCTCTTTAACAGGCCTTGGCAACCCAGATTGGTGATTTGGGCCGAATTGCTTATGCGCACCCAGCCCCCGCCAACGACGGATCGTAGGAGTGTCCGGGGGCTTTAGTGGTGTAGGGTCCTCTCCTTGTGGTATGAATTAGCAAACCACGCTATGGAGAGGGCGAGTCCCACATATCCCACCGCCAGCGCGCGAATACGCTGCAGTGGCGGTGGGAATGCGTAAATGAATTTCCCCACGGACAATAAAAAAAAAGAAAAAAAAGGCAGATTGGTGATCGCAGAAAGATAAGAGTATCTTTGAGCTGATAGATGCTGCTGCCAACCATAAGTTGTATTTCCCTTAGTCGCCTCTTACGATCGTTCTGAATCTTACCTATCTTACTATATTGCTAAGCCTTAATTATCCTGGTCGCCAAATGTTCGAAATTCGACCATAATGTATACTGGGTTACTTTTTTACCGTCTTAAAAATAATAAATAATAGGGCGTGATATGTATTTGAAATAGATGTCTAAGTTATTTTATATTTTTTACGGGCGTCTACGCAATTTTACGGTTACGATTTTCACTCTAGTGAAAATCGTAACCGTAAAATTGCGTACCAAAGTTATGCTATTTCGCTCACTCTTTTCATTCATATTTGATTGTGGCCTAGTTTTATAGGCACCTGTTTTAACTAGCGATCGAAAAAGCTCGAGCCTTTTAGCCCTTTTTTAAGACTCGCCGCTTTATAGCGATGGCTAGAAGGCTAAATAACTCTTAAGCCCTCGAGGCTAATTGTATTTATGGCTTTTGCTAGCGGTCGAAAAGGCTCGAGCCTTGTAGCTCTAAATTTAAAGCTTGCGAGTCTTTTTTAAAGGCGGACTCACAAAACAGTAGTTCTAAAAATGCTCACTAAAAAAGGGCTTGAGGCTTTTTTAAAGCCCTTTTAGAAGACTGGCGTCGTAATTAGAGTTCTAGCTTTAAAAAGACTCTTAAGCATCTTTTGAGGATCAGGTTAATAGAAACGTAATGAATTATAAATGAAAGTTTTGTTATGTTATTACAGTTTATTATATTTTAAATCTAATTACGACGCCAGTCTTCTAAAAAGGCTTTAAGAAAAGCCTCAAGCCCTTTTTTAGTGAGCTATTTTAGAACTACTGTTTTGTGAGTCCGCCTTTAAAAAAGACTCGCAAGCTTTTAATTTTGGGCTACAAGGCTCGAGCCTTTTCGAAAGCCTAGGCCTAAAAAAGCCTCAAGTACTTTTTTAGTGAGCAATTTTAGAACTACTGTTTTGTGAGTCCGCCTTTAAAAAAGACTCGCAAGCTTTAAATTTAGGGCTACAAGGCTCGAGCCTTTTCGACCGCTAGTTTTAACTAACGTAACGTAACTACCTAATTAGGTACGTATTTTTATCGTATATAAGTCACCCAGTATATGTAGGAAATAAGCATTCTGCACTCCTTCTCTATATAAACTATAAGTGTGTGAAATTTCATACTCCATAAATGGGGTAAAAAAAATTGCCGCACGTGTTATAGATTTTCTGTCTTATCCTCCTATCTTTTCCTTTCCAAACATTCATATAGCACAGGTTGTTTTGGTGCACTTTGGGTAGTTAGCATGCTGTCTCTTTAAGGGTGTCACCAGACCGGTCGATCGTCGATCGTTGTCGTCGACAATGTTGTCGACGATGATCGATAGTTTCTAGACATCGTCGACGATGATCGATCGGTTCTAGTAAAAAAAAAAAGGTTTTGTTTAATGGTGCTTTTCTTATCGTACCAATCGATTACATTAGTTTTACTAAAACAGGCATTAAGATATTATCAGTACAAACGACAAAAAATAGGCGTTAAGATGATAAGTACCATCGACTATGGTTCTTCAGTTTAATAAGGCTGGAGCTCTGCTCGCCTTTATGCCCGGTGAAGTAGCAAAAGCCTCGTAATAAATACGTAAATTTCCATCTGGAACATACGTTTATATACACGGATCTTTTTGCTATGTTCTCAATTTAAAAAGAGGTTTCACAGAAATACAATATTCTTAATTAGACATATTTGATCCTGCCCATTTTATTTCAAAACCTAACATAAAAAATCTTACATTTCCAGGCGAACGTTAAAACAGTCACTCTACGCCATAGACACGGCGCTAAGAGAGCAAAACCTTGCCATAGAGCGTCTAACGAAGACGGTCGACATCATCAGCAAAAGCCAGAGCCAAGCTGCCTATAGACCACAGAACGTCGCGCGGGTACCATCGACAACACACTCGTGGGACCTCTTCGGAGGGTTTGTACTAGCTATGATATTGCAAGCATTGTTGAACTGGATATTTTATCGAAAAGACTGATAAAAAAAATCAGTTTTGAGTGATATTTGATTAATTAATTAATATTGTTATATTATATGAATAAATATATTGGTATTTTTAATACTGTTAGCTTTTTTTAGTTAGGCTTTTTGGCTCGACTTTTTTTTTTGGGAGATTGTTAGGTTTGGTGTAATTTGGGTAAAAAATGTTCTGTTTGTCTATCGGTGTTATCAGATCGTCGATCGTTGGTAGAATGTATTAGTCGACGATGGTTGATAGTTTCTAAAATTCATCGATGATCGAACGATTGATGGTAAAATAGACTAGCTGACGTCGACCAAATATATCCAAACGATATAGTTATTCGATTAACTTCGTTCGATACCACCGATCGGTGATCAATGTAAGTTGTCGGTTTTGGGACTGTATTTGTCGATCGGTCAACATCGATTGATGCAATTATCGGCGATCGACTAACATCGATCGGCGATCCTGACTCGTCCAAAAAATTACATTTGTCTAAAGTCGAATATAATTTGAAAATGTCATGCTGGCTTGGCAGGCATTTAGTTTTTAGAGATTATGTTATTACATAAAAATCTATACTGCAATAATAAGGAATTTGGGAAGATAATTCCCTTGGCAAATTATATGTAACTAGCATCCCGCGCGCGGTTTCACCCGCGTAACTACCGTTCCCGTGGGAACTTCATAATTAAATATAGCCTATATTAATCAGTGATAATGTAGCATTCAAGTGGTGAAAGAATTTTTAAAATCGGTCCTGTACTTTTTGAGCCTATTCGTTACAAACATTTTTACATGCAAATCTTTCCTCTTTATAATATTAGTACAGATAATGTATTTATATTCATTTATTGCACACCATATGTATAATAAGTTGTTACAAAGACAAATGTAATAAGCTGGGTGTGTTTTTGAAATCGACGGGCTTTTAATACAGTTTTGGATTCTCCATATCGAAGGATAAATGGCTAATCGAACTAAGCAACTATGAGCGACATTGAATTTTATACCTTATGAGTGGATAACATAAAACATATAATTAAATATGCGTAGCTTACTTCACTTACACTTTCACCTATCGTTATAAACTTTTACAGTGCCAAATTTTTTATACATCTCGATTTTCCTTTTTATTTTTGTAAATTACAATAGTTTTTATAAACATTTTTGGTAAATGTCACTTTGGTTTCGAATGCGAACTGTGTATAAAGTAAGCCATGCAGTTTACGAAAATAGATACCAATAATTTAGCGGATTAATCGCTTACAAAAAAATGTTCCGTTGTCATACTAATTGGTGGCTAATTGTCAACTATAGGTACAATTATTATTAAAAAACGATATTGTTGATGGCTATAAAAATTGAAAAAAAGAACGTTGTATTGCTATTGACCAAGGGATACACTTTACGGAAAAGTACCATAGACCATGTATCAAAATTGAGATTAATAAAATTCGATCACCGGCGGAACTCGAACCCGCATCTTAGGTTCAGCCCCTAATGCCTTAACCAATTAGGCTATGGTGGAACCCTACCAGACATCGGAATTTTTCAATCTCTTTTATAACACGTCTCTATGGGGACGTTAGTGCCATCTATCGGTAATGATCCGCATTACTTCGACTAATATTTCTTGATCTCTCTGACAATTTGCTATTTGTCTGCTTAGTTATTGCCGTTGCATTTTTACGTAATTGAACTTAAAACACCAAAACTCACTAATCTCCTTTATATAGTTATGTATCTAACGATACTGAGTACCAAATCATATTTACTTGCGCATGTCCTTATTATTTTAATATTGTAATAATTATAGATATCACAATTATGATTGTTATTAATAAAAATAAATAATAAATAAACAAAGAATTTAACATACAAAATGGTTGATAGGGATGACGACAAAATGTATTAGATCCGTCAGTTAGATTACCAAAAAATATTGAACACGTATTTTTTCATTTATCAAATCGATAAAAATTGACAAAGATACAGAGTAACAAAGGAGAAGTGGGCTTGTGACGTCACTCTTAATACAGAGTAACAAAGTTCAGGAGAGGGGGGCTTGTGACGTCACTCTTAGGTACAATTTTATTGTACTATCGACCAAACTTCCGCATGCTCACCTTTAAGGCGATAATCGCATAGCACGGCTCTCGACTCGATCACCGTATGCATGCGTTTTGACCAATAGGGAGTCGCGTAATACACGCACGCAATTACTGCACTCACACAAATATGTATTGTCTCTAATTGGGTGGAGCAAGGAAGGGGCGTGGTCTGTCACTATCTGCGTTTCCGCAGAACTATTTTCTTAACTGAGCATGCGTAAGTTTGGCCGATACTAGATGTGACGTCACATGAAATTTCATCCCGCTTTATCTTAGTAATTTTTTGTTTACGGAACGAATAAAACGTGTCTAATATTAGTTTGGTTATCTAACTGACGGACTAAATAGAATTTTTATGATTCCTATTCTGTCTTATGGGTTTAAAGGATGTACCATTTTATTGAATTAAAAAAATATATATATAAATATTATTCGTACCAAATAATATGAGTTTTTTCGGACAGACAGAGCCATTAGGCTTTTGCATTTTGAGCAAGTATCACCGGACATAAAGGCGAGCAAAGCTCCAGCCTTATTAAAATGGTTAATGTGAGTTAGGACACCATCGACCTTCTTGAGCAAGTACGTTATAAGCATTTGTTGGCTAGGAGGCTGTTCCTACTTCACCGGGCATAAAGGCGAGCAGAACTCCAGCCTAAATAAATGGTTTAAAAACTACAAATTAAGCAACCTGCGCAAGAGGGCGTTCCCTGTCGGACTTGGACCTCGGCTCAGGGCGGTCGCTGGCGGAGATATTGAGGGAGTTTTGTGCAACTGTGGCTCTACTTTACAGTTCGCGGGCCTCTTGGACTTCGGGTCCACGAGGGCATCGGTTATAACATATTATTTTGTACGAGAAATATTTTAAAAGATTAAAATCACAGAGTAAAATTTGCAAAGGTCGCGGGTAGACAAAAATATGAATATATTTTAATTATTTATTTTCACTTTAATATTATAAATAAATAAATGTTAAATTTTATATATTATTATTGTTTGCAAATTTATGTTTGATTAAAATAAAAGGTTTGCCAATTTAAAAGAATTAGTTAATTATTGTAAAATGTGTAAAATAAATTTAATTTTAAAAATAATTGTGTAGTTTTCATATTATGTTTATTATGTTCCTATAAACCATGTTAAAACTCGTTTAGTAATTTCATTGTTACGTGCGAATTTACTAACATACAGATAAGACAGTAGTACTAAACGAACGATTGTACAGCTGAGAATCAGAAGGTCGTATGTGCCATTATACGTCAGAAACATTCGTCGTATGTGCCTTTATCGTAAACTGGCACTTACGACCAAATGCTTCTGAGGATAATGCATCCGTCCTTATGTTGCTGAGGTCTAGAACTGTGAACGAAGAATCGTTGATTGAACTAACGTCACTTATCGTTTAATTAGTTGGCTTATAGTAAGCTAGCTGCGTTTAACTGACGTTAAATCAGGTGATTTAAATTTAGTTTAGGTTTAGGTTATTTATTTTTTTACCACCCAAAATAAATGATTTGGCTAATTGTACTTTAGCCATTGAATGTCGGCGTTCAATAGGCTAGTTGACACATATGAAATTATATTACAATGACGTTTATTTCTAAAAGTATTTGTCATATGGAACCTAAATATAATAATTTCTGTTCAAAAAACTTGAATATGTTTGTATAAATCTTTAACTTCCGAAAACGCTATCAGCTATTTTGTGACGTAATACATCTCGTTAAAAAACATGAACGCGATCCTTCACTATTAAACTTTCTGAGTCATGACGTAAGTGATCTTGAACACAGATAATGTATACAGGGTTATTTGTAAAACACCAGTAACCTCTCAGGACTACGTTACTAACATCATAATCAACAACTTTTGTTCTATGACTTTTAAAAATTCATCAGATTTACACACAAAAATAAAAATATTTAAATTCAACGCTCTAAATGTTACGAAGTCTATGCGAAACAAAAGAAAGCAGAAAGCGCGCGGCAATGTATGTAGGTACACCAAAATACAGAGTTGAAATGTGTTAGATAGGACAACGAAATATTGAAGGTTTGTTTTTGGTAAATGTATTATGTTTTGTAAAAAGTCGTAGAACAAAAGTTGTTGTTTATGATGTTAGTAATATAGTCCTGAGAGGTTACCGGTGTTTTACAAATAACCCTGTATATACCAACATGACTGACATCGTTTTCATCTTTAAATGTCAAGCCAATTATAAATATTTATTTTAGTGCTTTCTAGATCTCAAATAAATGCCATATATTTTTCTTGATCTAGTAAAACCATTCTTAACCATATAAAAATAATTTCAAAAAAGTGTCAACTAGCCTATTAACGGGCTAGCCGTCCCACTGAATGGCCGATTTAACTAGATGGCTGAACATATATAAATTTATTTTACACATTGTATGTAATATAAATTATAATATTATTTGTCAATTTATGATATATTTAGTTTTAAAATAATACCAATCACTATTATTTTTAAGTCGAATATTTTAATTATTATAATACCTATATTGAATGGTTATAATATAAATTGTACGAGTATTGCCAGTTGAAATAATTAAGTGAATTTAAGTTGGTAACACTTTACGTGTAGTCGCTGCGTCTGACAAGTTCTATATGTGATACTAGCTTCCCGCGCGCGTAACTCCCGTTTCCGTGGGAACTTCATTATAAAAATTGTCTATAGCCTTGACTGAAAGAATTTTTGAAATCGGACCAGTAGTTTCTGAGATTAGCGCGTTCAAGCGCGTGCAGAAATAACGATAAAAATAATTACAAAAGGTGCTATGTACATTTTGTTATTAATGCTTACATTATGTAACATAGTATTAAGTGATATAGCATCGAGTTATTTCATAGTAAAATTGACACTAATATATAAAGCCGCAAAGTTTGAACGCGCAAATCTCAGAAACTACTAGTCCGATTTGATAAATTCTGTCAGTGTTAGATAGCCCATTTATTGAAGAAGGTTGTAGGCTATATTTAATTATGATGTTCCTACGGGAACTGGAGTTACCAGGATGAAAAGTCGCGCGGGAAGTAAGTTATCTACTCAAAAAAATCATTGATATTAATATTAATGCCATTACCAAAATCATATCTTCTAACTACCATCTCTATGCAGACGACTTGCAGCTTTATCGTCACTTTAAAGCAGAGGACATTAGTCTTGCTATTGACGCCATTAATAATGATCTTGGAAACATTAGTGAATGGGCAAAGTCCTTTGGACTTCTAGTAAACCCCACTAAGTCACAAGCTCTCATTGTTGGTGGCAAGCATGCGACAGGCCTTTTATCTCTAAGCTCTGTTCCACCAGTCATTTTTAACAATGTGCCTATAGCTTATTCCGCTACCGTGAAAAATCTTGGGGTCATAATTGATAGCTCCCTATCTTGGAACAGCCATGTTGCAGAGGTAAGCAGGAGGGTATACGGTTCGTTTCAGTCCCTTAAGCGTCTCCAAAAATTCCTTCCCTTTCATACCAAAGTCTCTTTAGCCCAAAGCCTTCTTTTACCTCTTCTGGATTATGCTGATGTCTGTTTTCTGGATGCAACCGAGGAACTTCTAGGAAAACTCGAGCGGCTGCAAAATTTGTGCATCCGATTTATTTTTGGCCTACGCAAATATGACCATGTGTCGGAGTTCCGATCACAGTTGAAGTGGTTGCCAATCCGACGACGTCGCGATTGCCATATTCTTTCTCTTCTCTTTTCTGTCCTGCATAATCCAAATGCTCCTTTCTATCTACGTGAACGCTTTGAGTATTTAATCCCACGCGATAAAATTTGCCGTACAGCTACTTCTCTTCTTCTCCGAATGCCTACACACACTTCCAGCCGCTATGATGGCTCTTTCACCATACGTGCAGTACGCCTTTGGAACTCTCTTCCCCACTCCATTCGTGCTAGCTCATCTATCGACATTTTTAGAAAAAGAACAAAAGAACATTATCTCTTATCTCATTAGTAGTGTTTATTATATGTATTAGTTTATTTTTATTAAGTATGTATGTATTGTATTCATATATATTATTATACGTATTAGCATTAGTTTGATATACTCAAACTGTAACTATTGTTGTGTACACTGTTCTTGCCCGTTTATCACAAATCTCACTCTGAATATGGTTTGCTGGAAGAAAACTCATAAATGAGTTAAGCTCGCCATTGTACATCATGTTTAATTGTTGAACTTTCATAACTTGTTTTCATGTGTACAATAAAGTATAAATAAATAAATAAAATTGATGACATGAAGTAACATGTTATGAAACGTCTCGTGACATAGCATCGCATCAGATCGCATCGCATATGAAGAGTGTTGCCAACTTAGTAAACTCGTATTAAGTACATCGACCAAATTAATTTGGATGGTTATAATTTTCTTTAAAGTTTGTTTGGTAAAACAAAAAATGGCGGAAATGTGCTTGATATTTTCGTGTTTTATTTTAATTTGAACTCGGCCGGTTTATAAAAAATCGTACCTGTAGTTTTATAGTTGGTTATAATGAAAATAATGTGTAGTATTAGAAATATTAGGGAAATTATTTCATATTAGGCAGACTTTCGTACGTAAAATATATCATTGGTGTACTTGTAACAACACATAAGTCAGAAATATTAACTTTTCAGGAGAGTGAAAAAACTATTTTACAATTTTTATTATAGATACCAGAACTATACTAATTTACTTTTTACAAGTTACTATTTCATTTTGTGTGTTTGGATGTTTTGGTCCCGATTGTTTTAACATCACTTATAGCAATTTTATACCAGGGAATAGGCAGCAGCGTTTCCCTATGTATTACGACATAATACTGCGGTCACCAACTCGTTTGCCAAGCGTGGAGACATCGTTATACGGGCTGATTATGAAGAGCTAGACTATATATAGAGGTCGATGATATGTTTTAGGTATGGTGATTATGATAAAATTTGTTAGAGATATGAAGAGCCGTTGAAAATCAATTATATAAGGTAGTTAGTTTTGCCATTTATAGGCTGTGAATCGTTTCATTATAAATTAAACTTTAAGGAAGGTAACTAATGGCCATATTCGTAAACAGAACTTGATACTAACCATTGGATTTTAAAATTGCTTTGTAATAGCTTCTATAGCGAGATGTAGGATTCGTGGCGACATTTGCTTATAGAGCAGGTGTACCCTGTTTTTCGGGAGACTTGAAAAAGGACCCGCGTTACTCTGCTCCAGTGGGCCGGAGCGTGATGTTTTGTAGCCTATATGTTAATCCAGCGTATAACCTATCCCCGTGCAAAATTTCAGCTAATTCCGTTCAGTGGTTTTGGCGTGAAAGAGTAACAAACATCCATCCATCCGGTATCCAGCAGTTTTGGTTCTGACCCGCTGATATATCGCTTTATATTTAAATTTGACTTAAACTATTAAACGTTAAAATAATTTCAAAGTTATTAGTTTTATTTTAATATAGTTTAAACAAATATTATGTTAACTTTACATACATTTTTAATTTTAGTTTATAGCTTTATCTATAAAACTGGGCATATTGTAGAACATAGAAATAAACTAATATACCTACATACGTTAGGTAAGATATAATATGCCTCTTATGTACTGCAAGTTGCTCAAATTATGCAATAGATGGAGCTTTTATCAGTTATAGGTTACATTATATACCAAAAATGACTTATAATTTCTTTGATTTAGTTATTACACACGTAACGATGTGTGTGTCTCTTCAATAGCCAGTTTACATTTACTAATGAACTTGGACCTCCTAAATAGACCTTGGCAAGCCCGGGTCGTTGAGGGATATTGTCATAATCACCACGCTTGGCAGGTGGATTGTGATCGCAGTAAGATAGGAGTATCGTTGAGCTGATAGATGCTGTTGCCCATCCATCAGGTGTATGCCCTTAGTCGCCTCCTACGACACAGATACGAAGATAAGTATGGGGTTGTCTATTCGAAGCCAGAAACCATACGACTTCGACAGGTGTGTGTGTGTGTGTTGTTGGTTGAAATATCGCGTCTTCCGATTCTCAAATGGCGTATAAATTATAAAACCGCCAAAAAATATTTTAATTGGTATTGGTATTAACAATTCAAATATTGCTGAGAAAATGACTTTTGCTTTAAGTAGCTATTTAACGCCATCTAGTGAACGTATTTAGAACTATCGAGTTAACTGTCAAAGGCCATAGATGGCAGTACTGTATATTAATATTTTTATGATTGTCGTATGCTAGATGCATTTGTCTATTGAGAATTTTTACATTTAATTTTAATATTTTAAAATTGTGTATGATTTATTAATTTTTGAGCACATTTCCGTTGTTTTTTTTTTAATAAATTGATTGATTTATGATTGAATGGTAAATTTATTCATTTATAATTGTATGACCAATTGCGAAAAGGGCAAAAATTAATACTTATGAAATGATAATGGGCCCTCTCGAAGTTGCATATTATTATTAAATTGATTAATGTTGTATTTAGAGACAAATATTATAATTATTATGTAATTATTAGTTTGTAATAAACGAATTCTTAAGTGATTTGTTAACGCTCAATTTTTTCTGTCGTGCCGTTTTTTTTTTTTAATTTTCTGATCTTATTTGTCCTTAAAAAAGTGTATGGATATATTTAAAAAACCTAAATGTTTTTTAAGGTTACCTTTAAACGTAAAAAATATTAAAGTATTTTATATTTTGTGGCTTGCATAGTTGGATAAGGTGTATAAGGTGTTATTCAGGGAAAAGTGGAAGGGCAGAGGGAGGATTTGGTTTAGGGCAGGGGTCTCCAAACTAGGGCCCGCGGGCCAAATCTGGCCCGCTTGCGCCATCAATTCGGCCCGCGAGACCTTAAGACTAGTGTCTCAATCTGGTTCGCGACTGCCTATGTCCTATTGTTGAGTTAAGAAGAAAACAAAAAATAATTATAACTCGATCGCGCACTTAGCGACTAGTCTAGAAATACGAGTAAGTTAATGGCAGAAAAAATTAAGATGTTTTGGCTCTTAGAATATTATGAAAAAAAATTTAAGGCCCTAAGGCTTCAAAGTTTGAAGACCCCTGGTTAAGGGCGCTGCCGATTGCCGTATTTTTTTCTAAATTACAACGTTTTAAGAGCGTTTTCAAAAACTGTATGATACTTTAGGAAAAATGAGCGGAAATTTAGATATACAAAAATAACACTGACGCGACAGTATGAATTGAGTGATTATTGCCTAAATCTTTCCACTTAAGTGTATAAATTGTAATAAACTAGAAATGAACGTTAACTTTTTCCTGTCAAAGATGGAAGCCAAATCATTATATGTTCAGCACTTTATGAGATACCAACAAAATTGACACAAGGACTAACTAACTAAGGAATTTTTCAGAGAATTGAAATATTTTGAAATGTACACACTTTTTTGTATATACCTATGATATAAATTGTGAATTGATTATAAATTTTTAAATTCGGGTATTGACCGGTTTACGTGTACGGCATTGATATGTTAATAAGTGATTTTAAATAACAAGGGGTTAATGATAACACCGTTTTTATAAGAAATCCCACCGGTTATATACTTTAATATTTTAGGGGTTGTTAATAAAATGATTCAGCAATAGCGGTTTTAAAAAAAAAATTAGGGTAGGTAAAGTACAAAAAAAATAAAAATTGTCGGTTGTTCCAAAAACCGGCCAAGTGCGAGTCGGACTCGCGCACGAATAGTTCCACCATTGTTTAACAAAATAGCTTGTTTTTGATTAAGTACCATCCACTTTTGTGTGTGATTTTCAGAGCAAAAAATGGTATTACAATCACGATTGTTGATTTATTTTATTCTATATTAGTGTTTGTAATGGCTAGAGGCGTCGGACTTGTGATCTTGTGGTCCCCGGTTCGATTCCCACGAATTGCACTACCGACGTGAACTCACTCGTAACACAAGCATTTTAGCTTAGCACGAGGGTTTAACAAGAATGGCTATTTAGCTTTATAATATTAGTATAGATACTGCTAAGGGTGAATTGTAGGTAAAAGAAAACATCCCCTAAAATGGTAAATAAACAAAAATATATTTTTTATTTCAACCGGTTGATATGCGAATTTATAAATAAGTTGAGAATTGCCCTCAAAATGTATAAAAACTGCTTGTATACCGCTTCTATTAATTATATTCTTTTCTAGTTTATTTTTATGATGTAATTTGTCCATAATAAAATAAATGATTCAAAATTGTTTTTGGAATTTTATTTTGTTACTCTGCTTCAGTCGGTCGCAGCGTGATGTTTTGTTATCCAGCGTATAACCTATCCCAGTGCAAAATTTCAGCCAATTTTGTTTAGTAGTTTTGGCGTGAAAGAGTAACAAACATCAATCCATCCATATTTACAAACTTTCGAGCCGAGACTGCTATTTTTTTAATATTGTGCCACAGTAGTGCCATCATGATATCATTATGCCAAAAACGGTAATATACTAATCTCACTATGGTGTCGGCGCTGGAATGGCAGTCGGTGTTGCTACCGCAGAAAAAGGCCGTCAACAGAAGTAGCAGGGCCGATGGTTAGGGAGATTGTAATATTTATTTAGGCGATTTCAAAACTTATAAATGTATCATTTATCAGATATTCAACTACGCTAATGTCATCGTGGCGTAATAGTGACACCATTATGACGTCATTTGGATTAGTAGATTACCAAATGGGAAAAAACCGACCATTGAACTATCATTGACAGTTCATGGACACGCCATTACGCGGAGCCCAGGCCAGAGACACATGGGCGTCCTTCGAGGAGGCCTTTATCCATTCTGGAGTTCTTGTAGATTAGATTTAACACCAAACAGAAACAAAACTAACGTATGAAATTTACAAAAATTAAAAAGGCATTTTTATTTAGGCAATTCTATACTTAATAAATCAAATTCTTAGGTCCAGGATAACGTCCTTTAGGTCCATTAAACCAGTAATATCCCAAATCCTTGATATCTTCCGGTCTCCAATGGTACCTTTTAGGCAAAAAATATGGCAATCGTCGTCTTAAAGAATCACCATATCTACGAGTTTTAATCAAATGGTTTCCTTGCAAGTAAAATTCATGATCATCATTCACTTCCTCATCATCATCATCAGATCTTGATGTAAGCGTGTTTTCATGTCGCATTGTCTCATCTGAATCAGTATTTATTTCACTCGTTTCGTAATTTGGTTTTCTAGAATTACGCGTATTTGTCGTAACCTTAGATGTAAATTTGTTTGAAGATGTGTCGTACATATTTGGCTTTTTATTATAGTTCTTATTTCTGACGAGTTTAGGTTTAATTTCGTTTGAAGATGTGTCTTCTGATCCGCTTGTTGATTCACTAGATCGATAATTATGTTGTCTAGGTTCTGTATGTTTAAATTCATTGGTTTCTTCTGTTTCTGATTCGCTAGATTTGTATTTATTTTGTCTAGTTTTTGTATGTTTTAATTCTTTAGTATCATCAAAAGTATCTTTACTATTATCATTGGATTTAGATTCACTACTTTCACGTGCTTTCTTTGCATTGTCAACGATTTTGAATCTTTTTCTTTCTGTATTAAGTTTTCTTTTTAATTTCAATGGATACCTTTTCCTCCATCTCGCTTCTTTTCTTTTCAACTCTTCAGATGAGTATTCATTTCTTGAATGTGCTAATTTGCGCTTTAGATATCTTCTGGAGTTTACTTGATTGGGTATATATTTTGCTGTGAAATGAATGTTTTAAGCAATTTCACTACATAGTATAAAATAAAATAGCTTTCCGTTGTCTGTCTGTCCCTACGTATGCTTAGATCTTTCAAACTACGCAACGGATTTTGAAGCGGTTTTTTAATAGAAAAATTGATTCAAGAGTAAGGTTTATATGTGTTACACATCAGCTTGCTCCCGTGTGAATATATTATAATGCAAATTAGGAATGTGAAAAATATTAAACAAAATACAAAAGGCGGTCTTATTTCTTAAAGCGATTTCTTCCAGACAACCTTTGCATGGATGAAGTCGAGAAACATGCCATTAAAACAGCTGGAGGTATTGGAGTTTGTATGTAATGTGAAGCTATGGTTCCTACTGGCCGGTTACCATCGTGTCAATATATTAATCATCGATGGTAGAACTGATTTTTAAATAAATAAAAAAGTACGGCGGTTGTCTGGTAACTGTCACTGAATACAATAATATTACGAAAGTATCTTTTATTTCATATAATCGATAAATCAATCGTTAAGAAACGTTAACATGGTAGCAGAGCATTAAAAAACGTTTTAAATAGGACGCATTGAAAACGTAATCATTATAGAATTCGGAAAAAGTCGAAAAATCGAAAGTCAAGAAGAAAAAAAAAAAAAAACAATACTTTTTTGTCCGCAAAATGGAGCAAGTGATTCATGAGGCGACAAAAGTAAAGGTTGGTCTCTTAGAAAATTCGAACTGGGCGACTTGGAAATTCAAAATTATGGCAGCGATGAGAGGATTAGGACTGCTAGACATAGTCGAGGGAAGAGACAGTAAGCCAATACTGTCAGATCCTAAAGATATCGTCAAATATGAAACTGATTTAAGAAATTATCAAAGATTCAATAGCGCAGCTCTTTTACTAATTACCACAAATTTATCTGATGAAAATCTTCAAAAAGTAATGCGATTTACCGATGCACAAGAGATATGGACGGAACTTAACCGAATCTACGCAGGTATATCACAAGATCGAGCATATGATCTTTGCATGAAATTCTTTGGCTACAAGAAAGAGTCCGATCATGACATGTCAACTCATTTGTCAAAATTGAAAAATATATGGTCTGAACTAGAACAAGAGATGAAGAAAACTGATGAAAAAGGTGAGCTACCGGAAATTTTCCTTATATGCAAAATTTTAGACACGCTACCAGAAAATTATTTTTCTTTCAAGTCTAGTTGGCTATTAATTTCAAGATCAGAAAGGACAGTAGAAAACTTGACAAGTCAACTGTGTTCATACGAGCGAGCCCTATTACGTAAAAATAAGGAAGAAGAGGTAGAGGTGCTCAACGTTCAACATAAAAAGGAAAAATTGAAGAAAATCACGAGAGATAAAGATAAATGCCATTATTGTGGAAAGATAGGTCATAGAGTGAAAAATTGCGAAAAATGGATATCTGATGGACGACCACCAAAACCGTCTAAAGCAAAGAGCGTTCCAAACACAAGTGTGAACATGAGTCTTATGGCAGTAGATAGTAACATGGATGAAGATCATAATAATTGGTTTGTAGATAATGGAGCTACGAGTCATGTTACCAATAGAGATGATCTATTTGAGACATTCCATTACTTTGACGACTCCTACACTGTGACAACCGCGAATGGATATGCCATTCAGGCGCTTGGAAAGGGAACACTGAAAGTTGAAGCTGACGTAGAAGGTCGCAAACAGTTGATCACGCTAAATGATGTCTGGTATGTTCCAAGCGTGAAGAAAAATCTATTCTCAGTTTTATCAGCTCAAGATAGACTCTCAAATAGTACTTTTGTGTCTACAACAACCAAATGTAAGTTGATAGTTGATGAGACAATTATGCTGAGTGGAAATAGGCAGAAATATGGAAGTCTGTACAAACTTCGTTTGAATAACATGAAACCTGTGAAACCTATTGAAATTAACAGTCTCGACTCAAAGAATTTACTACAACTATACCATGAAAGGTTAGGACATCAGAGTAAAAGTCATGTAAAGAAAGTTATTGACAGAGAACTTGCCATAAAACTGAAACTTGATAGTGAAATTTGCGAAGGCTGTATCTATGGCAAGGCGCATAGACAGAAGTTTGGTACCAGAGAGAGGGCGACAGAAACAGGAGCATTGATACATGCTGATGTATGTGGACCTTTCCAGTATTCAATGAGCAAATTCAGATATTTTGTATTATTCAAAGATGATTTGTCCAAATTCCGATATGTATATTTTCTGAGGCAGAAGGCTGAAGTACATCATAAGCTGAAGCAAGTGTTGGCTGAGATAAAAGCTATGGGACACAAAGTGAAAGAGCTTCTGAGTGACAATGGAGGAGAATTTGACAATCAGAATATACGAAAAATACTGCAAGAAAATGGCATCAAGCAGAGACTTACTATGCCATACACCCCACAACAAAATGGTTGTGTCGAACGAGATAATAGGACAGTTGTCGAAGCTGCGAGAGCTATAATGCATGCAAGAGAACTCCCACAAGCGTTATGGGCAGAATTAGTTCATGCTACAGTATATATTCTTAATCGGACTGGCCCGACTCCATTTGAAAATAGTCCATATGAGATTTGGTGCAATAAGAAGCCACGAATCCGGCATCTAAGAATAATAGGCAGCACTTGTTATGCACATGTACCAAAAGTAACCAGGAAAAAGTTGGACAAGAAAGCCGTGAAAGGTATACTAATCGGATACGATAATGATGAAGGATACCGAATATGGGTCAAAGAGACTAACAAGCTGGTACGATCTAGAGACGTTATCTTTGAAGAGAAATGTCTAAAATCAACAAATCAAGATCCGATACCAATAGAAACAAGTCCAATAACTTTTGATGCACCAGTTCCTATTTACATCAACACACCCATTACCATCAGAGAGTCACCATTGAATGAGTCAGAGGAAGCATCAATAGAAGTAAATGAACCGCAGATTGAGACAGAAATTCTACCAAATGTAGCAGAGGCAGAACAAACTATAGACTCAGAGCCAGAGTATGAGTCATTTACGGAGCAAGAGAATGAGTCATTAAGAGATGATGACAATGCAGAACAATCTCTAGAAGACGTTCAGAATGAACAAACAGCTCCTACCAGAATGACGCTGAGAGATCGCTCTACATTGAAACCTCCAGACAGATTTGACGAGTTTGTTCTCAATTGTGTGGAAAAGGTCTACAACCATGATGAAGAACCGAAGACATTTAAAGATGCTATGAAGTCTACAGATAGAGACAAATGGTGCAAAGCTATGAATGATGAAATAAGTTCCTTAAAAGAAAATCAAACATGGGACTTAGTGCCATTACCCAAGGGACGTAAATCTATATCGAGTAAATGGATTTACAAAATTAAGAGACATTCAGATGGGTCTATTGATAAGTACAAAGCCAGACTCGTTGCTGTAGGCTATTCACAAAAGAAAGGCGTTGACTACGATAAGACATTTAGTCCAGTTGCAAAAATGAGCTCAATCAGAATCTTACTAAGTATTACCGCTCGAGATAGTATGATTCTCGCTCAATTTGACGTCTCTACCGCATTTCTTTATGGAAGCTTGAATGAGGAAATCTATGTCAAACAGCCTGTAGGATACAGTGATGGAACAAGTAAAGTATGCAAACTGAAACGCAGTTTATATGGGCTAAAACAGGCGCCATTATGCTGGAATAATTGCATTAAAGACTATCTTCTGGAACAAGGTTTCAAGGTAGGAGAAGATCCTTGTTTCTTCTCAATGAAGAGGGGGGAGGATAGGCTACTACTAGCCCTCTATGTAGATGATGGGTTACTATCTGGAACATCACAACAGCTGATAGATGAATTCCTCGAAAAGCTGGAGAAGCGATTTAAAATAAAAACTCAACGTAACAAGAAGTCCTATTATTTTCTAGGCCTGGAGATACAGAAAGAGGAAGACTGTATAAAGATTCATCAGGGTGCCTATATCAAAAAGGTACTAGAGAGATTTGGTATGCAAAATAGTAAGGATGTCGCTACCCCGATAGTAAAGGACTCTGAACTGAGAGAAGAAGCTGGAGGAGACAATGCGTTTCCATACAGAGAGGCAGTTGGAGCACTTGCATATTTAATGGTGGGAACAAGACCCGATATAGCATACGCCGTCGGTGTTGCATCCAGACACTTGGAAACACCTACAAAGGCAGATATTGCAAAAGTGAAGCGAATATTTCGCTATTTAAGTGGTACGCGAGACTATTGCATCACCTACAGAAAAGGTACAAACAAACAACTAGTTTGCTACAGCGATGCTGACCATGGTGGAGATCCAGACTCTGCAAGGTCAACTTCAGGTCTAATTTGTATTTATGGAGGCCTGATATTATGGAGAAGCCAACTGCAAACATCAGTCGCGATCTCAAGCACTGAAGCTGAAATTGTAGCTGCCAGTGAAACAGCTAGAGAAATTATATGGCTTAAACGATTAATTGGAAACATAAAGCAATCAGAGAAGATTCCTGTGCTATATATAGATAACGAGTCCGCTATCAAGCTGGCACAGAATCCGCCATATGAGTTCCACAATAGAACAAACCACATAAAAATAAGACATTACTTTGTTAGAGAAGCCATAGCTGATGGGGACATGGAGGTAGCAAAGATTGGCACTGAAGACCAAATTGCAAATATGCTCACAAAGGCACTGTATAAACCAAGGCTGTTGCTACTATGTCGGCAGATTGGACTTAATGCTTGATTCTAAGAAAGTTATGCTGATGACCATGAGCTTCAAGAGAAGATATTGGAGTTTGTATGTAATGTGAAGCTATGGTTCCTACTGGCCGGTTACCATCGTGTCAATATATTAATCATCGATGGTAGAACTGATTTTTAAATAAATAAAAAAGTACGGCGGTTGTCTGGTAACTGTCACTGAATACAATAATATTACGAAAGTATCTTTTATTTCATATAATCGATAAATCAATCGTTAAGAAACGTTAACAGGAGGTAGGTGTGCAACAATTAAACCCTAACTTACCAGAAAAATATATAAATTGATAAGTACAAAAAGGAATAAAATAGAATAGAAATGAATAAATACCATATATTTGCGCGGTCTAGTGGTATTTGGCTCGCTTTAAGGCGCGGTGAATATACGACTTTTACGTATTAGTTTTGTCACTGTTGCTCCGCGTAGAAATGAAAGAGAAGCGAAGAGACGCCGCGATGGCGCAACGTTTCGTTCGACTCGTTCGAGTTATTAAATACATTAATCCTTGCAAATATCTTATTCCAATCGATAAATAAAAACAACAGTTCCCTTTATTATTATATATTACATCACTGTTATTAATATTATCAAGATTTGTTTATAAATAATACAGTTACAATTGCTACAATTCCAATTTAAATGGTTATTTTATGGTTTTTTTTTATTGAGATAATTTACCGAAAACGTGTTTTGAACACAATGGTCCCCCCATAAATATGATCAAGATTAACATATATTTTTTTAGCTGCTCTAAAATGTAAACATTTGCCTAAAAAACTGTTTTGTGAAGCCTATTTTGACTAAGTACAGCGCCTTAAATCTCGGAGGTTGTGGGTTCAATCTCCACGCCGGACAAAAAATCGGAGATTTCGGAGCCGGAGATTTCTTTCCGGGTCTGGTTGGCCGAGGGACTAACCTCCGTGCCTTAGAAAGCACGTTAATCCATTGGTCCCGATCGTTATAACATCATCTATAACAATCGTATACCAGGGAACCGGCAACAGCGTTACCTCGTGTGTGTTATAACAAAATACTGCGGTTACAAAACCAAGCGTGGTGACTATGGCAAAAACCCTCCCTCGGGAGCCTCCTCCCTTGTTCAGTAGTGGACGTTATACGGGCTGATGATGACGATATACTTACACGTTTTAATAGTATTTTTATCAGATATACCTACCGTCATTTACTTCAGCTACTGTTGATAAATTATCTTTTATATTGGTCTTACTTAGTGTAACGAGAGGGTCAATTTTAATTTCATCGGTAGATTTGACAGCTCCCATTTGTAATTTGGATAAGTCTAAATTAAACCTTCTTTTTAGGAAAGATAACAAAGTGGGTACATCGTTATCTGATATTAATGTTGTGTGGAGCTCTATAGTGTGTGCTGTAAAATAAAAATAGTATTAAAACTATATTGCCTGAATCTATACTTCCATACTAATATATAAAGCGTAAGGCTCCTTGCCCACGGCGACTTTTTGCAGCGATGTAGTCGCGCTTTTCGTAAACGCGCAACAGCATCGCGACTGAATCGTGGTTATGTGAGCGATAGCACACAGGTAGTGACCGCATCGCCACTGTATCGATGCAAACGCGAGACAGCATCGCTGCAAAAAGTCGCCGTGGGCGAGGGGCCTAAGAGTTTGTTTGTTTGTTTATTTCGTTAAACGTGATAATAACTAGTGGTCCGATTTAAAAAAATATTACAGTATTAGATAGCCCATTTTTGAGAAAGCCTATATTAATTATAAAATTCCAACGGGGCAGGGAGTTACGCGGGTGATACCGGACGTAGTGGATAAAACTGCAAAGTTTTAGCGCTAACGGCGTCACTGGCAAAATTCGTATAGGTATAAATACTCCCTTACTACATTAACTTAGTAAATGAACCAATTTGAAATATTTTTTGCATGCATATTCCTCCACAGGAAATGAAGATCTTTTTTGCCTGGCGAGGTGGTATGCCCAGGGGCCGACGGCCATTTGTTGATATTCAGAACTTGTACCTATATGTTCTAATTGGCTTGCGAACTTGTATTGCACGATGCAGGTTAGTTGTGATGCTAGGTGCTAGATGGCGCTGCTTGTCTTCTTGTAATTAGTCCGCTACTGTAGATGTCGCTACAAAGCTAAAGAGCTTGTTTATTTGCTTTATCTAATAACTACACTACAATTATTCATTACTTTAGAGTTATTGTAACGCATTTCCTAAGTTATTGTTATGTATTATTGAAGCTACATTAACTCAATCAATTTATATACCTATTTAAAATATTTCTTGCATGCAAAGTTAACGCTGAGAAGCGAAGACATTTTAAAAAATGGCGTAATAATAGGTAATGTTATGTGATTAGCCTTCAGATGATGAGCAGACTGATGAACATAACATTTAAAAAATTAGCTAGTTTTATTCTATAGATTCAGTAAAGTTTAACGGACAGTTACGTATCTAAAGGTTTATTTATCCATATCCCTATTATATAAAAAAATATTTATATATAATAGAATCCCTATTTCCCTTGGTCACGGCATCACGCGTGAATAGCGTGGTCGATTTCGCTAATTATTTTTTTGTTGTGTTTGTTATAGTCAGGAGAAGGTTCTTATGAACGAAAAAAATAAGAGAATTTCGTGGATAATAAGAAAAAATTAAGAATACTCTAACACCGCATAAAATGTTCTAATAATCTTAGCGTTTTTTGACAATATAAACTTTTTTAATGTAATCTTATGGCATTTGACGTAAAATTGACAGAATGCTGCATTCAATTTAACAAAGAGCTTTAAAGTTAAGGTAGGACAACGTCTGTCAGGTCAGCTAGTCAGAGGATAAAAAATTAGCCTTAAGTAAACTTACCAAAAGTAATAAGGCATAATAACGCAAGCGATTGACAAAACATCTTGATTTTTTCGTTATAAAAAATCTGCTTTATCCAATTTTCATTGCATCCATAAGCTGTTTCTTATAAATAAATGATTTGATTTGATTGAGCACAAAATAACCGTTTTCTATTGTCTACTCTCCATCTTCAAATGACAATCGTTTTTATCGTACCATTCAAATTAATTTTCAGACGTGGTATTTTTAATTAGAAACTCATAGAATGTCAAATGATAAGAGTAATTTTGATTATGATGTGATGATCTTTGCAAAATTGATTAAAGTAGTGAATTAATTTGATATGCGTAGGGGTTCCAGACTATTGGGCCACTGTAAGTGTGGCCCAGGAGATCCCGCGGAGCCATACTGGCCGCGGGTGCCGTCGGGGGGGCCGGATTGCTTGTGCGACTTGGCCCCCGCTTTAGGGTCCTCTCCTCGTGGTATGAGTTTAGCATACCACGCTATGGAGCGGGCGAGTCCCACATATCCCATCGCCAGCGCGCGAATACGCTGCAGCGGCGGTGGGAATGCGTAAAAGGATTGCCCCCCGGACAAAAATAAGGGGGAGGGGGCGCAAAGAAACGAGTACAGTTTTGAAAGCGTAAACAAGTAAAAAAAAGTTTGAGAACCTCTATTGCATTCCATAATTTTCCGTACATATTCCTATAACTAAAACAACTTTATAGGTAATAAAATTGTAGTCAATATACTCATGCTATCGAGAAACTTGGAAAAATGTTAGCATTTGGTCGTAAAATAATATTTAGTTTATATTCTTTGATATGTTTACAAAATGTTCGGTTTTGCGAGTGCTTACATCAAATAGATAGTGGTAATTAATTAAATATTCAATTTGTATCACATTTTTAAAGTAGGTATTACAAAATTGTTAATTATGTAAATGATAAAACGGCTTAGTATTGTTTGAAGAAATACCTGTTTTTGTTAACAAATAAAAAAGTTTTTTTTTCTTTACAAAGATCACTAGCACAATTTTTGCATTCTACTAGTATTCTTGTTAACCCCTCGTGCTAAGCTAAAATGCTTGTGTTACGAGTGGGTTCACGTCGGTAGTGCAATGGGTGGGGTTCGAACCGGCGACCACAAAGATCACAAGTCCAACGCCCTAGCCACTGAGCTACGGCCGCTTCTAAGTTTGTTATGACATCAAGCATCAGCTGTGACAGATCCACTGACAAGATGAGGCATTTCTTTTATTTTTTATTGCCTTCCGTGGCAGACTATCAAGCGGCACACCTGATAAGTTTTAACCGCTGCTCATGCAATGCTAGGGAAGCAGAATGTCATTGCACAAGGCATAGTTTTAATACGCGTGTATGTAGTGCGTGTATGTACACGCCAAGGCAAAGTTTTACCGGCGTCAGGTTACTCGCAGCTAGGATTGTCAGATGAAAAAACTAAAATATTGGGGCAAAAGTGAAGTCGGGATTTTAAACTAAAATATCGGGATAACATTTCGTGAAGTCGGGATTTTAGTCTAACAACTCAGTTTACATTTTTTTACGGTAAAGGAACTGAGTTGCGAGACTTGGCTTTTTTACAAGTTATGTTTTAGATGTCATTTTAAATTTACAAGTAGCTGTTTGTCGGGACATTTTGTGTCGGGAGTCAGGACGTTATATGTAATGTCGGGACAATCCAGTCAAATAACGACTGGCAACCCTACTCGCAACGCTCCGTCTTTACTTAGTGTTTTGTATGAGAGCCTTGACGAAAGAGCGGAGCGATCGCTAGTATAAAATCGCTAACGCATTGTAGGTATGGTACTTGACATTTGTCACGTGACTAAGCGATATACCTAATTAAAAAAAAACGGGCATTAATTGCTTGATTCTTCTTTGAAACTAGCGTTTCGATTTAATCAACTGTTCAAGTTTATGTAATAAATTTTATGAAAAATATAGTGACAGTTAAATAGACAGAAAATTTTATTTTATTATAAGTTTACCATTCAAATAAATATAAAAGACATAAAATTACTATTGGGGATCAAGGACATTATTTCATAATGTCCTTCGGGGGCGAAATGTTTAGGTGCCTACGTGTAGCGAAATGATTGTGACTTGACAGTGTTGTATTGTCAACTCAAACAGTTCGGTAAATAAATAATAGATGTCGTTGATCAAGATCAAGAGTTTTCCGCGCCCGCTTGACAAATGTCAGGTATCCATACATTTGCTTTAACGATTTTTTTCTAGCGATTACTCCGCTCTAGTGACATATTGTCTAGGCCTAGGCCCTCTGTACCTCATTGACAGCTTGTCTAAATAATTATATAATTTTCAGTTGACTTATCCCATTTGGGTTATGATGTGTTGTGTAAGTTTCAAGCCAATGGCTATATTTGCTCTAAGGACCCCACTCCAGAACGCAGGTAAGATAGCTTACATTGATTAGTTTAGAAGTGGCCATAGCCTACTAGGGCGTCGGGCTTACGATTGCAACCCATTGCACTACCCACGTGAACCCACTCGAAACACAACGGCTTAAAGTACGGGCAGCAGCATTTCCTTGTGAGGTAAAAACATAATACTGCGGTCACCCACTTGCATGTCAAGCGTGGTATCTATGGCAAACACCCTCTCTCGGCAGGAGGCCCATGTTAAGCAGTGGACGTTATACGGACTGATGATGATTGGGCAGCGTTCCCAAAAGGCTGGCCGCGTTTCCCTGTTGGATTGCCAGGCTTATCCGCTTGCCCAGTTACAGGCCAGCCCTCTCGTCAGGCCCCTCTTTCCCACTGGGCACACTAGGCACGTGCCCAGGGCCCCGCGGTGGTTTAGGGCCCCCTAGTCTCCAATCGATAACCGATAGCCACTCTGGACTAATCGTAGATGCTTAATGTGGATTACGTTATGTTATCTACTCATCATATCTAATGTCACCGTAAAGCAGTGCCGGATTAGCCATATAGCAAAAGTAGCAAATGCTACGGGCCCCGCTATGATTTTGGGGCCCCGCTATGATTTGGATCCAATTAATAACCTTATGGATCCGAATATTCTAATTTACTATGGTCATAGGGACCCCATTATCTTAATGTGCCCAGGGCCTCTAATAGGTAAAGGCGGCCCTGCCTCTCGTCACGGCTAACACCAACCAGGCGATTAGCAATCTCGTTGTAGGTATATAATATTATAGTTTATTGGATCCGGTGGTAGCATTAAAGCGCGTCCGTCGTTATATGCTCATGGTCCACCCAAATAATGACAATTGTTGTGGCATAATATAGACAGAACAAGCATTTTGCGTCGCTAAGAACAATATAAATAAATAAACTATAATAATAACATATAAATATATGATAATATAAAAATAATTTATTTTATAGAATATTTTTTTCTAATTAGTGTTTGACTATTTACAAGTGCCTGTATTTGGTTTACATAAATAAAAATGATTTTTATTTTTACTTTTTTGCCTTCATTATCCCCTTCATTACCAAACATTCCGTTTTAGATTCTACTGGGACGTAAAGATGGAAACTTGTCGTCCTTTCATTTTTGGACATTGTGAAGGATCTTACAACGTATTCTCGAATAGACTCGATTGTTCTGACACATGTAAAGGTAATCTATAGTTCTATCTGGGATTAGTACTTAAGATCAACAACCATCATATCAGATTTCGAAACGATTCAAAATCTCTACACTTCAGAATGTCAGCACTTCAGCAGCTTAGTAAGTAAACAGTTCACCAGACCAAAGTTTAAAATCTCAACTACTTACTAGTTTCTAGTTTTACATTAAAAAAATAGTTTCTGGCGTCGCTGCGGCGACCATCAAATCACAAGTTCGACGCCCTATCCATTGGGCTACGCTTTAAATTTGTCGGTCAGGTATACTTTCCAAACCGACACCTACCCCACTAGGCTCGGCTTCGGGGAGTGGGGCGCATGGGCCCCGCTCACTTCGAGGCTGACCCATGAGGAGTAGGGACGCCTATACACTCCGGGCGTCCCTATATTTGTGTAAATGTGCCACTGTACGTGTGGCCCAGGAGATCCTGCGGTGCCATATTGGCCGCGGGTGCTGTCGGGGGGCCGGCTTGCTTATGCGTATCCGCCCCCGTCAACGGCGGATCGAAGGAGTGCCTGGGGGGTTTTAGTGGTGTAGGGTCCTCTCCTTGTGGTATGAGGTTAGCATACCACGCTATGGAAAGGGCGAGTCCCACATGTCCCACTGCCAGCGCGCGAATACGCTGCGGCGGCGGTGGGAATGCGTAAATTGCAAGTTAAGATTTTAAACTTTGATCTGGTAAACTGTTGACATTCTGAAGTGTACTAAGCTGCTGACATTCTGAAGTGTTAAGATTTTCAATCGTTGGTCTAACTGTGTTGATGTTTTAACTGCTGATATTAAGGCTGTTGATCTTAAGTATCTGAACCTTAAATATCAGTATAGTGTACTTGTTTAATTGTACATCATATATTGATACTGGTGGGGGTCCATTTTATTTTAGGTACCAATGAAGAACGAACACCTGACGATGTACCGCCTGCCGTGTTCTGTCGTCTGCAGCCTGATTTCGGAGACTGTCACCAGTATTATCCTATGTAATTATCATTGTTTTTTTAACTATCTTCTCGCACGCGGTTTCTCCACTATAGCTTCCCATTCCGTGGAACTCCATAATCAAATTACGAGACGAATGTCAAGCTAAGAGATTTAAGGCAAGACCGCTACGTAACTTAGTCCGTCAATTTTTTTTTGTTATTATTTAAGCTATATTAACTTAATAAATTGACATATTTAAAATATTTTGTGCATGCATAGTAAACGCTGAGTCATCATCATCATAAGCCCATATAACGTCCACTGCTGAACATGGGCCTCCGGAGGGAGGTTATTTGCCATAGTCACCACGCTTGGCAGGCGGGTTGGTGACCGCAGTATTATGTTGTACTACACAAGGAAACGCTGCTGCCCGTTCCCTGGTATACGATTGATATAGATGATGTTATACATATATAACGCCTTAGCGTGTTTTCCGAGGCACGGAGGGTAGTCCCTCAACCAACCAGACCCGGAAAGAAATCTTAGAATTTACACAAAGATTTCTTGTACGGTTTGGGGATCGAACCCACGACCTCCGAGTTTAAAAAAAAAATGCTTATCTAAATTAAACACCAAATATCTAGTGTTAATATGTCAAAATGCTGGGATGCGTTTTTTGCACCGCCCTCCCGCCCGCAAAATCTATGCACAACATGCAGGAAGGATTTATTTAAAACGTGTAAAAATACAATCATCAACCGAAGATCCAACACGTGTTTCGCTCCTTCACGGAGCATCATCAGAGTGTTGTTACCTCGTCGAACGCTACTGCGGGAAATAGCGTTCGACGAGGACGACTCTGCAAAGTAACGCCTAGGTCCATTAAATAAAAAATTGCTGGTTTGGCTTGGGGACTGAACCCAAGTCCAGGATTGGTACTTAAGATCAACAGCCATAATATCAGCAGTTAAAACATTAACACCGTAAAACCAACGATTCAACATTTCAGTCAACAGATCACCAGACCAAAGTTTAAAATCTCACTGTAGATTTTGAACTTTGGTCTGATGAACTGTTGACTTTGTGAAGTGTTGAGATTTTGAATCGTCGGTCAAGCTATTTTAATTAGTATACGAATAAGTAAAGTATTCCTTATTATTTTCAGGTATTATTTCGATATAACATATAATACTTGTCGCGGGTTTTCCTGGAGTGGCTGTGGGGGGAATGTGAACAGATTCGCAGACCTCAAGTCGTGTCGGAAAACTTGTGAAACTATGTATAGTAACGTAAAAGATTGAACGCAACAACTAACTGTAAATAAATATCATTGGAACTATTTTTGTATTATTTTTTCTATATCTCGGTCATTCTCCAATTCGGCGTTCTTTGCCTAATTACCGTAACCTTTTTTATTTTTTACTGATTTGACTTAAACATATTAAAATATGAAACACATCAAAGATACGAATTCAATAATTAATGAGGCATTTAACAATTAATGGTGGTTTTCTAGTTAATGGGACTTAAAAAATTTATGAGTATGGTAATTAGAAAAGTTTAATATTTAATGCAACGGTAATTAGAAAACATCATCAAGTCTATGTAAAATATGATATAATGTAATGATAATATCACACATTATTAATTTGTACACATATAATTAAAGCAATAGAATTAACGATGTCCCTCATAACCATAATCTTTTGGTTAAAGATAAAGTGTCTTTTTTACTATTGTAAAAAATACACTTTATCTTTGCTATAATTTATTAAAAATTAGACACATTTAATGAAAATCAGGTAAAACAAACTAAATAAATCAAACATCTTAATTGGTAATATTTTTACCATTTGGTTAAACCATATTTATTAAAAATGTAAGTAGGATGGAACTTAAAGTTATAATATTAAAATATAAACCTTCTTGGATAATAAGAATAGATCTAGCTTAAACCTACTCACAGCTCTTTTAAGATTTGAATAGGAATAATGAATATTCCTATTTGCGCAATCTATACATCTTCTTGAAAGTCAATTGCTCATTATTGCCTAATAATAACATATTTTCAGTAAAAGATGATGACAGAGCACTAGATGAACGCGGCGTTGATGTGATTAAGGTAGGTTTAAAAGGTGTCTTCTTCAAGGGAACTAATTCTTTTTCAAAAGAAGTCGACTGTAGACAAAATTCGTCTTGCTGATTATCTTCTTTTTTTGCTTTGGGATTTTTGGTACAATTTTGTAAAGATCTTTTAGTGTAATTTTTTGAGCGCAACGTGTATGGTGAATCATTGAAATGTAGTGGTGTTGACAGAGTTTCAAGAGGATCTGTTATATTGTTATCAAGCACATCTATATCAACGACCACTTCTTCCTCAATTGTTTCCAATTTTTCCTTTTCCTTTTGTCTTTTATTTATAGTAAGCTCTGAAATTTTCTCTATTCCTTTTTTGAGTTTTCTTCCGATTTTTTGGTGACATTTCGCAGATAGGAAGTATTTTTTTAGGTATCTCTTTTTCTTTTAATATAGGTACCTTTCTTTCTCTTTTTATGTTGATTGCTGATACAAAGGGTTATTTTTAATTCGTTCTCGGCGTTGTCGTGCAGCGAGCCTTCTCTTTTCTTTAACTTCCTCTTTGGTATTTTTCAGTTTTCCCATCCTATAAAAATTAAACAACTAGATGAATGGTCAGCATATAGTATAGACGTATTTATGGACAACGAAAACCGCGGGCAAACTTTCCATTGGTACGAACATCGCGGCTACAGATAGTAAACAATTTTTCATACAACGGTAATTATAAACAGATGGTAATTAGTATAGGTACGATAATTAGAAAACTATAGATTTTCTTTAAAATTTCTAAAACCAACACAGTTTACAAATACTAGCTTATTACAACGTACGGAGGCCAAAATACTGTCTCCAATTACATGATCAACTTTGGTCTAACTTAAAAAATCAAGTATTAAAATAAGTACAACGGTAATTAGAAAAGTTTTTAACCAAGGCTACGGTAATTATATACTCACGTGCTTCATTGGCGGTACACTAACGTTAGAGACTTGCAACTGCTGATGGGCCGCGGCACACACTGAGGAGACGCGGCGCGTACGGTAGTGATTTGCCAAATACTGATATTTAGGGATGTGCACCCGAGAACAGAAAATGTCACGGCAATTATAACTTTCGATTGGACATGCGGTTACTTTATGATAATTATTTATAGACTGGTTATATTGAGTCGATATTTTGTTATGCGATACACGTAGCTTAATATAGTTTAAAACGATGAATGAATCAAAGTAAATCTGTACGTAATAAAAATTACAAGCAAGTTTTAACATTAAGTTGGTGTGCGGACACGCCACGGTAATTAGAGAACAGACGTTCTTTAGACATAGTAAATTAATTTAGTCTTAAACTACTTAAAATAGAAGCCAATGTTTTTGTTTACAGCTAGATACGGATGCTAACTAACATATAAAAAAAATGCGTGATTGTATATGATAATATTATGGACTATGCAAGCCCGTACACGTAAAACTTGCTAATCGGAGAATGGCCGATCTACGGCCCACGACTTATATCTAAACTTGGAACCTGCTTTCGTTTTTTTGATTTTAAAAATCAAAAAATAAAGAGTAATTCTTCTTCTACTTCTAAAATAAGGAATGCCTGCGCTCTGGTGGTCAAAATGCCTGATTTTCCACGACAAATTCTGTTAAAAGTAAAAATCTGAAAAGACAGTAAATATTTTATATCTTTGCTAGCGGCGATTTTAACCGCGTTAGTCTCCTCCATTAGGTGGGAGGGTGATTTTTGTCCTACTATATACTAACCTCGTGCAAACTTTCAGCCAAATCTATTCATTAGTTTTTGCGTAAAACAGTAACAAACATTCCTCCATAAATTTTTACAAACTTTCGCGTTTATAATATTAGTACCTAGGATAAGTCTTAGTACGGGATCATTCTTTTCCGGACGAACATAAGTAGTTACCTTAGAGGCATTACTTTACAAGGCATAAAGGCGAGCAGTGCTCTTTAGTCACCTTCCGATGCCCTCGTAGACTCGAAGTACAGCTTAGGAAGCCCGCGAACTGTAGAGCGACTGTTGTATAACTCTCCTAAAAAACTAAAAGCCATAATTCCTCAATCTCCCCAAACCGAGGCCCAAAGTCCCCCAGAGGTAGCCCTCTTGCGCAAGTTGCTTAGTTTGTAGTGTTTAAACCATGTATCTAGGCTGGAGCTCTGCTCGCCTTTATGCCCGGTGAAGTAGCAAATGCCTCGTTGCTACACACATGTCTGTCCAAAAAAAAAGCATCTTAGTCTAATAGTTACGTAATTAGCCTCCTAGTACGCGATCTTGTAGATGATGTTATAATTCTCGAATGGAGACCAAATAAAAAATTGTATTATTTATTGAATGTCCAGGTATGTTTGCCGTTCATAGGTTTACAATTTTATATGTATTAATATAAGAACTTGATTCACACTGTGATCATACATTTTCTAACCGCAGTGAAAGACTTTTGGGAGATTCAGGGTTTCGCCTGGAACCATATCTTTTTACACCCATTATATCATATCATAAAACATTCGTGAAGAAAGATATAGTAGGGCACAAATTTCAACAAAATGAAAAATAAATACCTACCTAGTTTCTAGTGTTGCCGATCGATAGTCGGCTATCGATGATTAATCGATAGTCTATCGATAGTCAACCAATTGCAGCATAATCGATAGACTTCTCTATAGTATCGATACTATCGATAGTCCTTTGTTTACCAGAATCAATACTATCGATAGTATGTATAGTTTTCCTCCTCATTCGATAGTATCGGCTTATTCTGATCGACCGATATCTTATCGATAGTCAAATCGATAGGATGCTGTTTCTCAGAGGAAAACTATCGATTGTAAAACAATCGATAGTTCGGCAACACTACTAGTTGCACATCATTTTTTGACAAGACATCCATAACTATTTTTAATATTTTAAAACGAGGTTTCACGGAAACATGATCGTTGCGGGCAAACCCGCATTGGACAGCTAGTAATACAATAAAGTGGTTTCTTATCGAAAGTATTATAGTATTGGATTCAATAAATTGAGTAGAATAATACAGAAAAGTTATGTTACAACATTGCAATGGATTGCTTTTGGATGTTTCGATTATACTATTAAAATTTCAAATAATAAAGAGCACAGGTACGTATGTATCTCCTCAAGGTCGCATTTAGCATTTAAGGGAGGGCATCCAGGGCAACTGCCACAGGGCCTCCGCAATAGAGGGGCCCCCACAATAGAGACCGTAGAAATTTATTTTATTTATTTTTTCGGTATTGTATCTTTACATACAGTATTTCGTAGAATCATGATTAATGTAATAGTTCTTAAATATTGTAATAACGGTTAATCATCTATACTTATTCACTTAAATTAGACAATTAGTAAAATATCAGAATTCAAATCGTCCTGAAAAGTAGGTACATACTTCAAATTTTCTACACTTTTAGAGAGAAACTAATTTGTGTCCTCTTTTCTTCTAAATCCGGCCCTATACCAAAAATATAATATAGTCTGCCTATACCTACTAATCTTTAACACAAGACACACTTTAACAGTTAGAGTTTCTAACCCTAATTGTCGGAGAGTCCATCAAGTTTTGCCGAACATATGGGTAATAATGCCGGACACCATATTTTAATGAGGATTTACTCTGTATATGTTGCAGTCAAGACTCTTAGCTAGTCAAAAGTACTTTTGACTAGCAAAATCAGTCAAAATTACAATACTAGCTGAATTTTCTGTCTTCTTACTAGTATTCTTGTTAACCTCTCGTGCTAAGGACTAACAACTAACTTCTATTTCGGATAATAACAATAATCATCACAAAAGTGCCTATTCCCAGTAGTTCTATTGAACAGTTCTATGATGGAACTAGTGAGACTTTGTTCCCATTAGTTCTATTCAATTCATCAAACTGTTGTAATGGAACAAATAGAGTCTACACTAGTTCTATCATAGAACTACTGCGAATAAACCAAAAGTTTCATCCAGTCACCCTGTTACTCGATGACACATTTTTTTCCCAACCAGTATTAGTGTGATATGATCGGTGTGACTGGTTGGTAATCAATCACAATGTTATATAGTGTCAACCAGTCGCAGTGCTACCGGATGGGAAAAAAATTCCCGACCAGTAATACTGTGACTTGATTTGGTGTGACTCGTTGGGAATATATCGCTACAATGCTTGCGTTACCAGTGGGCTCACGTCTGTAGTGCAATGGGTAGGGTTCGAACCGGCAACCTCAAGATCACAAGTCCGACTTAGTTTTGACTGATTTTGCTGGTTACAGCCACTGTGAGAATTAAATACGGAGCCAAACTTGACTATGGGACGTCAGTTTTTTTTGTATTGTGCATTAAATATGATAATGTATTGCAGTTAATATAAGAAACTATCAATTTGATGTTTATTGTAAGTTCCAACCTGTACACAGGTGAATAAAATATTTGTACTCAACCATACGATTTATCATCATCAGCCCGTACAACGTCCACTGCTGAACATGGGCCTCCTCCCGAGAGAGGGTTTTGCTATAGTCACCACGCTTGGCAGGCGGGTTGGTGACCGCAGTATTATGGTGTAACACACAAGGAAACGCTACTGCCCTATCCCAGGTTACAATTTTAATAGATGATGTTATAACAATTGTATCACCAATCCGGCTGCCGAGCGTGGTAACAACAGCTTAACGGACTATGGCAAACCTTTATGGAGGCCCATTCGATGATGTTATAATAATTGGGATCAACAGCTTAACGTGCTTCCCGAGGCACGGAGGGTAGTCCCTCAGCCAACCAGACCCGGAAAGAAATCTAAGAATCTACAAAAAGAATTCTTGTTCGGCGTCAGGATCGAACCGACGACCTCCGAGATTTAAAGCGAGCTATATACCGCTTCCCCACGAAGGTTGTCAAACAATTTATATAGTATACATAACATTATATTTCTAAATTTACGAGCGGCTTTGCACGGTGGACTTTTATTTTAAATATTTTGGACTAAACATATATATATGGATTGGCTCAAACTGCTCATAGTCTTGAAAATCTTGTCGCCACGATCCAACCCGAAACCGAAAATCTTACAGAAATAAAATTAAATGTCTTGCTGTTGCAATGTCACGGCTTATATTAATATTTTATTTAGGTTCACATTTTTAAACTCGTAATAAATATCTCTTGAATTCATTAACCAATTTTGATAATTTTAAAAGTTATCTACAGGTACTGAAACAGTCTTTAATACCCTCCCTCGGGAGGAGGCCCATGTTCAGCAGTGGACGTTATACGGGCTGATGAAGATGATTAGCCTTCAGAACCATTTTGTGCGCGAGTCCAACTACCACTTGTCCGGATTTTTATTTCTTAATGTGCTAAATTTTTTAGATACTTTTGGGACGCTAAAATGAAAAACTGCCGATCCTTTACATATGGTCATTGTCGTTACACGCTCAACAATTTTAAATCTTCGCAGGAATGCTTAAATACTTGTAAAGGTAGGTTAAACATACTTATCTATCTATACTAATATTATAAAGAGGAAAGATTTGTATGTAAGTATGTTTGTAACGAATAGGCTTAAAAAAGTACTGGACCGAATTTAAAAATTCTTTCACCATCTGAATGCTACATTATCCCTGATTAATATAGGCTATATTAAATTATGAAGTTCCCACGGGAACGGGAGTAACGCGGGTGAAACCGCGCGCGGGAAGCTTGTATCTAATATATAAGCGACATCTACAGTAGCCGCTCAAACCACAAGATAACAAGCAGCGCCATCTAGTACCGAGCGTCCTAACTAACCTGTATTGTACCTAAGGGAGCGTTCAACGCAATTTCGGGGGGGGGGGGGGTCTTTCTTACAACACGTTACGTAACATTGTTTCTACAAAATTAGGGAATTAAAACTGCCAAATCAAAATCAAAAAGCCAAAAAATTATAAAAAATAAACAAAATATGCAGGTGTTGCGAATTAAAATTCTATTGTTTTATTTAGGAGATTAAAACTATACCAAGTGTAAAAACTATTACATAACCTTTTAAGACTTTAGGGTAAAAATGATCACTTGAGTGTTACGTAACGTTTAGAGAGGGGGAGGAAGGGTCAAAAATCTTCAAAAATTGCGTTACGTAATACTTGAACGCTCCCTAAATAGCCGTGATTGGCGGCCACCAAGACCAATCCCAAGGGACATAAGTTCATGGGTAGGACCCACATCATCGACCTGCCTGTTGTAACATGCAGCAAACCTTGGTTAAGGCTGGAGCCTGGGGCGGCAATTAGGTCCACATTTTCATTTTCCAACAAAAAAAAATCTTTACTTCTAAAAACAATAATCACATTTTCAGTAATTCAATAGTAGGGGCGGCGAAATTAAAATATCCTATTGGCGGCAAAAGTGTAAGTGTGCCTCTGGGCAAAACGCCCCGATACCAATTCCTCGGCGCCCTTACAGGCGCCTCAGATGATCACCGAAAATCAAATGGCCGCCGTACCACCAATAGCTCCTATACAAATGTTTTAAGTAGGTATGATTTTACAGAGTTCTCTAATGACCAAATTCCTCCGAACTTAGATGACCACGTGTCTTGTCGCCTGCAGCCAGAATTTGGAATCTGCAAACAGTTAATACCAATGTAAGAACCAACAAGTAACGATCTAACAACTGTCACTCACAATTCGAACGATGTGCTACTTATTATTATAAGTAATTTATTCATTATTTAGATTTAGGAGTGGCCGTAGCCCAAAGGCTTTGGCATTGGACTTGTAATCTTGTGGTCGCCGGTTCGACCCCCATCCATTGCACTACCGACGTGAACCCGACGTAACACAAGCATTTTAGCTTAGCACGAGGGGTTAACAAGAATAGTAGACTGCAAAACTGCTTGTAATCTTAAAAAAAAAACGTTTTAATGAGAACCTTTCTTTCTTTCCACAACCTCCGTAGCGTATCGGTATTTGGCTCGCTTTAAATCTCGGAGGCCGTGGGTTCGATCGCCGGACAGAAAATCTTTGTGTAAATTCTAAAATTACGTTCCGGGTCTGGTTGGTTGAGGGACTACCTTCCATGTCTCGGAAAGCATATTAAGCCGTTGGTCCCGATTGTTATAACATCATCTATAATAATCGTATATCAAGGAACGGGCCGCAGCGTTTCCTTGTGTGGTACAACATCATGTGGGCCGTGTTGAAACCGGTGGTAGAGTAACCCACTGAGTTTGTTTCGCCGGATCTTCTCAGTTGGGGCGCATTCGATCCGGTGGTAGCATTAAAGCGCGTCCGTCGTTATATGCTCATGGTCCACCCAAATAATGACAATTGTTTTGGCATAATATAGACAGAACAAGCATTTTGCCTCCTAGCGACAATATACATTAATTATAATAATTAATTTAATTATAAATAAGTAATTTGAATAGGTTTATAAATAAACAGCAAATGTAATTTAAGATAAATAATAATTAATTTTCAAATAATGTTTGACGATTTACAAGTGCCTGTTATTGGTTTACGTAAATAAAAATGATTTTTATTTATTTTATTTTATTTACATAATACTGCGGTCATCAACCCGCTTGTCAAGGTGAAGATACCTGTACTGAATGCGGATCGGGTAAAAATGTGTTACTACATGTCTTTGTGGATATTTTCAGGTGGTATTTCGAGGTATCATCACGACAATGCAAGCCGTTCCTCTACAGTGGTTGTGGGGGTAATCGAAACCGGTTTTCTGGTCCTGAAGAATGTTCTCGCACTTGTGGTGGTTCAGTCGGAATTAAGCCAGAACATGAATTGGTTTAGAAAGAAAACGCGTTCTTTTTTATGCAGAAAACCTCGACAAAATTGCATTTGGAATTTTAATAATGTTATGCAACTTTAGAGATATTTGTTGAGTAATATTAGCCATTATTGATAGATGGCATCTATACGTTCTTTTAGATACGTGTTATAAAGAGATTGATAAATTGCGACGACCGGTTGAAATTTACCGTGTCTGAATAGTCTAGGCCTTACCATTCGTTTCGTGCGCTCGACTTTACTTGACAAATGCGGCTAAATGTACTACGCCGAAATCGGCGTACCCAAGCCAATCGCGCTCTGTGTGAAAAATACCTATATCTAGAGCTCAGAAGCATAAAGTCGGATATGCCATAATAGGTCAGAAACATTCGTCGTATGTACCTTTATAGTAAACTGGCACTTACGACCAAATGTATCTGAAGTATAATAGACATCCGTCCTTATGCTTCTGAGGTCTAGATGTATCGAAAGTTTCATTCAATTTATTAATTAAATTTATCATTATAATTATTATATATTATTATTATTATTGTATAGGTAATTATTATTATTATAAAATATAATTATTTAACCTAAAATGCCACTTTGCGAAGTAAATTTTGCAAAAATAACACTACAATAAGAAGGACCAGGAATACCATCGGTACAGTGTGTTATACACACTACAATATTGAGTTGTCGCATAATATTCCCTTAATCGGGCAGAGGGAATATAGAACCCACCATATTTTGAACTTTATGTACTTGTAATAAAGATCAAAACCAATCAATTCTAAACATACCCACGGCCTGGTTAAGGGTAAACCATCCGATGCCCTCGTAGACCCGAAGTCCGAGAGGCCCGCGAACTGTACAGTAGAGCGACAGTTGCACAAAACTCCCCTAAAATACTAAAAGTCATAATCCCTCAATCTCATCGCCAGCGACCGCCCTGAGCCGGGGTCCAAGCCCCACAGGGGGCGCCCCGCAGCGCAGGTTGCTTAGTTTTTAAACCATTTATTAAGGCTGGAGCTCTGCTCGCCTTTACGCCCGGTGAAGTAGCAAATGCCTCGTGGATACCTAGGTATGTACATGAGAAAAAGAAAGCAAAAAAAATTGTCTCATTTACAGAGCTATGGTTTTAAGCTAGCGCGGTATCTAGTCGAACGCGCGATTTGTCTTCCATGTCTCTGTACCTATGCCGATTAACCATGCCCTGCGTTTTAACGAATACTTACATGAAATAATTAGATCTATATTTGTTTTATCGAAATGTGCTTCTTACGCAATTTGTTCCGTTTTAGTTTTTTATAAAAAAAAAACTTTTTTTTTTTTTGTATTTTAATGACCTGGTCACTTGGACCTTTAAGTCAAGAAAAAAAAAACTTCTTCTATAACAGTTAGCCAGTGATGTACTTATAAATTATGCACTTTAAAAAAACAAAATCTAGGTAGGCGATTAGTTCTACATTAACTCGAATTACTTATATACTTTTTACTTATAGAATTCATTACTTTAAATTTAAAAAACACAATACAACGAAGTAAACCTAGCGATGTATTTCTAAGTAAATAAATTTCTTTTGTTTTGCCCTCTTTCTCACTGGGCACACTGGGCTCGTGCCCAGGGCCCCACGATGCTTTAGGGCCCCCTAGTCCCTACTCCAAACGATAACGAATAGACACTCTAAAGAGTAATCGTAGATTCTTAGTGCTGATTACGTTATGTTATCTACTCATCATATCTAATGTCACCTTAAAGCAGTGCCGGATTAGCCATATGCAAGAGTAGCAAATCCTATGGGCCCCCGCAATGATTTGGGGGGCCCCGAATCATGCTGCTTCACAATCGGCAATAGGTGGCAGCCTAAAAAAAAACCCGTAGAGTGACTCTGAGTCATTAAGAGGGGCCTCAGGACAGAATTTGCTAAAGGCTGGCTTAATCCGGCACTGCCGTAAAACCTTTCTTTCTTTTTTGTAAAAAAAAATTCTAATTTACTATGGTCATAGGGTCATAGGGGCCTCATTATCCTAATGTGCCCAGGGCCTCTAATAGGTGAAACACGGCCCTGTCTGCCGCCGGTGGGTGCTGCACTAATACGAAGGTTTTGGTGTAGGTATAAATAAAATAAAATAACATTAATTACAATCGGGAAATTTATTACAAAAGCCAATACAAAATTTTTACATTTAGTCTTATCAAGATTATGTTACACACACGCTTTGATCAGTCAAAGTGGATAATGCGGGCAAAGTTGATAGTAAAAAGGTCAAAATAATAACTTAAATTGAAGTTGTTAGTTAGTTAAAGTAAAAATATATATATATTGCATGCTAAGGAAAAGTACAAAAAAAAGTCAAAGGAAATATGCAACAAAGTTAGGTTAAAAGTGAAGTCGGCACCCGACCCCCGCCAACGGCGGATCGAAGGAGTGTCCGGGGGATTTTAGTGGTGTAGGGTCCTCTCCTCTTGGTATGAGTTAGCATACCACGCTATGGAGAGGGCGAGTCCCACATATCCCACCACCAGCACGGAAACGATGCAGCGGCGGTGGGAATGCGTAAATGCATTTCCCCCGGACAAAATAGAAAGATTAAAAGTTAAGTAAAGTACGTAACTTAACTTAACTTTTTAATTTAATTTAACTTAATTGTTGCGTTTTCTTTGAGTTTTTCTATTTAAGTTTAATTTAATTTAACATACTTTATAGTATTATACTTTTTCCCCAATTTAAGAACTACTCAATCAATGAGCAGTCAGCAAACATTTTTTCATGACGGTGACGACAAAATCACGGCGCAGTGCGAGAGAAATCTTTAAAAATGTCATATAGAGCGGCAGTTGTCTTTGAAATTACATAAAATTGTTCGAGAACTGTCATTGAAAGAAAAAAAATAGTGCGAGTTTTTAATAAAATTATTTCTTATATTCGAGGCAAAGGCCATCCGCTATCCGCTTTATACACATTGACGAGTCACCAAAGCGTATTAAAGACTGTCATCTAATACATTTGAAATTATTGAAATAAATACATTTATTTACTACATTTAAGTTCTACCAAAATATACATAAAATTTTTATTTTGTGCATATTTATAAAAGGTTCCTACAATTTCATGTAAGTACTTATATAAGTACTTATTTATAAATTTACACTATGAACACGTCGCGTCGCGTCGGGTGTTCATAGTGTGATACTGGTCTATAGAAAACAATACATTTGATTCATGTCATAATATATTTAAAACGTGAAGCAAACACTTTGTACCCCTTTTAACGAAAATGGCGCGAAAGGAGGAGTATGAAAGGAGAGTATAATGCTAATGTTTTTTTTTAAATTAAAATCGAATTTCCACCACTGGGTGATCACTTTATACAAAATTAATTTTTCTGAAAATTCTTATATGACGATTGAAAATATGATTTCTCACAGTACAGTTTAAAATAACGATGAGCTTTGATTTGTACACCATTTCGTGACACAATGAAGTTTGTCACTACGTCCGATCCGAATCCGATCCGAACCCGTGAAAATATTGGTCTAGAAATTTGGAAAGAAATCAGATGACGGACATCGGATCTAGTGCGTAAATTACCATAGAAATAGTTCTACGGCTACTACGGACCATATTTTCACGGGTTCGGATCGGATTCGGATCGGACGTAGAACAGTTCGGAACAGCTGTAACGCTGCGATAGATTGACTAACAAGGTAAGGCTCAGTTTTAGTATGCGTATTTGCGTAAACTGTGGCAGTTTAACCGGAGTCAGTGCGTTACTTATTTACGTTTTATTCGGCCTGAGACTCGCCAACGCATTTCATATATATTATAAAGATTCTCTGACAGCAACAACATGCAGTGAAGCAAGATTGTAAAAACCTTTCACAAATAAGGCAGGAAATAATATGATGAAATTAAAATGAAATGAAATACAATAAAATTTCATTTAATTTCTTTTAGTGTCTCGACCAATGTACCTACATACTGTAGTATTTTAAATGTATACAACTACTGGTCGGATTTCAATAGAAAATCATGAAAATTGTAAAAGTTTTTTTTTTATTCTAGAAAAATAGAAAACCTTTGTTTTGTTTCACACTTCATGTTTGAGTTAAACTACTAGTTTAGTTAACACAAAAAATATTATTATTAATAATTAAAATTACTAAAAATTATCTGTAAAATAATAATTTGTAAATGGGCCGTAGCCCAATGGCTAGAGCGTCGGACTTACGATCAGGAGGTCGCCGCCGGTTCGATACCCACGCATTGCACTACCGACGTGAACCCACTCGTTACACAAGCATTTTAGCTTAGCACGAGGGGTTAACAAGAATATCAGTAGTACCTAGTTATATTCAAGGAAGTATCTTATACAATACTTATTTAAATAAGAAACTAATACGAATTATTAATTTAAGGAACAGGTAAGAAAGAGAGAATTTCCTAATAAAATAATTAATAAAATATAGATTTTGAGATACCTACCTAGATCAATTTCATAGTGACTTACCGTTTTGGACATAAAAAAACTTTTAGGCGCCATCATGTTTACTTTAAAAAAAAGTTTGTAATCGGATTTTAAACTACCATAGATGAAGATTTGCTTAAATAGAAAAAATAAAATTGTGACATTTTCTCCTCTTTGCCTGGTCTTTCTGTATATTTTAAAACTAAACTAATAATGAATGACATAATAATTAATAGATCAATAATATTGTGCTGAAATCTTTACTAGTAGTTTCATCTCAAAAGACAATGGTCTAACATTCAAATTTATTTATTTTTGGAAGGATTTTACTAAAAATTACTAACGTTTTTGGACTTCAAAATATTATGAATGTGATTAGCAGACGGGAGTTTTTAATCTGCTGACCATATCACTTAATTCACACGAAAACTGTTAATCTACGTTCGCACGAGCGTATTAAATGTGTTTTGGTTTGTAAACCTTTGGTTGTTTTTTTTTCATGTATCGAAATTATTTTATATATATGTCTACAATTTTAAAAGTTACCATACGAGTATTAATCTCACAAAATCAGAGGCTAGATATGTTATGGGGGACTTTAACTGTCATGTAAGATAATAGCAACAGAACAAGGATTTATTTTAACCTCATTAAAGTTATATTTATGTAAAAACAAAACACCTAGCGTCTGGAGTAATACTCAATATTAACATTAGCAATTATTATTATAAAGTAGGTAATTATTGTAATTGTTACTATCTTTCTCTTCCTTTAATTAATCGAAAAGACAAAACGATCGATTAGTATGTCATTTTGGCTAGCCCAACGATCTGCCGCCAAATCGTTTTCGATAAGTATGCGATCGCAACACAATAATTAAGTTTTGTCTCGGTCGTCAGAATTAAATGACTTAATTTTGAATGGAAGTTTTTGTTAATTCATGTTTCAGTTACTGAATTGAATTTGACACCGAAGTTTAATTAATATATACGTTAATTAACTGTTTAAGGGACTGCGCGTTAATCGTTTAATTTTTGTACAATTTTATTCAATGTAACTACAACTTATGGTTAAAAAAATAAGTAGTTTTGACGCGCGTGTTAAAATCGCCTCTCCAAACGTAGGTTAACAGTAACCGAGTTGAAAAAACTCCTAAAACTACAGGGATATACTTTACCTACCACTTAAATATTATATGATTTGTCTTAATATTATTATATCAATGTTTACAATGAGATGACATAGGTACATAAGCTGCGAACAAAATAATAAATATTAATAACATTTATTTATTAAGCATAATTATGTTAATTCTAAGATATTTAATGTTAAAATCTTTTCAGTTAAACTTTATGGAGATGATAAAAAAGCAGTTTTCAAATACAATTTCAATTTGATCCAAATTTTAAGCCAGTTTTTTACGGAAATATCAAATCTAGTCAAGTCTCTAGTTATCTTCAAGTCAAGAGTGAATAAGTGTCTTCTAGACCTTTGAGATCCATCGTCAGCCACATCGTATCTTACCATAAGGTGAGATTGTGGTCACAAAGGACTATCCAGAATAATAAAAAAACCTATTTTTTTTAATTAGCAAAGACTCAATGCTGAATACTTACATGTCAGTCCGAAAAAAAAATACATATGTCAATAAAATCTTTGAATCAATATTGAAATTGTATTCCAAATAAATAATATTCTGTGCGCAATTAACTTTGTGAATATTTTTATAATTTATTAAGTATAATAATTATAATTAAATATTTTTAATACTGTTTAATGTATAGGAAACTTAAGGCTAGTATGGCATTTGATATTTAGAGGATAAATGTTCCGATAAATATTTTATTTAAATAGGACAAGCATCTGATTAAGTAAGTATGACATATGGGTTAACAGTTACCGTGACACACATACGCAGTAACCACGCAATATAAACGCAGTTACCACGCAATATAAACGCAGTTACCACGCAATATAAGCGCAGTCATTACGCAATATAAACACAGTCATCACGCTATATAAACGCAGTCACCACGCTATATAAACGCAGCTGTCACGCACTGGACGCGCGTGTTATATTATTTTTTTTAGAAACTATGACATTAAGAAATATAGAAACTTAAATTAACGACCCGCTTCTCCAGATTTTTTTAAATTTAATAAAAAATAAACCAAGATTCATGATTTGAATGAAGGACTTAGGTAATCTACTGCTGCTTTTAACTGAGTTATTTAAACAGTAACTAAACTAAACATCGAGCGAATCTAACATAAGTGACAATTCTATTATCTTATTAAGGTGCATCGTAAGTATATGCCGTTTTTTACTAAAGTAATCACTAGTCATGATACTATCTGCTGTTAAAGGGGAGACATATGAGTAAAGTGGAGTGACAGTTGCACAAAACTCGCCTAAAAAACTAAAAGCTATAATCCTTCAATCTCCTTGTCAGCGACCGCCCTGAGCCGAGGTCTAAGTCCCAAAGGGGACGCCCTCTTGCGGAGGTTGCTTAGTTTGTAGTTTTAAAACCATTCAAGAAGACATTAAGTATGAAGACATATATTATGAATGCACCTCATTAAAATAACTTAAACATTTAATTTCAGGAATACACACAATATATGTTACTATGAAATGTTCACAAATATATATTTTTTGTCATTACATCAAACATTCATAATGTGCAATCATCACTCACTCATCAATCATTAATTTCTATCACGCAGTCACCACTCAGTTCCCACGCAATCACCACGCAGATACCACGCAGTTACCACGCTGTCACCACGCAGTCATCACGCAATTACCACGCAATTACCACATCACTATACTACAGTCTATATTGTTTATTGTGGTAACGCGTTGAAGTACCGCTGCAAGTCGCTGTCAGCACGCAATACCCACGCTGAGTTGAGGGCGATCGTGTCTAGTGCTAATGACGCCCCGCGGTAATCGCCGAATAACTCTTTGAACTGTAAAACATAATAATTTGTGTCACTTGATTTCAAACTTGGGTAATAATTTTTTAAACATGTTGCATCGGCTCTTTGGTCTCAGCAGTGGCTTCTAATACCTGATATTCTGGATTTGATTCTTATCCGAGACAATTATTTGTGTGAACCACGAATTCTGGGTCAGGGTGTGCATTGCATCCGTGAATTGTGTGTTGCCAAAGTACCCCGCGATACAGGGACTGAGATTACTAAGATCTCCAGTGTGGGAATGTCGTTTGAGCATAAATTTGCAGTTCTTGAGAAATAAACTTTAAAAATGATAAAAGTTTTTTGAAAATAATCATTACCATTGATCGGCGGAGTTTTCACAAGCTTATTAGTCCATGACAGCCAATCAACGGACTGAATAACTTTAACAAAACAACAAACTTATCTAAGTTCTTTCGAAAAGATTCCATCTGCAGCGTAAGTATCGAACTCACTACCTCCGAGACTTACACCGCTATGCAGTCACCACGCGACCATCACGCAGTCACCACGCAGTCACTACGCAGTAACCATGCAGTTACCACGCAGTCATCACGCAGTCACAACGCAGTTACCACGCAGTCACCACGCAGTTACGCAGTCAGGTGGCAGCACTAGGCAGTCACATAAGCTACTTACCCGATAGTAATCATACGGTTGATGGAGACACCTCGCCGCGGCTTGTAGCGCGGCAGGTGGCAGCACTAGGCAGTCACATAAGCTACTTACCCGATAGTAATCATACGGTTGATGGAGACACCTCGCCGCGGCTTGTAGCGCGGCAGGTGGCAGCACTAGGCAGTCACATAAGCTACTTACCCGATAGTAATCATACGGTTGATGGAGACACCTCGCCGCGGCTTGTAGCGCGGCAGGTGGCAGCACTAGGCAGTCACATAAGCTACTTACCCGATAGTAATCATACGGTTGATGGAGACACCTCGCCGCGGCTTGTAGCGCGGCAGGTGGCAGCACTAGGCAGTCACATAAGCTACTTACCCGATAGTAATCATACGGTTGATGGAGACACCTCGCCGCGGCTTGTAGCGCGGCAGGTGGCAGCACTAGGCAGTCACATAAGCTACTTACCCGATAGTAATCATACGGTTGATGGAGACACCTCGCCGCGGCTTGTAGCGCGGCAGGTGGCAGCACTAGGCAGTCACATAAGCTACTTACCCGATAGTAATCATACGGTTGATGGAGACACCTCGCCGCGGCTTGTAGCGCGGCAGGTGGCAGCACTAGGCAGTCACATAAGCTACTTACCCGATAGTAATCATACGGTTGATGGAGACACCTCGCCGCGGCTTGTAGCGCGGCAGGTGGCAGCACTAGGCAGTCACATAAGCTACTTACCCGATAGTAATCATACGGTTGATGGAGACACCTCGCCGCGGCTTGTAGCGCGGCAGGTGGCAGCACTAGGCAGTCACATAAGCTACTTACCCGATAGTAATCATACGGTTGATGGAGACACCTCGCCGCGGCTTGTAGCGCGGCAGGTGGCAGCACTAGGCAGTCACATAAGCTACTTACCCGATAGTAATCATACGGTTGATGGAGACACCTCGCCGCGGCTTGTAGCGCGGCAGGTGGCAGCACTAGGCAGTCACATAAGCTACTTACCCGATAGTAATCATACGGTTGATGGAGACACCTCGCCGCGGCTTGTAGCGCGGCAGGTGGCAGCACTAGGCAGTCACATAAGCTACTTACCCGATAGTAATCATACGGTTGATGGAGACACCTCGCCGCGGCTTGTAGCGCGGCAGGTGGCAGCACTAGGCAGTCACATAAGCTACTTACCCGATAGTAATCATACGGTTGATGGAGACACCTCGCCGCGGCTTGTAGCGCGGCAGGTGGCAGCACTAGGCAGTCACATAAGCTACTTACCCGATAGTAATCATACGGTTGATGGAGACACCTCGCCGCGGCTTGTAGCGCGGCAGGTGGCAGCACTAGGCAGTCACATAAGCTACTTACCCGATAGTAATCATACGGTTGATGGAGACACCTCGCCGCGGCTTGTAGCGCGGCAGGTGGCAGCACTAGGCAGTCACATAAGCTACTTACCCGATAGTAATCATACGGTTGATGGAGACACCTCGCCGCGGCTTGTAGCGCGGCAGGTGGCAGCACTAGGCAGTCACATAAGCTACTTACCCGATAGTAATCATACGGTTGATGGAGACACCTCGCCGCGGCTTGTAGCGCGGCAGGTGGCAGCACTAGGCAGTCACATAAGCTACTTACCCGATAGTAATCATACGGTTGATGGAGACACCTCGCCGCGGCTTGTAGCGCGGCAGGTGGCAGCACTAGGCAGTCACATAAGCTACTTACCCGATAGTAATCATACGGTTGATGGAGACACCTCGCCGCGGCTTGTAGCGCGGCAGGTGGCAGCACTAGGCAGTCACATAAGCTACTTACCCGATAGTAATCATACGGTTGATGGAGACACCTCGCCGCGGCTTGTAGCGCGGCAGGTGGCAGCACTAGGCAGTCACATAAGCTACTTACCCGATAGTAATCATACGGTTGATGGAGACACCTCGCCGCGGCTTGTAGCGCGGCAGGTGGCAGCACTAGGCAGTCACATAAGCTACTTACCCGATAGTAATCATACGGTTGATGGAGACACCTCGCCGCGGCTTGTAGCGCGGCAGGTGGCAGCACTAGGCAGTCACATAAGCTACTTACCCGATAGTAATCATACGGTTGATGGAGACACCTCGCCGCGGCTTGTAGCGCGGCAGGTGGCAGCACTAGGCAGTCACATAAGCTACTTACCCGATAGTAATCATACGGTTGATGGAGACACCTCGCCGCGGCTTGTAGCGCGGCAGGTGGCAGCACTAGGCAGTCACATAAGCTACTTACCCGATAGTAATCATACGGTTGATGGAGACACCTCGCCGCGGCTTGTAGCGCGGCAGGTGGCAGCACTAGGCAGTCACATAAGCTACTTACCCGATAGTAATCATACGGTTGATGGAGACACCTCGCCGCGGCTTGTAGCGCGGCAGGTGGCAGCACTAGGCAGTCACATAAGCTACTTACCCGATAGTAATCATACGGTTGATGGAGACACCTCGCCGCGGCTTGTAGCGCGGCAGGTGGCAGCACTAGGCAGTCACATAAGCTACTTACCCGATAGTAATCATACGGTTGATGGAGACACCTCGCCGCGGCTTGTAGCGCGGCAGGTGGCAGCACTAGGCAGTCACATAAGCTACTTACCCGATAGTAATCATACGGTTGATGGAGACACCTCGCCGCGGCTTGTAGCGCGGCAGGTGGCAGCACTAGGCAGTCACATAAGCTACTTACCCGATAGTAATCATACGGTTGATGGAGACACCTCGCCGCGGCTTGTAGCGCGGCAGGTGGCAGCACTAGGCAGTCACATAAGCTACTTACCCGATAGTAATCATACGGTTGATGGAGACACCTCGCCGCGGCTTGTAGCGCGGCAGGTGGCAGCACTAGGCAGTCACATAAGCTACTTACCCGATAGTAATCATACGGTTGATGGAGACACCTCGCCGCGGCTTGTAGCGCGGCAGGTGGCAGCACTAGGCAGTCACATAAGCTACTTACCCGATAGTAATCATACGGTTGATGGAGACACCTCGCCGCGGCTTGTAGCGCGGCAGGTGGCAGCACTAGGCAGTCACATAAGCTACTTACCCGATAGTAATCATACGGTTGATGGAGACACCTCGCCGCGGCTTGTAGCGCGGCAGGTGGCAGCACTAGGCAGTCACATAAGCTACTTACCCGATAGTAATCATACGGTTGATGGAGACACCTCGCCGCGGCTTGTAGCGCGGCAGGTGGCAGCACTAGGCAGTCACATAAGCTACTTACCCGATAGTAATCATACGGTTGATGGAGACACCTCGCCGCGGCTTGTAGCGCGGCAGGTGGCAGCACTAGGCAGTCACATAAGCTACTTACCCGATAGTAATCATACGGTTGATGGAGACACCTCGCCGCGGCTTGTAGCGCGGCAGGTGGCAGCACTAGGCAGTCACATAAGCTACTTACCCGATAGTAATCATACGGTTGATGGAGACACCTCGCCGCGGCTTGTAGCGCGGCAGGTGGCAGCACTAGGCAGTCACATAAGCTACTTACCCGATAGTAATCATACGGTTGATGGAGACACCTCGCCGCGGCTTGTAGCGCGGCAGGTGGCAGCACTAGGCAGTCACATAAGCTACTTACCCGATAGTAATCATACGGTTGATGGAGACACCTCGCCGCGGCTTGTAGCGCGGCAGGTGGCAGCACTAGGCAGTCACATAAGCTACTTACCCGATAGTAATCATACGGTTGATGGAGACACCTCGCCGCGGCTTGTAGCGCGGCAGGTGGCAGCACTAGGCAGTCACATAAGCTACTTACCCGATAGTAATCATACGGTTGATGGAGACACCTCGCCGCGGCTTGTAGCGCGGCAGGTGGCAGCACTAGGCAGTCACATAAGCTACTTACCCGATAGTAATCATACGGTTGATGGAGACACCTCGCCGCGGCTTGTAGCGCGGCAGGTGGCAGCACTAGGCAGTCACATAAGCTACTTACCCGATAGTAATCATACGGTTGATGGAGACACCTCGCCGCGGCTTGTAGCGCGGCAGGTGGCAGCACTAGGCAGTCACATAAGCTACTTACCCGATAGTAATCATACGGTTGATGGAGACACCTCGCCGCGGCTTGTAGCGCGGCAGGTGGCAGCACTAGGCAGTCACATAAGCTACTTACCCGATAGTAATCATACGGTTGATGGAGACACCTCGCCGCGGCTTGTAGCGCGGCAGGTGGCAGCACTGGGCAGTCACATAAGCTACTTACCCGATAGTAATCATACGGTTGATGGAGACACCTCGCCGCGGCTTGTAGCGCGGCAGGTGGCAGCACTGGGCAGTCACATAAGCTACTTACCCGATAGTAATCATACGGTTGATGGAGACACCTCGCCGCGGCTTGTAGCGCGGCAGGTGGCAGCACTGGGCAGTCACATAAGCTACTTACCCGATAGTAATCATACGGTTGATGGAGACACCTCGCCGCGGCTTGTAGCGCGGCAGGTGGCAGCACTGGGCAGTCACATAAGCTACTTACCCGATAGTAATCATACGGTTGATGGAGACACCTCGCCGCGGCTTGTAGCGCGGCAGGTGGCAGCACTGGGCAGTCACATAAGCTACTTACCCGATAGTAATCATACGGTTGATGGAGACACCTCGCCGCGGCTTGTAGCGCGGCAGGTGGCAGCACTAGGCAGTCACATAAGCTACTTACCCGATAGTAATCATACGGTTGATGGAGACACCTCGCCGCGGCTTGTAGCGCGGCAGGTGGCAGCACTAGGCAGTCACATAAGCTACTTACCCGATAGTAATCATACGGTTGATGGAGACACCTCGCCGCGGCTTGTAGCGCGGCAGGTGGCAGCACTAGGCAGTCACATAAGCTACTTACCCGATAGTAATCATACGGTTGATGGAGACACCTCGCCGCGGCTTGTAGCGCGGCAGGTGGCAGCACTAGGCAGTCACATAAGCTACTTACCCGATAGTAATCATACGGTTGATGGAGACACCTCGCCGCGGCTTGTAGCGCGGCAGGTGGCAGCACTAGGCAGTCACATAAGCTACTTACCCGATAGTAATCATACGGTTGATGGAGACACCTCGCCGCGGCTTGTAGCGCGGCAGGTGGCAGCACTAGGCAGTCACATAAGCTACTTACCCGATAGTAATCATACGGTTGATGGAGACACCTCGCCGCGGCTTGTAGCGCGGCAGGTGGCAGCACTAGGCAGTCACATAAGCTACTTACCCGATAGTAATCATACGGTTGATGGAGACACCTCGCCGCGGCTTGTAGCGCGGCAGGTGGCAGCACTAGGCAGTCACATAAGCTACTTACCCGATAGTAATCATACGGTTGATGGAGACACCTCGCCGCGGCTTGTAGCGCGGCAGGTGGCAGCACTAGGCAGTCACATAAGCTACTTACCCGATAGTAATCATACGGTTGATGGAGACACCTCGCCGCGGCTTGTAGCGCGGCAGGTGGCAGCACTAGGCAGTCACATAAGCTACTTACCCGATAGTAATCATACGGTTGATGGAGACACCTCGCCGCGGCTTGTAGCGCGGCAGGTGGCAGCACTAGGCAGTCACATAAGCTACTTACCCGATAGTAATCATACGGTTGATGGAGACACCTCGCCGCGGCTTGTAGCGCGGCAGGTGGCAGCACTAGGCAGTCACATAAGCTACTTACCCGATAGTAATCATACGGTTGATGGAGACACCTCGCCGCGGCTTGTAGCGCGGCAGGTGGCAGCACTAGGCAGTCACATAAGCTACTTACCCGATAGTAATCATACGGTTGATGGAGACACCTCGCCGCGGCTTGTAGCGCGGCAGGTGGCAGCACTAGGCAGTCACATAAGCTACTTACCCGATAGTAATCATACGGTTGATGGAGACACCTCGCCGCGGCTTGTAGCGCGGCAGGTGGCAGCACTAGGCAGTCACATAAGCTACTTACCCGATAGTAATCATACGGTTGATGGAGACACCTCGCCGCGGCTTGTAGCGCGGCAGGTGGCAGCACTAGGCAGTCACATAAGCTACTTACCCGATAGTAATCATACGGTTGATGGAGACACCTCGCCGCGGCTTGTAGCGCGGCAGGTGGCAGCACTAGGCAGTCACATAAGCTACTTACCCGATAGTAATCATACGGTTGATGGAGACACCTCGCCGCGGCTTGTAGCGCGGCAGGTGGCAGCACTAGGCAGTCACATAAGCTACTTACCCGATAGTAATCATACGGTTGATGGAGACACCTCGCCGCGGCTTGTAGCGCGGCAGGTGGCAGCACTAGGCAGTCACATAAGCTACTTACCCGATAGTAATCATACGGTTGATGGAGACACCTCGCCGCGGCTTGTAGCGCGGCAGGTGGCAGCACTAGGCAGTCACATAAGCTACTTACCCGATAGTAATCATACGGTTGATGGAGACACCTCGCCGCGGCTTGTAGCGCGGCAGGTGGCAGCACTAGGCAGTCACATAAGCTACTTACCCGATAGTAATCATACGGTTGATGGAGACACCTCGCCGCGGCTTGTAGCGCGGCAGGTGGCAGCACTAGGCAGTCACATAAGCTACTTACCCGATAGTAATCATACGGTTGATGGAGACACCTCGCCGCGGCTTGTAGCGCGGCAGGTGGCAGCACTGGTTGCGGACGCAGTATCCTCCACACACCAGACGCACCGCGCCATCTATATATACAAATAAATAAATAAAACTGTCTGTTTGTCATGGAATAATAATCAGGTTTTTAATTAATGCATATGAATACATATAGGGTATTATAATACAAACAAATCTAAGAATTTAAATAACACAAGGACATTTTTTGACGTGATAACGTCTTATAAATCGTTGAACGCCGGCTGCAGTCACGAAAAAGCATGACTCTTTGTCACGTTCCGCCTGAGCCGAGCCTGCAAGCGAGAGCGCTGAACAACCGTTGCCATAGGAATTTCATAATATTATATAGCCTATATCTTTTCTCGATTTGGGCTATCCAACACTGAATTTTTTTTTCTAACAATAACAAATCAAATTGCCCTCAAAATACCCGTTCGGGACTTACGGTGCTACAGAGAGACGAACACGTCAAAGTTAGACTATACCCCTTTTTGCATCGGGGTTTATAAAATCCTAGTGTATATTGGTTGTATAGTGACACACAGACCTGCAGGTCGCCGCGCATAATGTAGTAACCCACAGCCTCCACTCGCGACTGCGCTGTGCTTCTGTAGAAAGCGCTGAGAAAGCGAACCTGTGACACATAATAAAAAAATAAAAGCTAAAAACGGTAATTTAAAAAACCCTACAGCGTTTCTTTGGCGTCAAATATACGTAATTTGTGTTTTTTTTATTTTATTATATCCAGTGTCACTCTCATGCTAAACACGAATATAACGACACCTCTCAAAGTTAAAATCCATCAAGCCGTTCTGGTTGCTATGCAGAGCGTGCCAAACAATTATACATAGGTACATACTCAGTGTCGGATTTACCAGCAGGCTAAGTAGGCTGAAGCCTAGGGCGACAGAATTTAGGGGGTTGTAAGTGTTGCTAAATTTATTTTTTCATATAGACAAAAAAATCTTAACGTCTAAAATGCCCAATTGTTAAATTTATAGTAGCTCAATAGTAGGGGCGGCAAAATTTGAATAGCCTGCTGGCGGCAAATGTGCAGATTCGCCACACAGAAGGTTCCTTCTGACGCAGTACGTTAGTACGTTATTTTGTGAGTTTTTTTCGGGTGCTAAAAATAAGCAATTGATTTTTTAAGTTATTCTGTTAATTTTAGTTATTTTGCTATACAATAAAATAATAATAAGTATACACTTTTGACGATGAACTAAATTTTATCACGAAATAGGAGCCAAATAAGAAGTCCACAAATAAATTTATACCTTTATAAAAAATTGGAACTCAAATGATATTCATGCATTAAATTACTGTCAAATAGTCAATATTCATCACTGAAAAGCTTTCAAAGTAAAATTACTTAAACTCAGCACAAACGCGACTCGCGCACTGTCCAAAGAATATTGCCTTGAGCACACCGGATGCGTATGCGTAGACGTAAGCGTAGACGTGCACGTACCACTGAGTTGTAATGTATGGAACCGTATGAGACAGGTCACACCGCTTGCGTAACGTAGACGTGCGCGTAGACGTAATGCGTAGCCCTACGCAATGCAGCTCCCAAGGCACAAACTGACTGCGTGACTTAAGCCGTACCTGACGCAGAGCAGAACGGCAACGTTGCATGATGACGTTGTATTCAATGGCGCGCCTTATTAGACGTCACACCGAACAATTTTGTACACGCACGTATCTTTGCTGTGCGTAGCCCTACGCACGTAACTTGCAGTCAGTTGTATATTTTTACAGATATACTGGCACGTAGTGATGTTTTGTATTGTTTTTGTAATGAATAGAGATAAGAAAGAAAAACTTATTGAAATTGTGCGTATTTATGAATGTATCTACAATCCAAAAAGTAAATTCTACAAAAATGCATCGTATAAATATATATATTCCGCAGGATTATTCTGGCACAATAGTATTATTATTGCTTCTTCCTCGTCATTTCAGACATCGTGCACAACACAACCTTCGAAAACAGAATAAAATATGGCTGCCGCAGCCGGGTACGCAATAGGCCATGTGCGTTGCGTACTCGGCTCGGATGCGTAAGCGTATGCGTAGCCCGGTGTGACATCGGGTTACGCCGTAACTACGCGCGTGTCTACGGCGTGATTTGGTTGGTTGGTTCGCATACGCATTTGGTGTGCTCGAGCCTTAAGGCTCGAGCACACCAAATGCGTATGCGTGACTACGACGTAATCACGCCGTAGACACGCGCGTAGTTACGGCGTAACCCGATGTCACACCGGGCTACGCATACGCTTACGCATCCGAGCCGAGTACGCAACGCACATGGCCTATTGCGTACCCGGCTGCGGCAGCCATATTTTATTCTGTTTTCGAAGGTTGTGTTGTGCACGATGTCTGAAATGACGAGGAATAAGCAATATTAATACTATTGTGCCAGAATAATCCTGCGGAATATATACATTTATACGATGCATTTTTGTAGAATTTACTTTTTGGATTGTAGATACATTCATAAATACGCACAATTTCAATAAGTTTTTCTTTCTTATCTCTATTCATTACAAAAACAATACAAAACATCACTACGTGCCAGTATATCTGTAAAAATATACAACTGACTGCAAGTTACGTGCGTAGGGCTACGCACAGCAAAGATACGTGCGTGTACAAAATTGTTCGGTGTGACGTCTAATAAGGCGCGCCATTGAATACAACGTCATCATGCAACGTTGCCGTTCTGCTCTGCGTCAGGTACGGCGTTAGTCACGCAGTCAGTTTGTGCCTTGGGAGCTGCATTGCGTAGGGCTACGCATTACGTCTACGCGCACGTCTACGTTACGCAAGCGGTGTGACCTGTCTCATACGGTTCCATACATTACAACTCAGTGGTACGTGCACGTCTACGCTTACGTCTACGCATACGCATCCGGTGTGCTCAAGGCATTATAAGTCGAAAGTTTTATTAAATTTTGTTTATAATCAAAGTATGCCAGTTTGTGTAATGAACTAATTGTTTTAAAATAACACTACAAGAAATAAGAAAGAGGGATCACATGCAGTACAGTGTTATACATTACAATACTACATTGAATAGACGTGAAGATTAAAAAAATAAAATTAGGCCGTCAGTTAGATTACTAAAAATATTGGACACGTATTTTTTTATTTATAAAATCAATAAATATTGACTAAGATACAGAGCAACAACAACCTATAAAGTTCAGGAGAGGAGGGGGGCTTGTGACGTCACTAATAGGTAAAATTGTACCTATAAGTGACGTCACACAAAATTTGTATGCGCTGTATATCCGTCATTATTTGTTTGTGGACCGAAAAAAAAAATACGTGTCCAATATTTTTGGTTAATCTAACTGACGGAATAAATTGAATTCTATATTTAGGATTTTTTTAAGATTTTTAATGCCTCAATAAATGGTTCAAATACTACAAACTAAGCAACCTGCGCAAGAGGGCGTCCCCTGTGGGACTTGGACCTCGGCTCAGGGCGGTCGCTAACGGGGAGATTGAGAGATTATGGCTTTTAGTTTCTTTAGGAGAGTTTTGTGCAACTGTCGCTTTTTTTTTACAGTCCGCGGGCCTCTCGGACTTCGGGTCTACGAGGGCATCAGAAGGTTACCAAACCAATAATTTACCTGTAAAACAGCCAATCATCAGTGGGCGACGCTAAAGCTGCTAGAAGGGCTTTGTGTGAGTACAACGGTCGTGGCGCTAGATAGGAGGCGGTGAGGGCTCGCCAACAAGCTTGCCACGCGGGCAGCCCGTGTGTCCGTACACCCGCTGTGAACGCGGCCTTTAAATACAAATAAATTATATTAAAAACTATCTGAAAACGAATCTTGTGCTAAACTTCTATAAAAATATCTTTAGGTTTACTGCAAATTTTAGCCACATGGCTAAATTTTGCTTCGAGGCTCTAAAGTTAAGCCGCAAAGATCCACCATTTAACCACAAGATTCCAAAGCCATTAAGCCATAGGGTGCTTAACAATTTAGCCACGAGGTACAAAACTATTTAAGCCACAAGGCTCTAAAAGTAAGTAATAGTATATAGAGAATATAGGCTTATAGTAAGAATTGCTAACCTCATCAAGCAATTCTCTAAACTCATCATTTTGCCTCAAGGCTCTAGCCAATTTTAAGCCCTAAGGCTCTGTTAACCGAAATAAACATTTTGTAAAATCGACACCAGCAATTTATACTACGCTAACTCGAAATTTAGGTAAATTATATTTTTAATGCAAAGTTGTTAATTAAACAAGGAATACACGACCGCTTATATACTACGCTAACTGTGAATTAGCGTAGTATACACGGGCTTTGAGCAAAACTTCTTAAATTTTCTAAAAAGCATGTAAAGTTAAAAATATAATTTACCTAAATTTCGAGTTAGCGTAGTATAAATTGCTGGTGTCGAAATGGTCTTTCATCGCTTAAAGGTTGGGGAACCACTGATCAAGACACACACAGACAGCGGAGCCTTATTAATAGTGTCCCGTTTTTACCCTCTGGATACGGAACCCTATTAAAAATCGTGACTATAATAATAACATACCTCTTGATAAATATCTGGTATAGTAGTATTATGCTTGCGCCAGGCATCGAACAGTTGTACCGCCAGCTTAGTGACGGCCGTGTTCTCCCACTCCACTCCGGCGGTAAGGAGAGCACCGCTCAGCCATCTATAAAAGACGTATGCACATTTGTTCAATCCCCGTGCTGTACAAGAAATGTTTGAAAGAAAGAAAGAAGATTTTTGTCCATTTAACGTGACTCGGAAAGCAAGTTAAGCCGTTAGTTTCGATTGTTATAACGCTAGATAACGGGCAGCAGCTTTTCCCTGTATCTAACAACATGATTACAACTGCGGTCACCAACATCTGCTAAGCATGGTGAATATGGCAATCACCCCCTCCCTTGGAGAAGGCCTATGTTCCCTAGTGTAAAGTATTCGGCTGAAATACAAACAACCATTAATCCACAAAAATAAATTACGGCTATCTAGCTATCAAGTTAACTTGCTATCCACTTGTCCAGCTTTCTAGTTATCAATTTATCTAGTTATCAAGTTATCTAGCTATCGTGTTATCTAGCTATCTATCTGTAAAGTTATTTAGTTATCTGGCTATTAGGTTATCTAGTTATACAGCTATAGCTATCGAGTTATCTACCTATCGAGTTATCCGGCTTTCAAGATAACTATTTATCTAGCAGATCAGATTATCAATCTTATTTATCTTGTTATCTACATATCTAGCTATCAAGTTATTTAGCTTCCTAGCTACCAGTTATCTATCTATGAAGTTGTCTAGCTACCTAGTTATCTAACTATCAAGTTATTTAGCTACCTAGTTATCTAACTATCTAGCTACTTAGACATTCAGCTATCAAGTAATTTAACTATCTAGTTATCTAGCTATTGAATTATCTATTTATCTAGTAATCGAGCCATCTACTTATCTAGATTTCTAGTTGTCTAGCTATCTAGTTACCTTGATATCTAGATATCTAGCAACTAATTTATAAAATTAACTTACAAATGGTCTTCTCCCAACGCGGTCGTCTGCAGTTCCTCTGTTGTATAAACCTGCACGTTGGCTGGATGTAAGCTGCTGAGCAGCTTGTTGAGATGAGGCCCGGAGTACGAGACTCGGAGGAGCTCTCTCCACCAGGACAGGTGGTTCAGGACTACCCGCCATGGTGCCCAGTGCTTCTCGGTGCTGAGACGGGCTGGGGGTGGAAACTAAAATTTTAAAACAACCCATAACAAAAGGGACTCATTCAACTTAGACGTAGGTTGACGACATTTATTGAGGCTCTGCTCATCTTTATGCCCGGAGAAGCAGCAAAAGCCTCGAGGCTTATTGAAAAAATATCCGTCCGAAAAAAAAAACTGAACCCATGTTAGGCGCGTGCGGGCTTCCAGATCTCAACCCCATCACCCCGCTGTCGTCCTCATGTGATACACGCATGAACGCTCTCCCAATTAGCCCCAATGTGGTGTCAGTCTAACAATTACACATAGGTAAAAATTGGCATGGCTGTTAGAATGTAGGTAATTCAGTCACATGAACATCATCAGCCCGTATAACATCCACTGCTGAACATGGGCCATGTCCATGTGCGGGTTTTGACATAGTCAACACGCTTGGCAGGCGGGTAAGTGTCGTAGTCCGGAAACACCTCGTTCCCTGGTATACGATTGTTATAGAAGAGGTTATAATAATCGAGGCGTTCTTGACGTGCTTTTCGAGGCACCGAGGGTAGTCCCTCAACCAACCAGACCCGGAAAGAAATCTTAGAATTAACACAATTTAACTTGACCGGCGAAAAGATTTCTTGTCCGGCGTGGAGATCCATATGGTTTCTGGCTTAGGCCATACAGAAAGAAAGCTGGTAGCCGGAGCCGATCTACCAGCGCTTATCGACGCTGGTACAGTATGGTAACAGTTACATAAAACAAGCATATTGAAGCAGAGCGAGCAAAATTTCGTACTCTTCGGACGATGATTTGGACGACGATGCCAGCGCTGACCGGCGCGTGTCTGATTCGGAACTTGTCGGCGACGTTTGGCGATTATCGGCTTGTTTATATAAATGCCTGCGCCGGTTACCTGCATGGACCGGTTCCTATAAGCGCTGGTAGGCTGCCAGCTTTCTTAAACCACCCCATGGTTTCGTAGTAAATCCCATGAGTGTCGTAATAGGTGACTAAGGGACATACCCCTGATGGGTGGGCAGCAGCATCTATCAGCTCAAGGAGACTCACTATTTTACTGCGATCATCAATATGCCTGCCTAGCGTGGCTTGCCAAGATCTGTTAAAGAGGACTAAACGGAGAAAAGAAGAGGTTGATGAAGAAAAAGAAGAAGAGACGGCATACCAGCGGCAGCGATCGCGCGGCTGGCGGGTAGTCTCCCCGCGCGACTCAGCACGAACGCGTCATCGAGTAGCAACGCCCTTTCTGCCGCTCCACCGCTCGCGTACAATTCTGCCGCCCGCAACGCTGCCGTTTCTGCTGACTGTAGATCAAATAATTATAAAAATCATGAATACTTAATATAATTATATGCTACCATCTTACTTTTCAGGTGCGTATATATTATAATAATATAACATTACATGTTATAAAACATGTTTTAGTAATGTGGTTACAAAACATGTCATTATAGTACATTACGATATTAGTACGTTATAACCAATACGCACGTATATCGTACGACGTACATTATATATCGTACGACAACACATTTGCGAGGAAACAGAAAAAAAGCATTTTTCACAATACAAGTACAAAGAAAAGAAAATTTGAGAAAAATGGCTCGAGGATTATTTTCTGCCGTAGGTAGCTGCGTGAAAATGTTGGCAAAGACGTTAGAGCATGCAGCCAAGTTTTTAAATTACCGCATAAACAGATTTTTTTTATTTAAAAAAAACTGAATCTGTGAATGCACACTGTTGCATTCCCGCCATTTTAACAGCGAAATGGCAAATAATACTGTTATGGAATTTGTATGGACTATAACTTAACTACCTATTTGCTTTGGTAACACACGCGTTTTTTATGACCCGCTTTACATATTAAAAACCGGTGGAATTACATCAGCTTTACGAGCAACGGTGTTAAAAAGTTATTTAACAGGTTATTTTCCGTTATTTAATATTACAACAGTTGCTGCAGCAGCGTGTGAACTACGTGTGCTGTTGTCATGTGACACACGCTCGGGGAACACTCAGACCCATCGTAGTTTCAGCTTTATATTTAAAGGCCTATTCAGTGAGAACTTTAAGTTGAGACTTTTCCTACCCGAATCGCAAAACGTCAAAAAATGTCGCAATGTCATAGCGACGCGACTTTTTTTACGTAAGTATAGCAAAATAAATAAAAAAATAAACGTTTTTATTTACATAAACCAATAATAGACAAACATTAATTTGAAAATTTATTAATTACATTTGTTATGTATTAATATTAAATTAATTGCGAAACACATAAATAAAAGCTAGTCACTGATACAAAGCAAAAACCCCTTCGAGGCACGCCCTAGTTCATCAGTGGACACTATATCAGTTAATGAGAATGATATTAAATTTGTACCTCTCCATTGGTCCGGTCCTGTGGGGCTACTCGGTAAAGTCCCCGGGCTCCTACATTGTACCGCACCCACTTGTGTTTGGCCAAGTCCGGGATTACCACTGGAATTAAATAATAAACAAAAATAGAGAATCAAATTTAATTATAGATAATAGCGTATACATATAAAAAAAAAACACTCATTAGGGCTCAACACATCCCTTTCCTAAAATGTAGGGAGGATTCTAGGAAAGAGACAGTGAGAAATGGACATTTTGGGAATATGACGTTAAGGTGCCAGGATATTAATTTGGAAAGGGATACACACATAAATACATTCACGCCACTTTCTCATAGGGGTAGGCGGAGACCACTTCCTTCCACTTGCTACGATCTAGCTAGACATACCACTTTCGCCTCTTCTACATTAATTAATCTCCTCATGAGTGTCTTTCGGCTTAGGGTACTTTTAACCTGGCCTTTCTTAAGAAGGTCCTTGATTCAAACGTGGAACATCCGCCTTTGACTTCCTCTTCCCCTGTTCCCTTTTGGGAAATATATATTCTTGGAATATGAAATTTTGTTACAAGAAGATAATTTGGGAGCTGTACCCACCCAGAATGTCTTTCTGGGTACAGGACATTCTGGCGCCAGGGGACATTTTGGGAAAGGGGAATTCTGGGAATAGGACATTATTGTTACAGGGGACATATTGGGAAAGGGACATTATAACCCTAAACGGTAAACCAGTGATAATTGCGCGGTCGCTGGCGGACAGAATTGGGAAACGACGACCGACTTTTAGATTTTTAGGAATGTTTCGCTCTACTTTACAGTTTGCAGGCCTCTCGGGCTTCGGGTCTACGAGGGCATTGGGAATCCATAATGGTTTCTTAATAAAAAATTAAGTTGTATATAAAAAATAGGTACTTACTTTCTGTATCGTTCATCCATATAATATGCGTCACATTCTCAGCCCATCGCGATACCCGGCCTTTTTCATTCTCAACATCATACCTGCAACAATGTTCAATTTAGCAGAATTGCAGGCTCACTATGCGAGCACTAACAGCGCAGCGTTAGCTTTAGTTTAAGCTGAAAAAAACCATGAGACTAATATTTGAGTTAAAAATAATTGACCTTGCCTTAATACGGTAATATAATACTGAGTAACATTTTGCTAAGGCCGGTTATGGAACATGGCTTTAACTTAGCTAGAGCCTTGTGGCAAAATTTTAAGGTTTGATGCTAGAGACTTGTGGCTATAGTTAGCTAAAGTTTCGTGGCTATAAATTCCTTAAGGCTTTGTTTGGCTAAAATAGTTTAGCGCCCCATAGCTTAATTCCTGTGGAACTACGTAGCTACTGTAACTACGTTAGAGCATCGTGGCTGTTTAACTTTAGCCTTGCCTTGAAGCTAAGTTTACTTTAGCCTTGAAGCTAAATTAATATTTTAGCCATGAGGCTAAATACTTTTAATTATTTACTTACCAAGTAGCGTTATGATAGTTTTCAGTAACATTTTTCCAGGCTTTAGTCAAGTTAGCGCTCTCTTCTTCATACTGCTCTGCCAGAGGCCCCACCACGAACGTGACGGGGATGATCCATTTGTGTGGTGGTGATTTCGTGGTCTTCACTGTTGGTCGTTTGGTCGTGGTGGTGGGGATTGGGGTTGTGGTGGTAGCATTGGCGTCTTCATCTATTAAGTCCGTGAAGTTGTCTGTGGGAATGAAAATAATTTATGTTATACTAGCTTCCCGCGCGCGGTTTCACACGCGTAACTCCCGTTCCCTTGGGAACTTCATGATAAAATATAGCGTTCCTCAATAAATGCGCTATTTAACGCTGCAAGAATTTTTCAAATAGAACCAGTAGTACCTGAGCTTAGTGTCCACTTCCAGCAATCAAACAAACTAACTCTCCAGATTTAAATATTAAGATAGATATCTAAAACCTTTTACTACACAACTCATCATCGTAATTCCCACTGCTGAACATAGGCCTCCTCCCAAGAGAGGATTTTGCTTATAGTCACCACGCTTGGCAGGTATAATACAACTTCAACAGCCAGTTTATGTCCACTGCTGAACATGGGCCTCCTCTTAACAGAACTTGGCAAGTCAGGAGTGAGGGGTGTAAATGGGCCACAGTCAGTGTGGCCTAGGAGATCCCGTGTCGCCATATTGGCCGCGGGTGCTGTCGGGGGGCCGGATTGCTTCGTGCGTACCCGGCCCCCGCCAACGGCGGATCGAAGGAGTGTCCGGGGGGTTTTAGTGGTGTAGCAGCAGCGGCATTTCCCCAGGGCAAAAAAAAAAGAGGATGCCCCTCTTAATCCAACCAACCTGACCTTGGCAACTGAAGGAATATTGCCATAGTCACCACGCTTGATTAGATTAGTGATCACAACAAGATTCTCAGCGTCTTGATCTGATAGATGTTGCTGCCCATCCATCAGCTGATTATCCCTTTGAATAGACCACTCCATGGGAAGATAGGAGTGGTCTATTCAAAGCCCGAAATCTTACAGTCATCATCATCATAATCTGCCCGTATAACGTCCACTGCTAAACATGGGCCTCGTTCCGAGGGAGAGTTTTGCCATAGTCACCACGCTTGGCAGGCGGGTTAAAACGCTGCTGCCCGTTTCCTGGTATAAAATTGTTATAGATGATGTTGTAACAATCGGGACCAACGGCTTAACGTGCGTTCCTCAGCCTTCCAGATCCAGAAAGAAATCGTAGAATCTACACAAAGATTTCCTGTCCGGCATGGGAATCGAACCCACGACCTCCGAGATTTAAAGCGAGCCAAATACCGCTACGCTTCGGAGATTGTCTCACAGTAACCTTTCCATTTTAGACCTTTCAGGCTCTTTTCTTATAAAGTGCATTCAGTTCAGACTTACCAGGCTCATAGAACATTTCGTCTAAGTCTGCGCGAAGATCCATGGTCAGGAGATTGTTGACCATTGGCGGCTCTGGTTCAGGAGGTTCAGCTGACATCACGAATCTGAAGAATTATCACATTTTTTTTTAAATGCTGTTTATATTATAGAGCTCAGAAGTATAAGATCGGATGTCCCATTAGACGTGGAAAACATTCGTCGTACGTGCCTTTATCGTAAACTGGCACTTACGACCAAATGCTTCTGAAGTATTATAGACATCCGTCCTTATGCTTCTGAGGTCTACATATTTTTAATTTGTAGTAAAATGTAATTGAAGTTTTTATTCAGTTGGTATTCACTACTAGCTTACCGCGCGTGGTATCACCCGCGTATTTCCCGTTACCCTAAGAATTTTAGAACAAAATGTAGCCTATAGCCTTATTAAATAAATAAGCTGTCTAACACTGAAATATTTTTTCAAATCGGACCTGTAGTTCCTACGATAGCGCGTTCAAGCAAACAAACAAACTCTTCAGCTTTATATATTAAGTTACAAGACGCGGCTAGATATTGCGTCACGGTGTTTCTAACATAGCATCACGGTGTTCCTAACATTGCGTCAAGGTGTTTCTAATATTCCGTCACGGTGTTCCTAACATTGCGTCACAGTGTTGCTAACATTGCGTCACAGTGTTCCTAATATTGCGTCACGGTGTGACTAACATTCCGTCACAGATTTCGTAACATTGCGTCACTGCGTCCTTAAATAGCGTCATGGCGTTAACAAAAACTTTGTAGGAACCCATTATTACAAAAAATGCGCGGACGGAGAAGTATGAAATTTAGCACACTTATAGTTTATTTATATAGAGAAGGAGTGCACAATGCTACTTCACCGGGCATCACGGCGAGCAGGGCTCCAGCCTTCATAAATGGTTTAAAAACTACAAACTGAGCAACCTGCGCAAGAGGGCGCCCCCTGTGGGGCTTGGACCTCGGTCGCTGGCGATGAGATTGAGGGATTATGACTGTTAGTATTTTAGGGGGTTTTAAGCAACTGTCGCTCTACTTAACAGTTCGTAGACCTCTCGAACTTGGGGTCTACGAGGGCATCGGATGGTTCTTTGCAAACTAAGGGTCAGGGGGACGAGGGGGGATATAGTCGTACAGATAGTAGTTATAAATATGTTTAGCACTCACCGTTCCTGCTTCAGTAATACATTATCTCCAATCAGGGTGGCACAGAGGAGAGGGTATCCTGGTCTCTCGCACCAGCCGTCCCACGCGGCTCCTCCCACTCCGTCATCAGACCCATCGCGTTCCAACGCGCGCCAGAGGTCTCTGAAAATTTTAATTATAATAATAAAACCGACTTCAAAGAAAGAAGCCCTTCTAAAATAAACTAAGCACTAAAAAGGAACAAAAACTGGTCAAGTGCGAGTCGGACTCGCGAACGATGGGTTTCGTACCATTCTAGCTGTAACCTGTAGCTATTGAGTAAAAAAGAACAAAAAAACAAAGTTTGTTGTATGGGAGCCCCCCTTAAATATTTATGGCCCCCATGTTCAGCAGTGAACGTTATACGGGCTGCTGATGATGAAGGGACTTTTTTACTTTACTGTATCAGTTCGTTTACGTCCACTTTTGAACATGGGCTTCCTCTTAAAGACCTTGGCAAGCCAGGGTCGTTGAGGGATACTGCCGTATCCTATTTGGCTCGCTTTAATCTTAGGGGTCTTGGATTCGATCCCCACTCCGGACAGGAAATCTTTGTGTAAATTCTAAGATTTCTTTTCGGATCTGGTTCTTTGAGGGACTGTCTTCCTGCCCCGGAAAGCACGTTAAGACATTGGTCCCGATTATTATAACGTCATCTATAGCAATCGTATACCTACCAGGGAACGGGCAGCAGCGTTTCCTTGTGTAGCATAACATAATACTGCGGTCACTATGGCCAAACCCCTCCCTCGGGAGGAGCCCTATGTTCAGCAGTGCACTTTGATGATGATAATGATGATGATGAATACTAACCTAGCATCAGCACTGGCAAAGTGATGATCGCGCAACAGTCGCGCGAGGGCTGCTCGACCGGCCGCCTCGCCTGCCGCTTCTATTGCCATACTGACGATTGCAGCGCCCTGCAAACAAAATATATTTTGTACTAGCTGACCCGCGCAATGTCACCCTCAAAGCTCCAGTTCCCGTGGGAATTTCATAATTAAATATAGCCTATAGCGGGGTTGGCCAACCTAATAAGACTTAAGATCAACTGTTAACTGTGTGCGATCGACCAATGGCGATGGCCTTGAATCATGTTTCGTATAATTCGATCAAATGAGAAATAGGTATTTTTTCCGATTATTTTACGACAAACACTATCTTTGTGCATCTGTGGCATGTATTTGAAGACTATAATGGACTAAAATATTATTTTTTTCTATAAGTATGTGTTTATTTAATTATATGCATAGTTTTATGTCTATAATAAATATTGTTAAAATTACATAAATAAGATCATTATTTTATACTAATCAAGTGCCCATAGCGCCTGTGGCACAGATTTAATTCTATACAGGCACCATATTGTATTACCTAGATTATTTAAATGTATTGTACCTACTGTATAAATTTGTGCACCAATGAAAATAAATAAATTTATTATTATTATATTATTATTATTATTATTATTGACCGTAATAGCTGCCGGAATCGACCAGTCAATCTCGATCGACCGGTTGGCCACCCCTAGGCTATAGCCTCAAAATATGGGCAGAAATACACTGAAAGAATTTTTCACATCAGAGCAGAAACTACTGTTGATCTGAGATTAGCCCGTTATTTGCCAAAAATATATTTATGACCTGAGAAAGGAAATAGGCTACTTTGTGTAGCGAAAAAAGGGTTGTAGGGAGTTAAAAGGGGAGAATGAAGGATAATATGGATGTATCGTCATTTTTTGAAATTAATTTTTAAACTGTTGATCCTACTAATATTATAAACGCGAAAGTTTGTAAGTATGGATGGATGGATGTTTGTTACTCTTTCACGTAAAAACTACCCGACGGAATTGGCTGAAATTTTGCACCGGAATCCCACCGTAGCAGAGTAACGCGGGTAATTACGCAGGGCGCAGCTAGTAAGATATAAAACTCAAAGTAAACTATTCCACCCGGATGAAGTCGCGGACTTGTCAAGCACGACGGCGGTATCCAGTGGAAAGCGCAAGACCAATCATATATCTCAGAAGGTACCTTATATCTTACCTTATGCAGCGAAAGTTCGTCGGCTGCCGCCTCAATGTCGGCTCTCTCTAGTCGGGGAGAGGCCACCGCCCTCACTGAATTACTTGAGTCAAGTCTGTAACAACAACATTCAATGTATACAGGGTTATTTTTAAAACACCAATAACCTTTTAGAGGGTGGAAGTACTGATGATTGTAAAAAACTTTTACTATGGGACCAACCCTGAAATCGCGAAAATAAAATCAGCTGTTCCATACATTTTGTCGCGGTAAGTAAACATAAATGTATGGAACCGCTGATTTCGATTCAGGGTTGGTCCCATAGTAAAAGTTGTTCATAATCATGAGTACTTCTATTCCCCAAAAGGTTGTTGGTGTTTTAAATATAACCCTGTATATGTCACCGAAAAATAATACGAATCGTAAGTTGATCAACTTCCCTGCCACTCATATTGTTAAATTCAGTTGCCAGTTTCAGTGAACGCGCATAATTATTATATTATTTACTTAATTATTATGACTAGTGACCTAACCTAACCAAACGAGACTATGCTACTGTTGTAACAAAACAAAAAAAGGTTTAGGTTATTTTTTTTTTTAAACAAAACAAAAACTTCTGCTTTAAATCTTTTTAAAAACAAGAAAAAAATCTAGCTCCCTTTTTTTTAAAGACACTTATGTAGTTTAGCCGTGATGCCGATGTGCCCCATGTCCTCCCATGGGTGTAGTAAAAGGCGACTAAGGGATATATGGCTGATAGATGGGCAGCAGCATCTATTAGCTCAAGGTTTACATCTTACTGCGATCACCAATCCGTCTGCCAAGCGTGGTGATTATGGCAATATCCCTCAACGATCCTGGCTTGCCAAGGTCTGTTAAGAGGAGGCCCATGTTCAGCAGTGGACGTAAACGGGCTGTTGATGATGATGGTGATGATGAAATACCGCTAAGGGCTGATGATGATGATCGTCGGCTTTACATAGTGATTTACAATGATAAGTATCTCGCAACAGCTGGATACCAATAATGGCTTCCATTTTCTATTCTTACCTAAGTGCAGGCAGTACGTGGTCCAACAGGAGCGCGTCCGATGGTCTCTGCGCATCAGAGTTAGGGGCTGCAGGCGCCTTCTCCGCGAGGACTGACGTCAGAGCTTCTAACAGCCACTGAGAAGACCACCAGCGAGGGGAGACCAGCCCACCAAACCACTAGAAAATTGAATATTGTAAAAAAATTGGTCAAGTGCGAGTCGGAGTCACGTACAAGGTTCCGTACCGCATACAAACATGATTTATTGCCGATTTTTACTCGATATAACCCCCCCTTAATAATTACGCTATCTTCTTCTTCTTTTATATTTAATGGCAATGTGCTGAACGACGACCATTCTGCCAATGTCAGGCGTGAAATGGAGAGTATCGGATTGTTTATGCGTACCCAGCCCCCGCCAACGGCGGATCGAAGGAGTGTCCGGGGGGTTTTAGTGGTGTAGGGTCCTCTCCTCGTGGTATGAGTTAGCATACCACGCTATGGAGAGGGCGAGTCCCACATATCCCAAAGCCAGCCCGCGAATACGCTGCAGCGGCGGTGGGAATGCGTAAAAGCATATTCCCCCAGACAACAAAAAAAAAGGGCGTGAAATGGAGATCTTTATCACATAACACATAACTTTGCATGACATATAATTGACGGACGATTTTTTTTTTCTGTCACGAGGCTTTTGCTACTTCTCCGAACATAAAGGCGAGCAGGGCTCCAGCCTTCGGGGGGCCGGATTGCTCATGCGTACCCGACCCCCGCCAACGGCGGATCGAAGGAGTGTCCGGGAGGTTTTAGTGGTGTAGGGTCCTCTCCTCGTGGTATGACTTTAGCATACCACGCTATGGAGAGGGCGAGTCCCACATATCCCACCGCCAGCGCGCGAATACGCTGCAACGGTGGTGGGAATGCGTCAATGCATTTCTCCCCGGACAACAAAAAAAAAAAAAAAAAAAAAGGTCTCCAGCCTAATTAAACGTTATTTTTTAAAGATTACTAGTAGAGTTTTGCAGTTTACTAGTATTCTTGTTAACCCCTCGTGCTAAGCGTAACTGCTTGTATTACGAGTGGGTTTCAGTGTCAGTAGTGCAAAAAGTGCGACCACAAGATCTCAAGTCTGACGCCACTAGGGCTGGGCTACGGCCGCTTTGAAATCTATATTTTTTCTATATTTTAAGCCAAAAGTATATGTAGAGGAACGGTTGGTGGTGTTCCTCCGAAGAAAATGAAGATCTTCTTCACTGGTCGAGGTGGTATGCTCGGCCGACAGCCAATAGGCTAGTTGACCCTTTTTTATAAATTATTTTTATATGTTTAAGAATGGTTTTACTAGATCAAGAAAAATATATGGTATTTATTTGAGATCTAGAAAGCACTATAATAAATATTTTATTGGCATGACATTTAGATATGAAAACGATTTCAGCCATGTTGATCTACACTCGCGTGCAAGTAAATCGACTCAAGCCTCAAGTGCGCATAAAATGTGATTTATTTTAAAAATGACTCATTTTACCTCTTTATAATGTTTTACATATTGGCATTACATATTTAAAGCCTAGTAATTGGGCTTTAAAATGGTAGCATAACTTCAGTAATTTAAATAAACACTTGTCTTTAGAATGCAACTGAACGTAACCTTCCTAAAATGCTCTGCGCTCTATACTTACATAACTTGCGCGACATAACCCCCTATTATCGTTTTTTCTTATCAGTCGCTTATCAGACGTTGACCTGAACACATTTCTGTTTCTTTTTTAAATCAACTCCCGCACTAGGGAAATAAATCCCTGTGTCGCGGGGGACTTTACAAACATTCATTTCACGGACACAAAGAACACCCAGACTCAGAACAAGCATTTGTGGTTTACACAAATAATCAATATATAATAATATTATAAGTACTATTCAGTGGCCAAAGGTAAACCTAGATAACACAAGTATCACGATCTGTATGAAAACCAAGCGTGCCATTTTTTGAATATCTTTTATTACGTCACAAGCACTAGGTATTTAGTGCTGGGAAAGACGCCGCGCCGCTCCAGCGGTGGGATATGTGGGACTCACCCTCTCCATAGCGTGGTATGCTAACTCATACCACGAGGAGAGGACCGTACACCACTAAAACCCCCCGGAAACTCCTTCAATCCGCCGTTGGCGGGGGCCGGGCACGCATAAGCAATCCGGCCAAATGCAACACTTACCTGCTGAGCCAATAATCTTGCTATAGTCTTGGTATCAGAAAGAGTGGCGGGAGACAGCGTGATGAGACCCCATCCTTCAGAATATGGATTCCCACCTTCTACCACCACGATATCTGAAAAGAACAGGTTATTTCTTTTATTATCTGTTTATTTTCGTCAGTTGCTCAAACGACAAACTCCGTAGCGTGGCGAAGGTGGTGGGTTCGATTCCCACGCCGGACAGGAAATCTTTGTGTAAATTCTAAGATTTCTTTCCGGGTCTGGTTGGTTGAGGGACTATCCTCCGTGCCTCGGAAAGCACGCTAAGCCGTAGGTTCCGATTGTTATAACATCATCTTGAGCACATCACATAAGCTTATACCAGGGAACGGGTAGCATCGTTTCCATGTGTATTACAACATAATAATGCGGTCACCAATCCACCTGCCAAGCGTAGTGACTATGGCAAAACCCTCCCTCGGGAGGAAAATTCAGTAGTGGACGTTGTACGGGCTAATGATGTTGCTCAAACCTCCCCTAAATAACTAAAAGCCATAATCCCTCCGTCAACGCCCTGAGGGCTTGACAAAATGCCACTACAGCGGAGTGATCGCTAGCTAAAAATCGCTCACGCAAATGTATGGATACTTGACATTTTAAACTTTTAAACTTTCGCGTGGTCGCGGGCGACGTTACGATCAATGTAACTTGATCGAAACGTCGGGTAATATAAACAGGTAATTTTATGCGTTAATACCTGTGTGCTATGTATTATACTTGACATTTGTCACGGAATTAAGCGAGCGTGGGAAAAAATTAAGGGCATTGGTTGATTATTCTTTGAAACGAGCGATTCGATCATTCCGATTTCGGTTTCATAAACCTTGTAGATAGCACTAGGTATAGACCCAGTGCTAAGGTTTTCATAGGAAAACCTTAATTTTATATGTTCATAAGAATATTGATAGTTTTAAGAAAAAAAGCGACACTAATAATGTTAATACTAGATCTAAGCATAATCTTGTTTTACATGCTACACGTCTCCACAAAATTAGTAATTCTTTTATGGGGCAATGTATACGCTTCTACAACAAACTTCCTAATAATGTTGCATCACAATATATATATGAGAATGTGTTATATGTACATAAAAATATTGACTCATTTTGTAAAAAAAGCGACACACATAGTGTAAATACTAGATATAAGCATAATCTTGTGGCTCATGCTAGCCGTCTCCGCAAAATAAGTAACTCTTTTATGGGGCAATGTATACGGTTCTACAACAAACTTCCCAATAGTATAAGAGAATTGTCTATAAATAAGTTTAAAATGACTATTAAAGCCAAATTGTGCAGCAGGGCTTATTATAAACTTTCTGATTATATTTGTGACAAAAATGCTTGGGATTAAATCGCTCTAATCTCAATGTAAAATAAAGTATATTGTAATTAGGTTAACAAAATATTGTGATATGATATAATTTTTAAAAAAAGAGGGTTCTACTGAGTTTTTTGGCAGTGTTTCTCAGTAGTCTCCACGTCACACACTGCACGGTAGGGAAAAAATATGACGATTCCAAACAAATGTAACCATTTTTACGGAATAAATGAATTTTGAATTTGAATTTGAATTTTAATGTAAGAGATCTTTCTACAAACAAATTTAAACGATATGTCAAGGATAAATTATGTAAAAAGGCTTATTATAAAATTTCTGATTATGTCAATGACAAAACAGCTTGTGAGTGAGTTGCTCTGAAACAATACTGCTTTATTAATAATTATTGTGAAATAAAATTTAATTTAAAAAAGGATTCTTTTGAGTTTCTTGCCACTTCTTCTCAGAGTTGCCACGTCCAGAACTGGTGGTAGTAAAAGAAAGGGACGCATCATAAGAACATGATTTAAAATATTTTAAATGTGTCTATATGAACAAAGAATTTTTGCCTTTGACTTTGCACAGCACACACATGCTACACTCATACACTTGTTATGCACTCATTATCTTGTATATCTTTTCTAAAGGTTTGCTGGAAGAGAATTCATAATTGAATTAAGCTCGCCTTTGTACATGTTGTTTCCAATGTATACAATAAGTTATGTCATGTACATTTCCATGTGCAATAAAGTATAAATTAAAAATGTTTATGAAACAAAAAACCGAAACATCAAATAGCTTGTTGTAAAGACGAATCAACCAATAAATGCCTGTAATTTTTTTCTCGCGCCGGGCTCGCATAATTACGTGACAAATGAAAATATCCATACAACGGTACCAATAGGTAATCACCTTAAGCTATTGGGACTCAATGTATCACCCGATCATTACGATCTTAACTTTGGGCGAACTTTGGATCGCCCTAAGGAGGGCTATCCATCAAGAAGAAAGCAAAGATGTCAGCCAAGAAACTGAGCATCCTGAATTAGGTGAGGCGGTACTTCACAAAGGAACAGCTTTTGCGTCTTTATAAAGCACAAGTTCGACCCCGTATGGAGTTTCTCACTTTTGCGATGGCTCCGCCATATACCAATTAGACTGTTAAGCTTTTTCTTCTTCTTTTCGTGTTTCCAGACACATCTTCTTCTTCTTCTTCAACAGCCCGTTTACGTCCACTGCTGAACATGGGCCTCCTCTTAAAATACCTTGGCAAGCCAGGATCGTTGAAGGATATTGCCATAATCACCACGCTTGGCAGACGGATTGGTGATCGCAGTAGGATGTAAACCTTGAGCTTATAGATGCTGCTGCCCATCCATCAGCCATGTGTCCCTTAGTCGCCTTTTACGCCACCCATGGGAGGATATGGGGTGATCTATTCTAAGCCGGAAACCACACGGCAAGACACATACGACATAGGTACGTTTAAGCTCAGAACGAATAGGCACCTTATACTTATGTACTACGTTCGTCCGTTCGTCACTAATTCCCCTACGACAGCGTCGACAGTCTTATTCAACTTACCAAACTTAGGTAGCGGGTACGAAGTGTTCAGCTCGAAGGAGAAATGCTGTATCGTCTTTTGCACCCACTCCAAAAGAGGTCTGAAAATAAAATAGAGACATTCGTTACAACGGTTTCTGGCTAAAAATAGACCACCTCATAATCCTAAGGTTTTAAGACGTGAGTAAGGAACGGACAACTGATAGATTGGCGGAAGCATCTATCAGCTCAAAGATACTCCTATCTTACTGCGATGATCAATCCCCCTGCCAAGCGTTGTTTATAGCAATATTCCTAACGAACTTCTTTTTTTTTTTTTTGTTGTCACATTCTCACCGCCGCTGCAGCGTATTCGCGCGCTGGCGGTGGGATATGTGGGACTCGCCCTCTCCATCCAAAATCATACCACGACGAGAGACCCCTACACCACTAAAACCTCCCGGACATTCCCCCGCCCCCGCCAACGGCCGATCGAAGGAGTGTCCGGGAGGTTTAAGTGGTGTAGGATCCTCTCCTCTCCATAGCGTGGTATGCTAAACTCATACGAGTTTAGCATACCACGAAGATAGAAGTAGAAGAAGATATGGGCGAGTCCCACATAGGTATCCCACCGCCAGCGCGCATGAGCAATCCGGCCCCATCCCTAACGACCCTGGCTTGCAAAGGTCTGTTAAAGAGGAGGCCCATGTTTAGCAGCGGACGCTATACGGGCTCATGATGATGATAAATTCTCTTAGGAGCTAAATTCAAAAAGAGACATTTTAATATTTAGAGGCTTATTTTTATCTATAGAATCTAAAGACCGTAGTTTTATGGAGGTTCATGAAGTGACTTCACACATGAATCAAATAAATAAAGCTGAAGAGTTATTTTGCTTGAACGCGCTAAACTCAGAAACTATTGGTCCGATTTAAAAAAATATTTCGGTGTTGGATAGCTAATTTATTGAGAAAAGCTATAGGATAAATATAATTCTGAAGTTCCCATGGGAATTCCCATTCCCAAAATACATTGTGAAATGTAATCAAGTATTGAGTATGTTTCTAATGGGCCCATATTTTTGTTAATCACCCTCATCAGCCTGTATAACGTTCACTGATGAACATGCACCTCCTCCTGAGGGAGGGTTTTGTCATAGTTACCACGCTTGACAGACGGGTTTGTGACAGCAGTATTATGTCGTAATACACAGGGAAATCCTGCTGTCCGTTCCCTGGTACTCGATTGCTATAAATGATGTTATAACAATCGGGACCAACGGCGTCGGTATAAAAGATAACTAGCTCACCCAGATTCATCCAGAATAACTTGCTTGTCGCTATACAAGCTGATCTCCGGAGGCAGGTCTTCCTCCACCGGCTCAGCGGTACCTTCAGGAGTGCTTGGGGCTTCGGTCGCGTTGTGGGGTGCTTCGGTTGGGAGTTCGGGTGCTGCTCGCCGTTGTAGTCGACAGACTGCCAGTGACATCATATGGGGTGGCATTGGAGGTGATAAAGCAAATTCATCTTGCAGCTGGAAGGATAAAGACATTTATGTAGTTACACGCGTATAGATTTCGATATATTTACACAAATTTTTCCACCCCTTTTCACCCCCTTAGGAGCTGAATTAAAAAAATCCTTTTTGAGTCCATATCGTATGTCATTTAAGGAATATTTGTGCGAAAGGAGAATGCTTTTTTATTATGAGCCCTGGTCCAAAAAAGATCTGCGGTCCCCAGTCATGAACCCATTGTTGATCGACTCAATCATTTGAAGTTACTACGTGTGCAAAGACGCTACAAAATCGAATCTAAAGTTTACGAGTAACATTTTTTATTTATTGTTTTCTAAGGACATTAATTTTTTTTTTTTAATTTACTTATACCTAGATTTCTACAGGACAGATTTTTTGATTCTGGACAAAAATATGGTATTTGAGATGATCTTTCAAACTAAACATGTTGCAGGCTTGGGGTCATACTTTAGTTTTTTACAAGCTTTTATTTAACTTGCAATGTATATATGTAATTTGTTCGGGTGGAATCTTGCAACTCAATTTTTTTATTTATTTTTTGCCCCAAAAAAAAAAACATTCTCCTTTCATGGTTCTAGATCGAGCAAAATATTAGCATTCTGAACTCCTTCTCTAAAACTAAACTTTCGTAAAAAGGCGTACAAAGTTTTTGCTTTACGTATTAATATATAGATATATATACTTACCAATCGATGTCCCAAATAAAAGCCAGCTTCTTCCGTGGCCACTATCGGCATGTTAGTCAACGAGACGTGAAATCTGTACAATGAAGTGAATTACTGATTAAAACACTTATAGACGAACGCTATGCATAGGGTGACATGTATGTAACCAAAATAATGCTGAATATGAAGATGGATGGATAAGTTGGAAGAGGAAGGCAAAAGAAAAAGATGGATAGCCTTTTTTTTTCTTATTATAAAAGATTAGTTACTAGCAGAGTTTTGCAGTCTACTAGTATTCTTGTTAACCCCTCGTGCTAAGCTAAAATGCTTGTGTTACGAGTGGGTTCACGTCGGTAGTGCAATGGGTGGGGTTCGAACCGGCGACCTCAAGATCACAAGTCCGACGCCCTAGCCATTGGGCTACGGCCGCTTCGACTGTGAGAAAGATGACATAAGTAAAAAAGGTGTGAGTATGGAAGAGATGTCCGCGTATCTCCCGTTCACGTACGAACTTTATAATTCTAGACCTCAGAACCAGAACGTCGGATGTACTATTATACTTCAGAAGCATTTGGTCGTAAGTGCCAGTTCACAATAAAGGCACATACGACTAATGATATTGACGTATAATGGCACCTCCGACCCATATTCTTCTGAGCTCTAGAATTAGATTGAGCCTGAGCCTTCCTCGATAAATGAAACACTGAATTTATTTTATTCGATCCTGAAATAAGCGCGTTCAAGCAAAGAAACAACTATTCAACCTTATACATGTTTTAGTATAGATATAGATATAATTAGAGGTTTACCTGTCTCGCACTATAGTCATCTTGAAGGTAGCTCTGAAGTGTGGTTCGTCGAGACAAGGGAAGGCCGATCGGGCGTGTGTCAACCAGAAACGGGACACGGCGCAGCGACTGAAAATTATAGAAAACGAAGCGGCATAAGTCTAGAACAGTGCGGGCGTTAAAGGGACTGAAACCTCGGCGAGAATATAATGGAGCCCACTTAGGGAAAACAAAATCGAGTGTTAATTTTTTGATGAATCAACTGTGAATGTATAAAAAATATATCAAAAGAAAAGTCCAGAAGTAAGTTTGAATACAGAAAAATGGGAATAAAAGATTTGGGATATTTAAAGAGGGGTTGGATAGCCAATAACACAAAGAATTCTGTCCTTTGTAGCAGTTAAAACATTGTAAACGGTCGTACATGCGAGTAGACGGTTTTCTCGTTGCTTGATCGAGAGTCCCTTGCGACGAAAGACCAAGTAACAAATCGGCGAATTCGCGCCCCGCTCGAAGGTTTAGCTATCCCCACCATCCGACACGCGTTCTAGTTTGGCGGTGGAAGCATCCCCCATCAATCAACCCCTCAAATTTGGCGCCGTGGGCCGTCGCCCCATAACGCCCTCTTAACGCCGGCACTGATATCAAAGGGTTTGATCTCAACCCTGTACAAAAAATCTTTGTATAAATTCTAAGGAGATTTATTTCCAGGTGTCGAGGGTCTAGACAAAATGCCACTACAGTGGAGCGATCGCTTGCTAAAATCGCTAATGCAAATGTATGATAGGAACTCAATTTTGAATAAAGTTTTTAAAATAAATCTTATAAAAAATACATTCCTAGTCCCACAGGGGACGCTCAGGTAGCTTAGTTTGTAGTTTATAAATCAATTAATAAGGCTGGAGTTCTGCTCGCTTCTATGCCCGGTGAAGTAGCAAAAGCCTCGTAGCTAAACTTGTTAAAGCTGTACCAGCATCGATCTAGAGGAGTAATTATCTAATTAAGTACTTTCAATACATTATGCATTTAATAAAGATCAATGTGGCCCTTTACAGCATGTAATTTTAATGTATATTGTCAAAGACATTACCTACAGATTTAAAATGCAGGGACATAGCTGTACATAGTGGTTGCGGCACCGGTACCGGCCAGGGCGCGGCGGCGCGGCGCGTGCCTATAAATACCATTGCACCCTTGCGAAGCCGGGACGGGTCTCTAGTTTAGTATAACTTACTGCCTATGGGTGCCTGTTAGAAAGAATCCTCTCAGTTTGTCGCTCCGCTCCAATCTTGTTATGAACCGAAGACTAAGCGTGTAGTTGTACTTGCGACGAAGTTTCTCCTAAAAATAAAACCATTAGTACACTGTAGAATTTATTTATTTGTTTAAAATATCAAACAGAAGAAGAATCATCATCATCATCATCAGCCCGTATAACGTCTACTGCTGCACAATTGCCTCCTCCCGAGGGAGAGTTTTTTTCATAGTCACGACGATAGCATCAAAGAAATCTTAGAATTTACACCAAGATATATTGTGATATTGCGATCACCATCCCGCCTGCCACGTGATCACTATGGCAAAAACCCTCCCTCGGCAGGAGGTCTATGTTCAGCAGTGGACGTTATACGCGCTGATGACGATGATGACATACAATGACTGTCCACTCACTAAGAAAGGCTTTTGTAAAATTCAACCCCTGAAGGAGTGAAAAGGGGGGGGGGGCATTAAATTATTACCTTAAACTCAATATAAGTTTGGTCCGCTTGGGGGTAGTCTAGGACTTTGACCACTTTAGGTCCAAGCGACCCCCCCGTCTTGAAGAGGGCCCTCTCAGTAACGTTCATGTCTCTCACGTTGAGCACCACGAACAAAGTGTCTCGGTCCACCTTGAAATCTATTGACACTTCTCCTGAAAAACAAAGTTTTATTTGAAATTATAACTACTTACTTATTAATGTCTAAGGATATTATTATTTTTCGCCCAGCGTACCCGGCCCTCACCAATGGCGGACGGGGGAGTGTCCGGGGGGGTTTTAGTGGTGTAAGATGTGATTTTCAGAATAGCCTTAGTAATAGCCTTCACCAATATCCTACTAATATAATAAACGCGAAAATTTGTAAGTATGGATGGATGGATGGATGTTTGTTACTCTTTCACGCCAAAACTACTAAACGGAATAGGTTATACGCTGGATTAACATATAGGCTACAAAACATCACGCTCCAACCCACTGGAGCAGAGAAACGAAAATTAAGATCGTGTTTTATAAGCAAAAGCTACAAACCTCTCAATTCACCAGTCGTCAGGTTAGGGTGCAGCCACAAGCTATAATGCTTGGGTATCACGAACGTTGGCAGCCGAGCGCCTCGCCAAGGAAATACTACGCCGTTTGAAGCTATTCGTTCCCTGGAAATAACATAGAAGTTAACTTAAGTCTTAAGTCTTCAGGCGCGTTGAGTATTTTTAACACGTTGAGCGCCAGACTAAAAACCATATTTAGCCCCTTTATTCCCGTTGTCCCCGTACGCCGTGTCCCCTTCCTTCGGGGACAGTAGTACTTTAATTAAATATTTAAAAATACTTCCCGTTGTCCCCGTACACTGTCAAGTACATAAACTTACTAGTTAGTTGATAAACTAAAGAGGTTTCCAATGTACCTAGTTCAACCGGACTTATTGAAATTGTAGTTATGTTTGGTTAAAGTAAATAATATAATAATTATGCGCGTTCACTGAAACTGACAACTAAATGTAACGTTAACTTCCCGTTGTCGCAGTTAGCCGAATGTTCAAAAGAGAAGAGAATTGAGTGATTCAAAAGGAAGGTTTATTTTTATAATAAATCATGCATTACACCCGTGCGACGCCGGGGCGGGTTAGAAGAAATTAACTTTTTTTTTTTTAATATAGGCCTACCTTTGACCATAATCTCGCTTGATGGAAGGCGAAGATAAGGCCTAAGATGATACACGCTTGCCTAGAAAGTGTCTGTTCTTAAGTTCTTATTAACTTACTTATTCGCTGCGGCGGCACTTGCTTCAGAGTCAGTGGGCGGTTGTCCAGGAATCAAAGTTGCTTCATTCCCGCATGGACAATCTAAAATTGGCAAAACGAGGAGCAATTATATGCAAGTTGTTATTATTTTCGATCCTTAATAATAGGTTTACACAGTAACATGTGACTCGCACTCACATCGTAACATGCCTGTGACAGAGAAACATATACGTGACAGAGTAACATATTTGTCACACATTATATCCGTGGCAAAGTAGCATGTCTGATACACAAAAACATTTCAGGGACATAGTTACATGTTCATGACAGAATTTTACATATCCGTATTACAGTAAGGGACCATCCATAAATTACGTCACACGTTAAGGGGGAGGGAGGCGGTCAACGAAGTGTGACATTGTGTGACAAGGGGGTGCGAGGGGTACTTAATTTCGTGACGTCACCACGTATTAACGGCTAATTATTTAAAATTGCAAAATATGTGACGTCACACTAGGCAGGGAAGGAGTCTCACAAATAACACCAGCTTTTTTTTTAGGGACTAATCCCTCCCGCACTCCCGCCACTGTAACTCCTGTAAGCCAGGATCAACAGCGGCACACACGAAAAAGGCTCTAAGCTGTTAGGTTTAGGCTGGTCCCGGGACACCTAAATGTCTTGGATACCGCATCTAATTTGATCAGAAAGTTTATAGGAGGATGTGACCAGCTGTGGGGAGGGGTCAAAAAATCATGAAATTCATGTGACGTAATTTATGGACGGCCCCTAAGTCTGTAAATAACATATCCCTATATATACATTAAAATATCTGTGACAAAATAACATATCCGTCACACAATAACATGATCGTAGCACAGTAATATGTTCGTCACACAGTAACATGTCCGTTACACAGTTACAGGTCAAGAACAGAGTAACATATCCATCACACAGTAATATGTCCGTGGCACATAGTAACGGGATAGTAGCACAGTGACATGTTCGTCAAACAGTAATAAGTCAGTGACACATTAACATCTCAGTGACACAGTAACATTTTAATGACACGGCAAGAGAGGTTTCGCACTATGTCCGATCCGAATCCGATCCGAACCCAATCCGAACCCGTGAAAATATTGGTCTAGAAATTTGGATAGAAATCAGATGACGGAGATCGGATCTAGTGCGTAAATTACCATAGAAATAGTTCTACGGCTACTACGGACCATATTTTTACGGGTCCAGATCGGATTCGGATCGGACGTAGTGCGAAACCGCTGTAACACACCCGTCACACTGAACATTATATTCGTCACAGCCGTGTACCAACGACGTTACCCGTCACATACTTCTACATCTATGTTATGTCTGCATCTACTCACCAGGTTGTGGGGTTGCGTAAACCACTAACAGCGCGGTCGCGAACATAGCGGAGAACACTAGAGCCGCGAGGCAAAGAGCCCGTCGTTGTGAACATACTGCCACAGGTGTCTCGCGAAGCTCCCGGGCTTCGCGCGCTTTGTCTGTGTCTGCAGAAAATAGAGATGATTTTAGTAAAAAATAAAAAACATTATTTATTGAATTTAAAGTATATATAAGTATTAATCAGGTAAGACTGGAAGTCATTGTCATTGTCATCAATGGCATGTCGGTGGCAACCATATACAATTTTTTTGAAAAATACCTTTGATTATGTCGCTGTACGATTCTGATTATACTAGTATGATTCTGACCATATAAGCATTTTAGGCATGAATTATGCAAAAACAGACGCAGCGCAAAAATGATGTCATCATTTCAAAATATTTTCACACAAAATACACACAAGCAGCGTAGTGCAGACGAGGTGCAGTCGTGGTTTATCCATCTCGCGTCTCCTCTGCGTCTGGGATATGTCTATGCCTATGGGGTGGTCTGTTCTAATAGTAGAAGATCCGAACCTACATCGACCTTCACCTAGCTGATATTAGAATTTAACATGTTTTGTAATGCAATTAGTATCTTAGAAAAAACACTAAAACTGGGTTGGCTAAAATAATCCTGGATAGTTTTTTTATGAATTTTAATTAAATGTTTGCAGCAGTTATATAAAAATAATAAAAAAAAAAAACCGACTAAAAGTATAAAAACGTATAGAACGTTCAGCTGTGTGGTTGGACCAATGGACGGACTACGGGGTTGCCAGGTACAGCAAGATGACAGTTACTTTCACTTGATGGGATAATATATACAAAATTATAACAACATAAGCACTGTCTTTTGTTAATTTAATTTAATCTTTTTAACTTTTCATATACCTACATTTTTTTTAATAATAATTAAAGTCTTGCTAGGATTTTTTTTTAGCAATTTTAATATATTTTCTAAAATACTTAATGTATTATAAAAGATGTTTCATTATAATATCATCTCGGTGAAGGTCGATTTAGGTTCGGATCTTAGACTATAACTCGGAAACTTACAAATAGGTACTTAACGTGAGACTTACCAGCCAAGAACGCTACGTCATCCAAATCTTGATCAACCATGTTACGCCAGGCAGCTGCTGATTAAAACAGAAAATATGTTAAAACACATCTGTTCAAACGTTAACATTATCATCATCATCATCAGCCCGTATAAACATTTTTTTTTTTTTTTTCTGACGGACATATATTACGGTTGTTAGCCAGGATGCTTTTGCTACTTCACCGGGCATAAAGGCGAGCAGAACTCCAGCCTAGATTAATGGTTTAAACACTACAAACTAAGCAACCTGCGCAAGAGGGCGTCCCCTGTGGGACTTGGACCTCGGCTCAGGGCGGTCGCTGACGGGGAGATTGAGGGATTATGGCTTTTAGTTTAGGGGACTTTTGTGCAACTGTCGCTCTACTTTACAGTTCGCAGGCCTCTCGGACTTCGGGTCTACGAGGGCATCGGAAGGTTCTTAGCAAACTAAGGATCGGGAGTGCTCGTATATACCGTTCACTGCTGAACATGGGCCTACTTCCGCGGGACGGTTTTGCTATTCATGGCAGTTCGCAGGGGGGTTGGTGATCCCCGCTCCCTTCGAGGCTGACCCATGAGGAGAAGGGACGCCTCTACACTCCGGGCGTCCCTATAATTGGGCAAATGGGCCACTGTGTGGCCCCAGAGATCCCACGGTACCATATTGGCCGCGGGTGCCGTCGTCGGGGGGCCGGATTGCTCATGCGCCCCCGCCAACGGCGGATCGAAGGAGTGTCCGGGAGGTTTTAGTGGTGTTTTAGAGTGTTTAGCATACCACCGCTAAGGAGAGGGCGAGTCCCACATATACCACCGCCAGCGCGCGGATACGCTGCAGCGGCGGTGGGAATGCGTAAATGCATTTGTCCCCGGAAAAAAACAAAAGGGTGGTTGGTGATAGCAGTATTATGTTGTAACACAAAGGGAAACGCTGCTACCCGTTCCCTGGTATAGGATTGTTATAGATGATGTTACAACAATCGGGACCAGCGGCTTAACGTGCTTTCCGAGGCACAGAGGATATTCCCTTAACCAACCAGACCAGGAAAGAAATCTTAGCATTTACACAGAGCCAAATACCGCTACTCTACGGAGGTAGTTACAATAGATAGGTGTCATTCTAGACCTAAGAAGCAGGACGGATGCACTATTATACTTCAGGAGCATTTGGTCGTAAGTGCCAGTTCACGGTAAAGGCACACTCGACCTTATGTTTCGGGATTTAGAATTGTGTTTACCCTTAGCAGACCCGTTTCTGTCGGCCTTGTATTTGCCGATCGGCTCCATCTGAATACCATCCATCTCACGCCGGCATGCCGACCATTACCTGAGAACAAGAGGGAACACATTTTAGTATAGGATGAAAGAAAGAAAGAAGAAAGAATAGTACATTACGTGCCAAGGGAGGAAAGGAGGACATTTCAACCCGCGCGATATTGTCACCCGAGCCGAAGGCGAGATAATTAAATATTGATTTTTTTAGTAAGAATAATAGTATTAACTATCGAACGCAAAAAAAAACATTGAACAGGAAATAACAATAACAAATAACAAATGCACGGTTACCATAGTAATGAGTTATTTCAAAAAGGTAACGGGAAGAAAATTAAAACAAAAAAGACAACATTTTAAACTGTCACTAATTGTGAGCAGTCTGAAATATGCATCTTTCTTCCCGCAAATAAAATAAGAAATTCAAACTTTCGGCCTCGGAATGATGAATTGTTTTTTTATTTACGGCACATTAGTTACAAGGAAATACAACATAAAAATTGATTAACACTATTAAAGTTATATGCACCATAACTGGGAACTGGCTTCAGCATTGAGCTACATCGAATCTAAAAGATCATTGCGCAGCGCTGGTATTCTAGCTAGCCCCAGTTTTTAATGTATTTTCTATTCATTCATTTAAATATGTCAATAAATATATTGCAAATGGGTTGACTAAAAAAATTCTGTCCAGAATATGATTAATGAACAATTAATAAAATTTCAGGGTTTCGTACCCGAAGGGTAAAACGGGACCCTATTACTAAGACTTCGCTGTCTATCTGTCACCGCTGTATCTCAAGAACCGCGATAGCTAGACAGGTGCAATTGTCACAGATGATTTATTTCTATTATTATAAAAATAAATTTCTAAGGGAGGCGCCTATACAACAAACATTTTTTTTGCCCTTTTTTGGCAGGTTTTTTTATTATTAGATAGAGTGATTCAAGAGGAAGGTTAATATGTATAAATAAATCAGCATTGCAACCGTGCGGCGTGCGAAGAAAGGGTGGGTCTCTAGTTCAATAAATAAAACTCAACAAAAATACAACCTAGAAATGGTAACTGCATTCACGCAGCTCTTATAAAAGGCTCAAAGGGCTCAAGGGCTCTGTACAACCATTATCTCCCTTTTAAGTGTTCACAGTTTTCAGTTTGCATACGTCATTTCCTCGAATGGGAAATGGCGGAGGGGAAACTTGCCACGTCACCCCTGGGAATGTGTTTATGAGCTCGGAAGCATAAAGACGGATGTAAAAAAAAAGAAATAGTTTATTGGTAAAACAAGTTTAGGAATAAACAAAATTCTTGATTGGATTTAGGCAGGTAGTGCCTGTAGTCAAATGGGCCACAGTCAGTGTGGCCCAGGAGATCCCGCGGCACCATAATGGCCGCGGGTGCCGTCGGGGGGCCAGATTGCTTCGTGCGTACCCGGGCCCCGCCAACGACGGATCGAAGGAGTGTCCGGTGGGTTTTAGTGGTGTAGGGTCCTCTCCTCGTGGTATGAGTAAGCATACCACCGCTAGGGTAGCATCCTCGAGGGAATGACCGTGGACCGCGTTGTTGTCCCTTCTGCGAACTGTGATCCCGTGTCGATCATCACCACTATTCGTTATTCTACTCTTAACTCCAATGGCACCCTGAGCGTTGGTCCTAACCCCTTAAGGGTGCTCCAGGTGGATACCGTTTAGATATTGGGCGGATTCTTGGAAATTAATTTTAGACCTGTTACCTTTAAGGAATCTTACTATAATGTGTACATTTTTCATTTACCGCACGACAGGCGGATAGACTGATTAAAAAATCTATAAGATCAAATAATTATAACAATATTTTTAGCGACTTAAGTGATACTTTTATTAGATTTAGTCTTACACATTGTAATTTTGACAAGTTCAAGTGTATATAAATACTAAGTGCTGAATAAATTTCATTAACAACGCACTAGAGCCGGTTTTATGTGCATTAGTGTGGGTAAAATTGTTGACTGAGACGACTGACAGTTATTGCACGGTACAGGTAGGGTTGCCTCGATATAACCATTTTATAGGGAGAAAATAACAAATTTTCGGGATTAGACTTTGGTCGGAAGATACAAAAATAATATCAAATAAAAATATTGAAAACAGCAACATAAGTAATTTATTTTTTAGCTTTCCTCATTTATTTTGTGTTACTTTTCACAGTTTTAACATTTTTTTGTCCTTTTTAACTACTATTAGAACTATTTAAAAATACTTGAAATTCAAACAATTTTCGTCAAAATTGAGTCGAATCATTAATTCTGCTTTTATTAAATCCATGCACGTTTTTTGGCATTCCAGGGTTGTTATTACCAGTTATTACGTTAGGTTATATAGGTAGGTTAGCTAGGGTAGGATCCTGGCCGGCGAGGTCCACGTTGCGCCCCTACCCCTGCCCTGTGATTGAACGCTTGTAGGCGGTGCCAGTGATTACATCATCTTTATGTATCTGCCTTTTACTTCAGTGGCACCCTGGGTCGTAGTCCTAAACCCCATAAGGGTGTCCTTTAGGTGTGTGTCACTTAGATATAGCGTGACCAATTTGGATGCGGTTCTAATTTCTTCTTAAAATACTTAATAATAATTATTATTAATTGGTTAATTGCAATAAATGTCACAGTACAGACGGACGGACTATGCAGTCTGTAGATTTGTATGATTTGCTATTGCCTACCTACTACTGTTAGTTACCTAGACGGATATTTTATAGAAGAAGAATTATTATTATCTGTTAGTTGTAGTTTTTTTTATTAATTTATCTTATTACATTGCAATTGTGACAAGTAGGTACAAGTGTATGTAAATACCTAAGTGCTGAATAAAATTCATTACTTGATTATACCTACCGTAATTACAATCAATAGGTGTATGTTTTTTTACAAAAAAAAAGCATCCCTCAAGAAGACTGCAATAATGATACGTTGCAAATTGAGCTCTAATGCCGCACAATACAATACGAAATAATCTAGGTTAATATACCTAATATAGATCCGAAGTTATTTTAATCTGTAATTTTTAATGCTTTTGAAAAATCTGATGCAGACAACTGCAAATCCCGCAAATCCACTGGAAAATATGCCGGAACGTGACATAGCATATTTATGTAAATAAAGGGACGTGGCACCATAGAATAAGTTATATCAGTGCGTGGCACAGTTGCTATCCCTCTCACCAAACATTAATTAAACAGAGAGGTAAATAGAAGGATAACCTAAATAACAATTTTGTTGAAATCTCGGAACATAATCCGCCTGCTATCTCTCTCAGTCAACAATAACTAGAACGAAGAAAATGCAAATGATTTTTATTTATTGATATATATTTATTATTAATATTATAAAGAGGACATATTTGATCGTTTTTTTGTTTGCACGCATTAAGCCCTAGAACTACTGGACTAATTTCAAAAATTCTTTTACCAAGCTACTTTTTCTATCCTATCATCAGGGTGATTAACGAGTCTAAACGCTAGGTCCTGCTCAAAAACTAAACACATTATTTTTTTTTAAATTTATACCTACTAGTATAGATTTCCGCAAAGTAGGTAGCCAGATTTTATTACAAATGTAGTGAAAATTGTCGCAAAGAGTTCAAAAATTAAAAAAATATTACCGCTTAAATCTCTTCAAAAACAAAGACAAAATTCCAGAGCTTTATTCTTTTGACATCTGTCAAGAGTCTTTTATTTTTGGTATGTCATCGGCTCTAAAAATATGGAGCTGTAAAAAAAACCAAACAAAAACCAGTAACAAAAAAAACAATTGATATCACGAGCGCCTTTTCTTTTCATCTATCGCGCGGAATTCTAAAAATTGCAACACTTTTTAACCAAACAAGGACTATAAAATTTCTGTAAAAACAAACTTTCATTAAAAATATAAAGGGTCTATGGTATGAAAGTCATTCAGCCGCCCCGAGCGCCGGTTAATGACTAGACCACAGTATCCGTAGAGACATTCAGTATTGCAACTTGCTTACGAGGGTAAACAAATAGCATACTTTGGTTTGTAAAGACCCTTCCGATGCCCTCGTAGCCGAAAGTCAGAGAGGTACGCGAACTGTAACGTAGAGCGATAGTTGAACAAAACTGCCATAAAACATTTAAAGTCGTAATACCTCAATCCCTCCGACAGCGACCGCCCTGGGACCTGAGTCTACTGTCGTAATGGTGTGTCGTGGAACTGTCACCGACGTCTCGATGGTCGTTTCGAGGGTTTTCTTTGTCTTTTGGATTAGTAGATTACCAAATGTGCAAAAAATCAACCATCGAGACGTCAGTGAAAGTTCCACGACACACCATTATGATAGAAGACTCAGGCTCCTGAGCCGAGGTCCAAGTCCCACAGGGGACGCCGTCTGCGCAGGTTGCTTAATTTGTAGTTTTTAAACCATTTATTTTAAACCATTTTATTTCGTAAGATGGTCGTAATGTTGAGTTACTGTACATCTCAATTACTTTATACTTTGTTTACTGTGACGCGTCCGCCATGACACCCTACAGTTCCCGCGCTTTTTAGTTCACCACGATTCCCTGCTGCCCTATTAACGAGCCTTGTCTGTGGTATCTAGAACTCTTTTTTTTTCCTTTTTTATAACATGCCGTGTTTTGCACGGGATTGTTTTTCTGTGATTTTGTATGTTAATTAAATTGTAGGTATATATGTTACGGCTAAAGGTAGGTGTGAACATAAACTTAAGATTAGCCGGCTAAACTTAGGTTTATCTTCGAGAAGCAGCTAAAGTTCGATAACATGTTAGTTTGCGTCGGTATATGGTATAAATTAAATTAAACAATACCTATGCAGGCACAAAAAGGGGTTGGGGTGGTTAAAAAAAAAACTTAAACCTAAACCAATGTAGTTGAACAGGGACTTATAGAGGTTGATCTAAGTTTAACCGCATACATGTGGTCGGCTAGACCTAGGTATAGCCGGCTAATCTTAAGTTTATGTTCACACCTACCTTTAGCCGTAACATATACCTACATTATATCTACAAGTCTGGAATTAATGTCAATTAAATAGATTTCAAAATTTTAGCGAATATGTGGTAGCGTTTTTAAATACGTGTAATCTCAATCTAGGCATAAAGACTAAAAAAATATATTTAGGGCCGATTTTTAAATCATCAGTTAAAAGTCGTCAGAGGAATAAATTTCAATTTTGATAGAAAGTCAATACAAAATCTGTCAAAATTTTAAATTTATTCCTCGGACAACTTTTAACTGACGATTGAAAAATCGGGCCTTAGTCCGTCAGTTTTTATTTATCAAATCAATAAAAATTGACAAAGTTACAGAGCATCAATAAACTATTAAGTCCAGGAGAGGGGGGTTTGTGACGTCAATACTTGGTAAAATTGTACCTAGAATTGACGTTACACGAAATTTCGACGCGCTGTATCTTTGTAACTTTTTTGTTTGAGGAACGAAAAAAAAATACGTGTCCAATATTTTTTGGTGCTCTAACGCTCTGACGGACTAAATAGTTTTTTTTTGTCTTTATGCCTATTATGGAATATGATTAATTATTTTAACAAATTATTTTTTATATTGCATTGATTCATTATTATTTTCGTCTGAATTAACGCCTTTTTCCGTGGCACACCTATATAATATAACGTTCGACCTGCTACGGCGTAGCATCTTTTACGAGCGTAGTGACCTCGTAGCGCCAGTTATTTAACAACTTTTGACGGCCACAAAAAAAACTGTTATTTTTTTAAATTGTAGCAGGGTTATGTAAGTTATTGCATTTTAATCAATTTAGAACATTTTTCCTTTAATTCTATTCCTATAAATGTTATTAGTCTTCTTATGCTTATAGTATTTGTTTATAATTTAAGGAGATATTTCTGTAAGAACTGAAGCCGTGCAGAAACTGCCTAGTAATACAATTTACAATAGCATCAGAAAATCGTTCGTTCTAGCGACAGGAGATTGACAATTTCGCGTTAATTTCCGCAGACTAATTGGCGTTCAGGTAACCTCCTAGCCATACCTATAAGCTCTAAGTCTCGGGGGTCGTGGATACGATTTCCACACAGAACTTTTTTTTTTTTTGTTAAAAATGAATTAATTTTATTTACGGGCCTAAAGGCGTTTTATTCTCTCTGAGGGAAAATGCATTAGTAAACTCCACCGCTGCAGCAGCAGTGTTTATAGGACTCCCCTCTTCATACCTCGGATATGCTAATCATACCTCGGGGAGAAGGTTTACCTACTAAACCCCCCGGGTAATCATTAGGCATAAAGTCCACTGCTGAACATGGGCTGATGATGAAACTAATGTAGCTATAGTTTACTATCTGCACCCTGAGGTTTTACCAGCGTTACTCTGCTCCATCGGGTCGGAGAATTCAAGGCCGATGGAGCAGAAAGATTATCCAGTGGAGACCTCGAACTGTCGGACGACCGCCTGCACGATGGACCGACGTGGCCGCAAGGTCGCAGGGAGTCAGTGGATGCAGCCCGCTAGCAACCGTTCCCGCTGGACATCGATGGGGGAGGCCTATATTCAGGGGCCAGATTGCTTATGCGTGCCCGGCCCCTGCCAACGGCGGATCGAAGGAGTGTCCGGGGGATTTCAGTGGTGTAGGGTTCTCTCCTCGTGGTATAAGTTAGCATACCACGCTATGGAGAGGGCGAGTCCCACATATCCCACCGCCAGCGCGCGAATACGCTGCAGCGGCGCGCGGCGGTGGGAATGCGTAAATACATTAGCCCCCGGACAACAAAAACAAAGTCCTATGCTCAGCAGTGGACGACAACAGACGACTTGTACGCACGATATCGATCGGACGCGTTACTGTTTTAACCGGTCGGTGACTCACGCGGATGACAATGGCTTCTAGTACAGTGAAATGTGTTAATTGTAATATTGTCATTAACGAACTTTTAGCGTTTTTACGAAATGTGTTGGGCTTTATGGATGAGCAAAGCATACATCAACTTTGTACAACGTCTTTTACGGCTGATGATATCGTGAAAGCCAAATCACTGATATTCGAATCGCTACCAAATGCGAAGAAGATGCCGATTAGAAGAAAAGACGGGAAGAAGAAGATTTCACGTGATCTTGATGACATCATAAGACTAATGACGACCACGGAAGAAGAGTTGATTCCAATATTCGTGGCAAAGGAACTGCATAAACTTCCCCCAGTAACCTTTGATCACGTAGATGCGACCAGGCTCCTGAAAGATATATTGAGACTACAAAATCAACTCAGTGTGCTGGAGAAGAGATGTGTGACTACTGAAAGGTTTGACGTGCTTTGCCAAGAAATTGAGGACATGAAACGCTCATCAATGCGTGATAATTGGCCATCAAACAATTATGTGAATAAAAGACGCGGGGCATGTTTACAAAGTAGCCCAGCTGACAGTGGACCTTTGGGTCTTAATTATGTGCCTACACAAACAGCTGATGAGGTTAACGACCGTACAAAATCGGCAAGTCATTCCCCGACAACTAGAATTTTCGAGGAACGTGCTATCTCTTTCTCGCAGAAACTAAAAGATGCGACAGATACACAAGGACACGCGAAGGCGCAGGCGGCGATGCGAGCTTCAAATAGTGCGAGCGAGAACGCTTTTGCGCCGACCCAAGGACAACGTGAATGTACGGCAATGAGCGAGAGGCATGAAGGGCGCACAGAGGACGAGGCTGCCATCGCGGTCTCTGAGCAGCGCGGCGACGACGGCGACGTGCGGGGCGCGGTAGAACGATCCCCGCCCGTCATCGACAGTGCGTCAGGAACCACAGCAGCGAAACATCGTGCAACGTTTAATTCGAACGTGCCAACATGTCCGCAATTGATTGCGAAGGGTATGACTACGCTGGAGCCCGAGTTAAGTAGTGAGCAAAATACAGAGTGGACGTTAGTGCAAAGAAAAACGTCAAAACAATATAAACTGTTTGGCCAAAGAGGTCGCGCAGTTACGTCCCCAGGTGGAAAGTTTAGGGCAGCGGATGTAAAAATACCGTTGTTCATATCAAATGTTAGTGTTGAAACTAGTGAACACGATATTATTAGTTACATTAAGGAGAAAACTAACGAAATTGTGTCATTAAAAATGATTAACATGAAAACGTCTAGAAAATATAATGCCTTTAAGTTATTTGTTTCTAAGAATAAGTTGGAATTATTTTTAAATGACGAGTTGTGGCCAGACGGCATAACATTTAGGCGTTTTGTTCGGTTTATGTATATAAACAACAGAAACAAGTTATAGCTTGATAAAACCTTTCATTATGAACCAAAATAATATCAACTGTTGTAAGATCATTACTTTTAACTGTAAGTCTGTTAAGCGATCGATCGAAAGTGTACGAAAGTTATGTAATGTGTGTGATATTATATGCCTCCAAGAAACATGGCTTCTACCCCATGATATTCCCATCTTAAGTACCATATCAGATGAATTTGAATACACGGGTAAGTCAGCCGTTGACACAACTGCCGGGTTACTGATTGGAAGGCCATATGGGGGAGTAGCCATTCTGTGGAGAAAAGGTGTATTTGATACGGTTACTGTGTTAGAATGTAACAGCAGTCGCTTGGCGGCCGTTAAAGTTAGTATTGGCGGGCGCTCGATTATGGTAGTTTGTGTGTATATGCCGACGAATTCGCCCGATAACTTGCCTATGTTTACGGAAGTGTTAGGTGAAATCAGCGCAGTGGGTGCGGGCGGTGGGGTCGAGAGTTTATTTATACTGGGTGATTTTAATGCACATCCAAACGAACTGTTCTTTAGGGAGCTAGTAAGTTTCTGCACAGATCAATCGTTTGTATGTGCTGATATTGAAAAGTTGGGAATAAACTCTAGTACCTATACTTTTATGAGTGAGGCACATGGATGTACGAGGTGGCTTGATCACTGTATAGTCTCTGTGTCGGCTTGGGCTGCAGTGAACAAGGTTACGATAAAAGAGGACGTATATACGTCAGATCATTTACCACTTTGCATTGAGTGCGACTTAAATATAGTAAGACCTAAGGTAGTAACAACTCCAACTCCTTGCAGTAAAGTAATTTGGGGGGAACGAAATGAATCGCAAATTGACAGGTACCGTGAGCTATGTAACAGTAGACTGCGTGAAATTGATTTCCCTCTAGAATTTCAAGAGTGTAGCCATGGTTTTTGTGATTTAGGCCAGCACAGAGCCATTTTAGATGCATTGTATGATAGAATAACACAGACATTAAGTGATGCAGCCGAGCAAACTCATGAAAGGGCAGGGACAGTTGGTAGAGGTAGGAACCACAAGACATTGTGCGGGTGGAATTACCATGTTAGGGATGCACACCGAGAGGCCAGGCTTAAACATGAAATGTGGGTTTTACACAATCGGCCAACCTCTGGAGTTATTTTTGACCAAATGCGAGTAGCTCGTAACACCTTTAAAGCTCGGTTAAAATGGTGTCAAAAGAACCAGGAGCAAATCAAGATGGACATGATAGCAAAAGCAAGGGCAACAAATAATTTCCCCAAGTTTTGGAAGTACACGAGTAAGCTTGATATTAAGCCTGGCCTATCGGTGAACGTCGATGGGAGGAGTGATCCGAGGGATATTGCAAATATGTTCAAGGAACATTTTTCAGTGCAGTCTCCTCTGGGTCCCTCAGTAGGTATGATCAGTGCTGGGTCTGGAATTCAGGGAGATAAGTCATTAATGTTCTTTCCGGCCAAACAGGTTGCCACATTAATTAAAAATATGAGCAGAGGCAAGTCTCCCGGACATGACGGGCTCAGTATTGAGCATTTCAGGTTTGCTGGGGTGCATCTGCCGAGGGTTTTATCGTTGTTTTATTCCATGTGCCTCAGTCACTCTTATTTGCCGGCGGAACTAATGAAGACACTGGTGGTTCCCATAGTTAAGAACAGGACGGGCGACATATCCGATAAGTCGAACTATCGACCTATATCTCTCGCAACCACATTGGCAAAAGTGCTGGACGGTATGATTGATTCCAAATTGAAAGAATTTTTATCCGTGCATGACTCACAGTTCGGGTTTCAACCTGGACTGTCAACGGAAAGCGCCATAGTAAGTCTCAAACATACCGTCCAGTATTACACTGATCGTAGGACGCCGGTATATGCCTGTTTTCTGGATCTCTCCAAAGCATTCGATCTGGTCAATTATGATGTGCTCTGGAGGGACCTTGAGGACAGGGGTGTACCGGCAGGAGTGCTCAGGATCCTACAGTATTGGTATGGGAACCAAGATAATGTTATAAGGTGGTCCAATGCTCTCTCCGGAACATACAAATTGGAATGCGGTGTGAGGCAGGGTGGTCTGACATCTCCAAGGCTTTTTAGTGCTTATATAAATGACCTAATCGTGAACCTCAGCAATATGCGGGTGGGATGTAGCGTTCATGGGGTTAAAATAAACACTATCAGTTACGCGGATGACATGGCGTTGCTGGCGCCGACGGCTGGTGCGGTAAATGAAATGCTGCGGGTTTGTCAGACATATGCTGCCTCGCACGGACTTGTGTATAATGTAAAGAAATGCGAATACATTGTCTTTAAGGCCGGCGGTAAATGTCCAGATACTATACCTGACATTACCCTAAATGGCTTGAACGTCAAAAGAGTGACAACATTTAAATATCTAGGGCATATTCTCACCGACGACCTTAAGGACAGTGTTGATATTGAAAGGGAGCGTAGGGCTCTGGCGGTCCGAGGTAACATGTTGGCCCGAAGATTCGCCCGGTGTAGCACCTTAGTGAAGATAACACTGTTTAAGGCATATTGCCAGTGCTTTTACACGGGGAATCTTTGGGTCAACTATACCAAAAGAACGCTGGATGACCTACGCATACAGTATAATAATATTTTTAGGATGCTGTTGGGACTGCCGCGTTGGTGCAGCGCTTCTGCTATGTTTGCGCAAAACCGAACTGACGGATTCCATGCCGTTATTCGGAAGAAAACCGCGTCGCTGCTGTCACGGTTGCGGGCGAGTGACAACAGCATTCTAAAAACTGTTGTGGAGAGTGTCGACTCACCGATAATTAAAAGTTTTGTGAGAAGGATAATCACTGAACATTAGTTTGGGGAGGTCCTTTTCACAATACTATTTACCTACTCTGTCTTCCATATAATATATTAGTTACTAACACTAGGAATAAGTAATTTTATTGTTTTCTTTTTTACTAACACTATGGATCATTGTTGTCTGCAAAATAAAGAATATTATTATTATTATTATTAATGATGATGATATTTCAAATTGGATTAATAGTACGGTGTTGCTTATCCATCACGTGTATACCGTCGTCTCGTCTCTTATGACACCCATGGGAAGACATGGAGTCTATGTCTATTCTAAGCGGGAAGCCGAAGCTAAGAACTGTGTGAAATTTGTTCCGGAAGAACAAATTTCACACATTAGTTTGTATACAGATAAGAGTGCAGAATGTTCATCATCATCATCAGCCAGTACAACGTGTACAGCTGAACATGGACCAAGGTGGGTTCTTACAGTCAGGTGCTTGGTGGGCGGGTTGGTGACCGCAGTATTATGTTGTAACACACAAGGAAACGCTGCTGCCCATTCCCTGGTATACGATTGTTATAAAAGATGTTATAACAATTGGGACCAACGGCTTAACGTGCTTTCCGACGCACAGAGGGTAGTTCCTCAACCATACAGACCAGAAAAGAAATCTTAGAATTTACACAAAGATTTCTTGGCCGGCGTGGGGACTTGACGAGATTTAAAGCGAGCCAAATATCGCTACGCTACGGAGTTCGTCAGAATTGTGCAGAATGTTTTTTTTTATGGTCGAATTTTGACTACCATTAAAGTATTTCATTTATTGCATAGGTACTTTAAGTTATTTGTTAGATAAACCATGAAACACACGGCAATTTTAAACAGGAAGAAGCGTAATCAGTATTTTTGAAATTGACATTGTTTATTGAAAATTGAAGAAAGATTTGAATGAAGATTTTAAGAGACAAATAAATAATTTTCAAATTTCAGTTTATTAAAAAACAAACATTTATATACCTATGTTTTAATTATTTTTTATAAATATAAGTAACTATTGTAGCAATTTCAATGGTGTTTAGTGAATTAATAATTATTATCTATATAATAAAAAAATAAATTAAAATAATAATATTAAATTATCTATCGAGCATCACTGGCAACCGGGCAGTGGTCTTTGGTCGATATACTTGTTATATTTGGTCAAGTTCACTTTAATTTATACATTTCTTTAATGACACACTTTAACTAATTCAAATAAATATCGATCGGTTCAATATTTTGTCATTAATTAGACTTAAAATGATTAAAATGTAAATCCAATAAGACCGCCATACTATTAGGCAAAGGTATTTAATTAAATTCCATCCTTATACACGACCCGATTTCAAAAACCAATTTAAAAATAGAACACTCTCTCACCTTTGTTTGTGGGAAATCCAATTGAAAACACAGTTTTTATCACAACACTATTTCAAATTCAAAAATAGAATGTTGTCACAATGGAAATGTTTTCGTGAAGCCACGAGGACCACCGGAAAAATAATGCGAAGAAAATCGATTATGCCAGGAGCCTAGTGTGGAACCGAGACAGATAAACACAGATTTATGTATGTAAAAGTGAGACGGCATGTGTTTCTCCGCGCATATTTATTTGGAGCGAGATAGGTAAATACAAACTTCTTTACGTGGGAGAGAGATGGTACGATTTTCTCTGTGCGTATTAGATTTTCGGTTTTATGCAAGTGTGCGCGCATCCCCAGTTAATAGGGTACGTTTGTGAAGGGCTATTGTAATGGAAAATTCCCTTCGAGTTTATAGTTTTAACAAATATGAAAACTTAGAATATTCGATCTAAGGAATGTATTTATCTCTTAAGACGAGTAACTTACCCATAAGTAGATACAATAATATTACAAATATTACCTAAAAAACAGAAAGATTTGATTGTTTGTTTTTGTTGAATAGGCTCCAGAAATACTGGACCGATTTCAAAACTTCATTCACCATTATAAAGTTACTTTATCCAGGAGTAACGTAAGCTATATTTAATCATGAAGGTCCAGCGGAAACAGGAGTTACACGAAACCTTACCCGGAAGGCTAGTATTACTAGATATATTTTCTATCTATACTAAGTAAGTACATAATATTATAAAGAGGAAAGATTTGTATTTTTGAGTGTGTGTATGTATGTTTGTAATGAATAAACTCAAAAACTAATGTGCCGATTACAAAAATTCTTTCACCATTGGTAAGCTACATTCACTCTGAGTGACATAGGCTATATTTAATTATGAAGTTCCCTCGGGAACGGGAGTTACGGAAGTGAAACTGCGCGCGGAAGCTACTAACTACTAAATAAATAAAAATAAAAAAACACTAAAAAAATATACCTATAATTGATAGATAATCTCCATTGAGTTTGGCCATGACCGAAAACGGTCGAGAGGATTAAAATAAAATAAAGATCATTTTTATTTATGTAAACCAATTACAGGCACTTGTATAGTCAAACATCATCATCATCATTTCAGCCGTAGGACGTCCACTGCTGGAGATAGGCGTCCCTCAAAGATCTCCAGTTGTTGCGGTTAGAAGCGGCCTGCATCCACCGTGATCCCGCGGGCTTAACTAGATCATCCGTCCATCTAGTTGTGGTGTGGTGGACGTCCTAGGTACGCGACGCTTGCCGATCCGCGGTCTACACAGTAAAATCCATTTTGACCTGTAAACAACTTTTTACCAATAAAGAAACTATGAACTAAACTATGAACTATAAAAAATAGTCAAACATTATTAAGAAAATTTATTTTTTATTTATTCTTTACTAGCGGCCCGCCCCGGCTTCGCACGGGTGGATTTTTATACCCTACCCCTGCCCTACCCTACCCCTACCCTAACCCAACCCTACCCCTACCCTACCCCTACCCCTACCCTACCACTACCCTACCCCTACCCCTACCCCTACCCCTACCCTACCCCTACCCTACCCTACCCTACCCTACCCCTACCCCTACCCCTACCCTACCCCTACCCTACCCTACCCCTACCCCTACCCTACCCTACCCCTGCCCTACCCTACCCTACCCCTACCCTAACCCAACCCTACCCCTACCCTACCCCTACCCCTACCCTACCACTACCCTACCCCTACCCCTACCCCTACCCCTACCCTACCCCTACCCTACCCTACCCTACCCTACCCCTACCCCTACCCTACCCCTACCCTACCCCTACCCTACCCCTACCCTACCCCTACCCTACCCCTACCCTACCCCTACCCTACCCCTACCCTACCCCTACCCTACCCTACCCCTACCCTACCCCTACCCAAAAGTATCCTATGTCCTTCTCCCAGTTCTTAGCTACCTCCCTACCAATTTTCAGCCAAATCGGTTCAGCCGTTCTTGAGTTATAAATAGTGTAACTAACACGACTTTCTTTTGTTTTTAAAATGTATTCTGCTATTCGGGACGGAAACAAATCCAACAAATCAAAAACCATGGCAATCGGTCCAGCCGTTCTCGAGTTATAAGTGTTGTAACAAACACGACTTTCTTTTATATATATAGACTAGCGGCCCGCCCCGGCTTCGCACGGGTAGACTTTTATACCCTACCCCTGCCCTACCCTACCCCTGCCCTACCCTACCCCTACCCTAACCCTACCCTACTCCTACCCTACCCCTACCCTACCCCTACCCTAATCCTACCCCTACCCTACCCTACCCCAACCCTACCCCTACCCCTACCCTACACCTACCCTACACCTACCCTACCCTACCCCTACCATACCCCTACCCTACCCCTACCCTACCCCTACCCTACCCTACCCTACCCTACCCCTACCCAAAAGTCCTATCCTATGTCCTTCTCCCAGTTCTTAGCTACCTCCCTACCAATTTTCAGCTAAATCGGTTCAGCCGTTCTTGAGTTATAAATAGTGTAACTAACACGACTTTCTTTTGTTTTTAAAATGTATTCTGCTATTCGGGACGGAAACAAATCCAACAAATCAAAAACCATGGCAATCGGTCCAGCCTTTCTCGAGTTATAAGTGTTGTAACAAACACGACTTTCTTTTATATATATAGACTAGCGGCCCGCCCCGGCTTCGCACGGGTAGACTTTTATACCCTACCCCTGCCCTACCCTACCCCTGCCCTACCCTACCCCTACCCTAACCCTACCCTACTCCTACCCTACCCCTACCCTACCCCTACCCTAATCCTACCCCTACCCTACCCTACCCCAACCCTACCCCTACCCCTACCCTACACCTACCCTACACCTACCCTACCCTACCCTACCCTACCCCTACCATACCCCTACCCTACCCCTACCCTACCCCTACCCTACCCTACCCTACCCTACCCCTACCCAAAAGTCCTATCCTATGTCCTTCTCCCAGTTCTTAGCTACCTCCCTACCAATTTTCAGCCAAATCGGTTCAGCCGTTCTTGAGTTCTAAATAGTGTAACTAACACGACTTTCTTTTATATATATAGATAGATTGCACACAGTAAATACAATTTATACAACGGAAACAACATGTACAAAGGCGAGCTTAATTCTATTGAATTTTCCGAATTTTCTTCCAGCAAACTTTATGAAAGAAGCATTTCAATAATAGTGCATTATATAGCTAGTGTACAACGGACGAATCTAATAATATTTTCTACCAGATTGGTAAATTTATTATTTATTTATATTGTTGTAAGCGACGCTAAATGCTTGTTCTGTCTATAATTATGCTAAAAAAAAGCAATCTATATCTAGACCTCAGAAGCTAGACTAGACAAGACGGATGTCTATTATACTTCAGAAGCATTTGGTCGTAAGTGTCAGTTTACGATAAAGGCACATACGACGAATGTTTCTGACGTATAGTGGCACATCCGACATTATGCTACTGAGCTGTAGATATTTTTTTTATGTTTTTTTTTAAAGACATCTGTGTCGCGGCGTCTTTAGAAATACTCAATTCACGGACACAAAGCACACCCACAATCAGAACAACTGTCTGTGGTTCACACAAATAATTTTCCCGGCTGGGAATCGAACTCAAAAGACCAGGTCTCAGAAGCAATTGCCGTATCCACTGAGTCACCGGTGAATTTTAGGGGAACATGAGCATAAAATGACGGACGTGCTGTAGGTAATGCTACCATCGGATCCAATATGCGTGAAGACTTCACAAATATAATTAGTCCGTCAATTAGATTACTAAAAAATATTGGACACGTATTTTTTATTTATCAAATCAATATAAAAATACAGAGCAACAATAAACTATAAAGTACAGGAGGACTTGTGACGTCACTACTATATTTTGTACAGTAGATACTCGATTATCCGGACCTCAATTATACGGATTCGCGATTATCCTACTACTACTACTACTAGCCGCGACTCATTATATTATATCTACAAGTCGAATTTATGCAAGCATGAACGTGTCGGAACTGGCATTATACGGCCGCGCCCCTCGGGATTGGTGGCCCACGTGTTTCGTTATTGTTTTATAGTGTTTTGATTTTATGATGATATGCCTAACAGTTCTAGTTTCCAGTGCTAAGCATATGCATAGTTTGATTTTACTTTATAATAATAAAAAATAAATAGGCAATAAAACACTGGTGTCTTCGTAAATTATCAAGTAAATTATTGGTATTATTATTAAACATTAATAAATTAAGTAGGTACGTGAAATAAATTAAAATTAGAAATTTATTCAAAATTGATTTTCGTTGATTATTTGATATGTAACTAGTAGGTATTTGTTGTTTTTAATAAACACAAAATTACGTACCTACTTCATATGCACAAAACCCGCATTTCTTCGTACATTCGGTTATCCGGATTTTCGACTATCCGGATCCGGACAACAATTCGTCCGGTTAATCGAGTTTCTACTGTACCTAGAAATGATTTCACATGAAATTTGAACGCGCCACAGCGCGGTAAAAGAAAAATACGTGTCCAATACTTTTGGTAATCTAACTGACGGACTAGGTATATATTTTTTTAGTATTCATGCCTTTTATACTATAAGATAGATAGATAAATTATTTATTTCATCCAAAAACAGTACTTAAGATATACATATTATTCCATTTTAATAAATTAAAAGTACTTTTTTTTCCGGACGGACTTTTCTACTTAGCCCTGAGGCTTTTGCTACTTCACCGGGCATAAATGCGAGCAGAGCTCCAGCCTACATAACTTTAGTAGTTTACTAGTTTCCACACTAAGATTCCCTGTGTTTTGGAGAGAAATAGCACAAACATAGCACAAATATGTCTGTTTTCGTTGCACTATGCACCCTTCATTCACAATTTCCGAGGGGTGGCCACCCTTTTGTGGTAACCACGCGTTTGTAAACATAGAAGCCATCCTATTATCAATAGTTGAAATAATGGATTTTTTTCAGCACTTCGGTATTTACATACACTTGTACTTGTCAAAATTACAATGTGTAAGACTAAATTTAACAAAAGTTAGGATTGAGCTTAACTGGCTAAAAACATGTTTATCAAATCAATAAAAATTACAAAGATACAGCAACAACAAACTATAAAGTTCAGGAGACAGGCTTGTGACGTTGTACCGTCGTCATTTTAAGAAGCGAAAAAAAAGTGGCCCATATTTTTTGGTAATCTTATCTTCTTTTTGGTAAATAGACGTTTTTAGTATACATCCCTATTAAAACAAAAACTCGTGTGGTGTCGTGGGACACCGGATAGGTACGAAGTGGCTTATTATAAAAATATTAATTTTAAGTTATATTTGAGGTAGGTATAAAGAAAATAATTATCTATTCGGGTAGTAGGTATACATTATTTAATAAGATCTTTTTATCGATAAAAAGCAAAGAAAACACTTTACAAAATTATCTTAACACCTTTATTTTATTTACAATGATTTATAAAAATATAAAATATATAATAATAATATACAATGAAACAGCCATTTATTATGAATTATAATAATAACAGTCATCACATAGACTATGCACTAGACACTGTATAGCCATCATACATAGACTATACATAAAAATATTACGCATTTTGTGACGTTAAGGCGGGTACAGACTGCTGCAACGCAACATGCAATGCAACACGAAACGAGCATTGCATCAGTGTAGACGCGGGGCGCGCACAACGTGCGCACGAACCGCGCATGTACCTACTCACATCTGTTTCCGAGATGCGCGCGAACGGATCGCTCAGTCTGCAAAAGAACACGCAAAGGAATGGATCGTGACGACCAATTGCGGGCTCTGATGATAGTCAGTGCTTCATTATTAATAGTGAATCATGTGATAAAACGCAGAAGACATCGACGTTGGTGGCGTACAGAGTTGTATAGTCAGAGAGCTGGTGCAAAACTAATGGCCGATATGAGATTAACTGGACAATTTCAAAATTTCTTAAGGATGAGTCCAACGACATTTGAAGATCTACTCAGATTAGTCGGACCAAGAATTTTTCGGAATCGCACACAGTTAAGGGCTCCAATTTCAATCCAAGACAGACTGGCAATAACACTTCGTTTTTTAGCTAGTGGTGACTCTTACACAAGTTTACAGTATACCTTCAGAGTATCAAAACAAGCCATAAGTGGCATTATTACAGAAGTATGCTCCGCCATAATTGAGGAATTAAAAGATTATATCAAGGTAAGTTTTATTCTTAATAAGTCAATTAAAGAACAGTATTATCACATCAAATCATTAAAGTCGTCATAGGATTGGTTAGATTCTAGTGACGTTACAGACGATGGCTGTTGGTTCATATATTCTTCGTTCCTTGCCGTGGTATAGCCATAGCGTCCGGCTTGATTTGTATCTGGAGTTTGCGCGGAAGGCGAGGGACGATTAAATCCGGAAGTTCCAGGACGATTAACATATCCGGTCAGATCCACATAATCTTGTCCTTTCTTCTGTGATGCATAATAGGATTCTTGGTATGAACTGGGGTAGTTATCCTGCTGTCGATATGATGATTCATAATAACCTCTGTCAGCCTTCATCAAAATTTCAAAAATTCCATGTTCGACCGAATTCCTGGTTTGAAGGGAATAAGTATTCATTTTAGCTGATATATAGGAAGCGAAAGTTGTAGTTAAATCTGGAGCGCCTGAATTTCCCAACTTATTGGCAGTAGTTTGTAATATGCCCACTACATCGGCCAGTACACTGCTGCTTTCATCTTTTTTTGTTTGTTTAGCTCGCGTAGGTTCATACCGTGTACGTGGAGTAGCAAATTCGTTCTGCAGATTTTCTTCATTAATCGGTTGTTTAACCGCCTCCTGAAAAACATAAAAATAATTTATAACTGTAGGTCCCATCTCTTGATATAAACTACTAGATAGTAGATATAACTCTCCAGGAAGGTAGGTATCGTGGCACCGATGGACAAATGTCGAAACGACTAAATATTTAGTTCGTTTTTTAGTCTAGTTCAATATAGCTAGCAATAAAATCAAGAGATGCTCACTATAATGGCACCTCAAAAATTGTCACCAGCGAGTGTTGGGCTACTAAGTACAATGACTGTCTCGTAGGCATAAATTAAATAAAAGTTTTTTGTTTTAGCTTCCAACGACAGAAGAAACTTGGTTGAACATAAGCAAACAGTTTGAAGAGAAGTGGAATTTTCCACACTGTTTAGGGGCACTGGACGGAAAACATGTTGTGCTTGAGGCACCTATCAAAAGTGGAACTGAATTCTACAACTATAAAAACTTCTTTAGCATCGTTCTTTTTGCTTTGGTTGACGCCGATTATAATTTTCTATTTGTAGATGTGGGATGCCAAGGAAGGATTTCAGATGGTGGCATCTTTAAAGATACAAAACTCTGTGAAATGATAGAAGATCGTACAATAAACCTTCCATCACCTGATTCACTCCCACGGAGACATATTCCAATACCATATTTCTTTGTGGGTGATAGTGCCTTTGCTTTAAGTGAAAATCTGATGAAACCATATGCTGGGGCACATCCAAAAGGCACTTCAAAGAGAGTATTCAACTACAGGCTAAGCAGAGCCAGAAGAACTGTTGAAAATGCATTTGGTATCATATCGTCTGTCTTTAGAGTTCTCAGAAAACCAATGCTTTTACAGCCTGATAAAGCTGAGCTAGTGGTTATGGCAATTGTCCTTTTACATAATTATTTGAGACGTCACTCTAGAAATACATATATGAATGACACTGAAGATGAAGTTACGAATGAAGACACACGTAGGCAAAATAATGAAGATATGAGATCACTACTACCTATGAGAAATATTCCTCGACGATCGCCTGCACATTTGAATGCGATAAGAGATGAGCTCTCCGATTATTTTATGAAAGAAGGGAAGGTTCATTGGCAAGACAGATGTTCGTAAAAGAATCAATCCAGTTTTACTTACCGTGTTCGTTCTCTTTCTCGGTTTGTTACGGTTGTCCAAGAACTTCAAAGAATCAAAGGCAAACCATCGACTTTTGTATGTCTCCGAGGCACCTGAAAAAATAAAATAATAATCATGAAAAAAATTAAATAAAAAACATAATTCAGTCAGTTTTAAACATAGTTGTTTTTAAGTAAACTTGACTAATAATAATTAATAATATTTAATAATTAATTTGTGATTTCAATCCATTAAAATATTGTAGTTGTTGTCAAAGTTGTCATTTTGTAGAGAAAAAAGCCAATTTCAATATTAGTCGGCTATGCCAATTTACATTTCAATACACAAACATTTTTGCGGTTTCCAACCTACGATTGTACTAAGAATAAAGTATATGAATAAATAATAAATAGTAAATTATTATTATTTATTTACCTTTTCCTGTTCCTTTCGATTTCTTTTCCTTCGCTTTTTCACGACGGTAGGATGATAAAATACTAATCATTTTACTGTAACATTTTTCTTGTGTTGTTTCCATCAAATTAGCAATTTCCATCCATGCATCCTCTTTAAAATGTTTTTTATAAAAATTCTCATGTTGTGGATTCCACAAAATTTCCTTTGATCTGTACACTTCAATTAATTGAAGCACTTTTTCTTCACTCCACGTAAATGTAACCGCCTCCTCCGCCGCAGTAGCGTCGTCTTGTTCCATGTTCGCGCGCGTCTAGCCGTACACACCACACAACCTGTCCACACTGACGCTCCGCGCATACTGCGCGCCTCTTTGTGTTCGGGGAAAAAACCGACAAATTTCGGGTCGCTACGCGCAAGAGTTGCAACAATCTGTTCGTGCGCGTAGTAGACGCGGTTCGTGCGCGCAAGGCGTCTACACTATGGGAATTCTGTTACTTTACATGATACATTGCAGCAATGTGGACGTCAAATTCTTGCATTGCATGTTGCATTACATGTTACATTGCACCAATGTGTACCCGGCTTTACGGAACTTCGTTCCAAATTTAAAACATCTCTATTTATAAGATATTATTACTAATACTATTTTATTGAACCAAAATCCGAGCCAAAAAGGAGGTCCCAAGATTCCTCTGGAGTATTATTTGTTTTATATCTTATGATACAGGCATTCATTGTGAGAGACTGAGAGACTCATGTGTGTTTGCCGCGAGGGTACATCTGAAGGACGTCAAGTTTAACCAGCTTGACTAAACTGGCTCACTCTGAGGAACAGACCCCTGATTGTTGACAATACTGACACTGTAGGTGTTATAAGTCGACAGAAAACTTCAATAGCGCGATGTAGGATTCTTTTGTTTATGTGTTGTGTCTCGTTCTTTTTGAAATGGATAGAGTGAGATGGCTATAGTAGAAGTCTTGATGCGATTTATTTCTTGTATTTTTATTGTAATGTGACTCGCTCTTTTTGATAGTAATAAAGCGAGATAGCAAGACCGGTTTTGACGCTTTTATAAAGGTTTTTAGCATTGTTTATCTCGCGTAAATGCAGTTTCAATTACAAACTCTGTAGCGTCGCGGTATGAGGCTCGCTTTGGGTCTCGGAGGTAGTGGGTTCGATCCCCACGCCGGACAGGAAATCTTTGTGTAATTTCTTAGATTTCTTTTCGGGTCTGGTTGGTTATGGCAAATACCCTCCCTCGGGAGGAGGCCTATGTTCAGCAGTGGGATGATGATGATGATTATGATGAAATGCACATACCGTAGGTATCTCTTAATAAAATTATTAGCTAGGCTGATCCTATCAAAATATTACGTTCTGTATGGAGTGTTTTATTGACGTTAACTCTGAGGTTTTTAAGTTTATCTGGTTCAAAATAGGATCTTTAAATATTTTCCCTTTTATTTTTGTATAACTTCCCGCGCACGGTTTCACCCGCGTAGTTCCCGTTCCCGTGGAAACTTCATAATTACATATAAGACAATTTCGTCCGGATTTATAAGGAATCGGCAAATTAAACTAATGTGTTGCTCTGAAAAGACAAAGATTTTTATTTTAAAATAATTTTACATTTAACGCTATATACAATCACTCTATAGTTTTTATACAATACCTGAAAAGACAAAGAAACGACATTTAAAGTAATTTAATTAGTTTGTCGATTCCCTGCACACGATAATTTTTATTCACAGCTTTTCGTTTTCATTAATCATTCTCGTCTTAAAACAAAACTCTTGACATTGACTTTTGCAGTTCCGTAGACAATGAAGGTGTGTTTAGATTAATAAAGAAATGTAATCTCTTTACATCTCCCCCGCCAGAGAGGAAAAATTTTCCAGAAATTTTTCCCAGATCAGTGTTCATCCATTTCATCATTCATCCGAATTGTCCTACTATGGTGCTGGAATGAGTTTTGTGATGTGAAAAAGATTTGACTCCAATTTTCTATGACCGGTATCCACTCTATATATAGAATTTGAAATTTTTTCTTCAATTCTGTAGGGACCAATCCTTATTTCATCTAATTTTCTTCTATTCAGCTTGTGTCCATTTTCTACATATACTTTATCACCTATATTGAAATTATGGTGCATTCTATTTTTATCAATTACTATTTTATTGTAATTATGTGACTTAATAGAATTTTCAAATGCAGTTTTTCGGTCTTTAATCCAATTATCTACTATTATCTCCTGTTTTAATTCATTTGGTACGAGTGACACATCTATCCCATCCAGGAGGTATCTTGGCGCAAAGCCAGTGACAGTATGATCCGTATCATTGTATTTGCTTATGCAGTCATGGGCAATTGTTGTCCATGCTTTTCTTCTTCCATTTTCATTTAATTTGCATCTGATTTTATTTACCAGAGTTTGATTCAATCTTTCATTTAAACCATTTGAAAATGGTGCATTTACTGCGGTGAAAACAAGCAGTATTGACTTTCCGTTTAAAAAGGTTTTTAGTTCCTTCGAATTTATTCCTGGATATTGATCTGTGAGTATCATGCCAATTTCATTATCATTTGCCACCTTATTGATTAATTTAATGAAGTCTTTAGCATTCTGTGTCTTTGATGTTACTATATATGCATATCGAGTGAAATGATCCACCAGAAGGTGTAAATATCTCTTTGTGGATCGAGAGCCTCCAAAACCCCCAATTGTATCAATAGAGACAATTTCAAAGGGTTTTGTGGCGGGTCCTAAATGTGATATTAAACCATATTTAATTTGTCCTCTTATTTTATTCCTTATGCATGTCTCACATGTTCTACAAATTTTATTTATATTTTTTGTCAACTGTTTTGCTGTATATACTTTTCCAATTTTCTTTTGCATCTGTTTTATACCAATGTGGCACATATTTTCATGTATTTGTTTTATAAGTATCAAACTATATTCTTCCGATATTACAATTTTTTCTTGGTTCTTTAATTTTTTATAATATATATTGTTTTTATGTATTAATTTATTCCTACTTTTTTGTAACTCTTCATTTTTTTCTTGATCTGTTACTATATCTTGTAACTTTATGAAATTTACTATTTTCAATTGGTCGTCTAAGTCATGATTTGCGTCCAACACTGGGTTTCTGCTTAAGCAGTCAGCTTCTAAATTTTCTTTCCCTGGAGCATATTTTATTTTAAAATCATATCTATATATATAAAAGAAAGTCGTGTTTGTTACAACACTTATAACTCGAGAACGGCTGGACCGATTGCCATGGTTTTTGATTTTTTGGATTTGTTTCCGTCCCGAATAGCAGAATACATTTTAAAAACAAAAGAAAGTCGTGTTAGTTACACTATTTATAACTCAAGAACGGCTGAACCGATTTGGCTGAAAATTGGTAGGGAGGTAGTTAAGAACTGGGAGAAGGACATAGGATACTTTTGGGTAGGGGTAGGGTAGGGTAGGGTAGGGTAGGGTAGGGGTAGGGTAGGGGTAGGGTAGGGGTAGGGTAGGGGTAGGGTAGGGGTAGGGTAGGGGTATGGTAGGGGTAGGGTAGGGTAGGTGTAAGGTAGGGATAGGGTAGGGGTAGGGGTAGGGTAGGGTAGGGGTAGGGGTAGGGTAGGGGTAGGGTAGGAGTAGGGTAGGGTTAGGGTAGGGGTAGGGTAGGGCAGGGGTAGGGTATAAAAGTCCACCCGTGCGAAGCCGGGGCGGGCCGCTAGTTGTGACATATAATACATTAATTCCCCTAATTCCTCATCTGTTCTCGATTTAATATGCATGTTTTCCAACGGTTTGTGATCGGAAAATACCGTGAACGATTTGCCTATTAGCCAGTATTGCCAGTACCGTATTGCTTCTTTAATGGCTAACGCTTCTAAATATATTGCTTTTTTTTTCTTTTGCAAATCATTTAATTTTTTTGAGAAATAAGCTACTGGTTTCTCGGTACCATTAGTTTGTACTTGTTTTAATATTGCTCCAACTCCTTCTAATGAGGCGTCTGTATAAATACGTATTGGCAAATCTTGGTCGAAAATTTCCAAAACAGGTTGTGAGCATAGTAGTTTTTTTATCTCTTCAAAGGAATTTTGACAATCTATAGACCATGTGAATTTTTGGTTTTTTCTCAGTAAATTATGAAGTGGTTCTAAAATAATTGTACTCTTTGGTATGTATTCATGGTAAAAATTGACTTTCCCCAGGAATTGCCTGATATTCTTTTGAGTTTTTGGTGTTGGGAAGTTCTGTATTGAAATTAAATTATCTCTCAAAGGTCGAACCGTATTATTCTGTATAATATGTCCAAGATATTTTACCGACTCCGAAGCAAACATACATTTTGTGAATTTTAATCTGAAACCTTCTTTCTTTATTGCCTCTAGTAGTTGTGTTAAATGTTTGATGTGTTCAGAATATGATTTTGAGAAGACCAATATATCGTCTATATAATTAACCGTAAAATCAGTTAGCTGATATTTTCTTAGAATGTTACTTAATATTCTTTGAAATATTGCCGGAGACGTCTTCAAGCCGAACGGTAAGCAAGTCCATTGAAAATGACCGGTTTGTGTCACAAAAGCAGTCTTTCGTCTATCTTCAATTCTGAGTGGAATGGACCAGAATGCAGAATTTATATCTAATGTTGAGAAATACTTACAGTTTCTTGTCTTGATTACCAGATCGTCAATCAGTGGGAACGGTTGAGACTGTGGTACCACTATTCTATTTAAGTCTCTGAAATCAATACACAGTCTGGTTCTTTTATTATCCTCTTTCTTAAAAGCTAAGGTCACTGGTGCTGCAAACGGGCTGTATGATTCTTCTATAAGTTTATTTTCAAGTAATTTTCCTACTTGTTCTTCAATTTCTTTTTTATCTTCTATAGAGCATCGATATGGTCTTTTACTACAGTACTTGTCGATCATTAGGTCTATGCGTGCTTCATATTTACTCACTGTTCCGATATCATATTTATTCTTAGCGAAGCATGACTTATATTTATCAATCAGATTATTTATTTCCCATTGTTGTTGGTCATTTAAGTGACTCAAATGCATTTTAAAATCTTCTTCCTTTATATCTTCATTAAAGTTTATAGAATATGAGATATTTTTACTTTTATCTTCTTTGAGACTCTTGTTGTCACATATTTTTTCAGATTTTTGGATAATTTCTAAATTCTCATTTTGAACCAATTTAAACTCTTTTATTATATCTAGTCCAATAAGAAAATCATATTTGAATTCCTTTTCATCCACAACATAAATATCTATATATTTTTCTATTTCCAAAATCTTGATTTTTAATGTTGCCATACCTTTGGCTTTTTTCACACCATTAATTGTTATCAAATTTGCATTATTATAATATTTTTTTCTTGGTTTCTTTACTCTTAACAGTTTGGAATTGATAAGAGAAACATTAGCTCCCGAATCATATATGCCAAACGTATGTAGTTGTTCATTTAATGTTATTTTAACTTTAATTAATGGTGTGATTATTCGTTTTTTGGATCACAGTCGTTTATTTCCACATCTAACACAGTATTGTTTACATTTTTATTGTAGTACTTCTTGGTCTCATAGTCATTTGTGTTTTTAAACCAGCATTTTTCCTCTGGGTGAAAACGGCTCCCTTTGTTTAATTTTTCACAAATCTTGCAGGGCTTGGCAAGACTTTTTTCCACATTTACTTTGTTGTCAAAGGTGTTTTTATTTTTATTATAGTTCTTCTTGTAAAACACATGCTCATGTTTTCCAATTTCGTTATATAAATTTGCAGCAGAAGTCACTGATTCTTTATCAATCTTATCTATTATATGGTCTGGTAGCCCCATCACAATAAGGTTTATCATAGTCTGTATATCAATTTGTTTATTTACTTCTAATAATAACCTCTCCTTCTTCGTTGCATATTCCAGCAATGAACCCGCTCGGAATTTGAATGCGAAGGCGTATTTTATTTGTGACCATCCTTTATTTCCATAGGTTGCGCACAAACTTTTTTTCCATACTGTCCACTCCGAGTCGATGGTAAATTTTATCAACATACTAGTATACCAATCCAAACACGGTTTATCGATTAGATGTTTTAACGTCTCAATTTTATGAGCACTCTGCAGTATTTCATGTCTATCGCATTCATTTTCAAATTCCTGAATCCATTGATCCACATTTGATGTTTTACCAGAAAATTTTTCAAGCAAAAATTTTTCTGCTATTTTTCCTAGATACCTATTTAACGGTTCAGTGTTGTTATAAGCACTTATTGTGGGTTTGCTTTCAATTATAACTTCTTCCAAGTATTGATCACTAAATTGCACATTTTCCCCTTCATCTAAGTAGGTCTTCCGTAATTCATCCGTCAATATGATCCACACCCTTCGTGATTGATGTCTTCTTTTTAGAGAGTTCTTTATTTTTGTAAATACAGCTGAGCTTATTATGTCCGTGTGTTTACTTATAGGCTTCAAATCATCAGGAACATCATAAACCCGTCCATCGGGTGTCTCGATTGTGGTTATACAACAAATTTGTTTTTCCATCACTCGCCGCTATCATCGTAAACGTGAATCTTAATTTCTCCATTTCTGATTATATTTTCTAGAAATGTCGTTTTATAAGACAATTTCGTCCGGATTTATAAGGAATCGGCAAATTAAACTAATGTGTTGCTCTGAAAAGACAAAGATTTTTATTTTAAAATAATTTTACATTTAACGCTATATACAATCACTCTATAGTTTTTATACAATACCTGAAAAGACAAAGAAACGACATTTAAAGTAATTTAATTAGTTTGTCGATTCCCTGCACACGATAATTTTTATTCACAGCTTTTCGTTTTCATTAATCATTCTCGTCTTAAAACAAAACTCTTGACATTGACTTTTGCAGTTCCGTAGACAATGAAGGTGTGTTTAGATTAATAAAGAAATGTAATCTCTTTACATACATATAGCCTATATTAATCGGTGATAATGTAGCATTCCAATGTTGAAAGGATTTTTAAAATCGGACCAGAACTTTTTGAGCCAATTAGTTACAAACATACAAATCTTTTTACTTTATAATTCTAATAGTAAAGGGAGCGTTCAAGTATTTCGTAACGCAATTTTGAAGATTTTTGACCCCCCCCCCCCTTTGTAACGCACCGTAACGTTTTTCTGGACCCCCCTCCCCCTCTCTAAACGTTACGTAACACTCAAGTGATAATTTTTACCCTAAAGTCGTAAAAATTTATGTAATAGTTTTTACACTTGGTATAGTTTTAATCTACTTAATAAAACAAAAGAATTTTTATTCACAACACCTGCATATTTTGTTAATTTTTTATAAATATTTGGCTATTAATTTTTTTTGGTTTTGGTTTGGGAGTTTTAATACCCCAATTTTTCAGAAACAATGTTACGTAACGTGTTGTAAGAAAGACCCCCTCCCGCCCAGTAACGCATCGTAACGTTTTACGAGACCCCCCCCCCACCCCAAATTGCGTTACGTAATACTTGAACGCTCCCATAGATAACATTCCGCGCGGTTTCACCCGCCTATCTCCCGTTTCCGTACCTAGTAACTTCACAATTAAATATAGCCTCTAGCCTACCTCCATAAAAGGTCTATCTAATTTCTCACATCGGACCAGTAGTTCTATAGATAAGCGCGTTAATGCAAACGCTTTCTTCAGCTTTTATTAGTATCATCATCATCATCAGCCCGTATACCGTCCACTGCTGAATATGGCCCTCCTCCCGAGGGAGGGTATTTGCCATAGTCACCACGCTTGGCAAGCGGGTTGGTGACCGCAGTATTATGTTGTACCACACAAGGAAACGCTGCTGCCCGTTCCTTGATATACGATTATTATAGATGATGTTATAATAATCGGGACCAACGTGCTTTCCGAGGCGCGCAGGGTAGTCCCTCAACCAACCAGGCCCGGAAAGAAATCTTAGAATTTACACAAAGATTTCCTCTCCGGCGTGGGGATCGAACCCACGACCTCCGAGATTTAAAGCGAGCCAAATACCGCTACGCTACGGAGGTTGTCAAAGTATAATATATATACCAGTCCGAAAAAAAATATTTTCCCGAGTCCTCTTTAAGTCCGCAACTCTTAATAAAACGTGGTGTCCCTACTCCAATGCAGTCACCAGGGATCGAATCTTGTTATCGCATTAAACAACATATTTGAGGGCTATGTTGTTTGGGGCTTGAACCTGTACCTAATACAACTATATTCTATATATCTATCTATATATATATGTTACGGCTAAAGGTAGGTGTGAACATAAACTTACGATTAGACGGCTAAGCCTAGGTCGAGCCGACCACATGCGGTTAAACTTAGATCAACCTGAATATGTCCCTGTTCAACTCCATTGTTTAGGTTTAGGTTTAGGTTTTTTTTTTAACCACCCCAACTTCTTTTTGTGCCATGCATAGGTATTGTTTAATTTAGAGTTGAACAGGGACTTATTGAGACCTTAACCTAAGTTTAACCGCATGTGGTCGGCTAGACCTAGGTTTAGCCGGCTAATCTTAAGTTTATGTTCACACCTACCTTTAGCCGTAACATATACAAGACATATAAAAATGAATACCTATTTCCCTTGGTCACGGCATCACGCGTGAACGGTTGGACCTTACCATTTATTAAGGCTGGAGCTCTGCTCGCCTTTATACCTTGTGAAGTAGCAAAAGCCTCATGGCTACCTAAGTAGGTAACTCCAACCGAAAACAAAAGTGAACGTTTGGACCGACATCGTTAATTATGTTTTTGTTGTGTTTATTATTGTCAGGAGAAGGTTCTTATGAGAAAAAAAGAAAATTGTGCGCTAAATTAAAAAAAAAATTAAGAATACTTATCCACCATATTTAATTTTCTAATGTAACCTTATCCTTAACCCTTTTGACAATATAAACTTTTTTTAATATAACCTTATGGCGTTTGACTCTTGCCAGGAAACCATGAGACTCTTGTCAGGAAACTACATCACTATGGCGTTAGGAATAAGGCTCTCGAACTTCTGACCTCTTATCTGGGCAATAGAATTCAGAAGGTCGATATTAATGGTAAATTGTCTTCGGGATCACCAGTTGTTATGGGAGTTCCACAGGGATCAATCCTGGGTCCATTTCTGTTTTTAATATACGTTAATGTCTTACCTTACTACGTAAGGGATAAACATGAGATTGTATTGTTCGCGGATGACACTTCCTTGACGTTCAAAATTAATAGACAATTGCGTGATTATGACGAAGTTAATGATGCACTCTCAAAAGTAGTTCATTGGTTTAGTGTCAATAACCTGTGTTTAAACGATAAAAAGACTAAAGTGATCAAGTTTTCTACACCTAATGTTAGACAGGTTTCCACCAATGTAAATATTAATGGAAATGGCTTGGACCCTGTGGAAACCACTGTGTTCTTAGGTATCACCATTGACTCCAAACTGCAATGGGGACCACACATTGAGAAATTGTCAGGAAAATTAAGTTCTGCAGCATATGCTGTAAAAACAATTAGACGACTCACTGATGTTGATACGGCTAGAATAGTTTATTTCAGTTACTTTCACAGCATAATGTCGTACGGGATTCTTCTTTGGGGTAGCTCCGCGGATATTAACAGCATTTTTATTTTGCAAAAGAGAGCCGTGAGCCGTGAGCTATTTATAAGCTTGGTCCCCGTGAGAGCTTGAAAGAAAAATTTAAAGAAATAAATATTCTAACCGTTGCATCGCAATATATTTTCGAAAATTTATTATATGTACATAAAAATATTGATTTATTTAGTAAAAAAAGTGATACACACAACATTAATACTAGATATAAGAATAATCTTGTGCTACAAGCTAGTCGTCTCCGCAAAATAAGTAACTCTTTTATGGGGCTGTGTATACGGTTCTACAACAAACTTCCTCATAATATAAGAGTATTGTCAATAAATAAATTTAAAACAACTATAAAAGCCAAATTGTGTAGCAGGGCTTATTATAAAATATCTGATTATATTAGTGACAAAAATGCTTGGGATTGAGTCGCTCCAATTACAATGTAAAATAGAAAATTATGTATAAATTTAATAAAATATTATTATAAAAAAGAGGGTTCTACTGAGTTTTTTGGCAGTGTTTCTCAGTAGTCTCCACGTCACGCACTGCACGGTAGGGGAAAAAATATGACGATTCCAAATAAATGTAACCATTTTTACGGAATAAATGATATTTGACTTTGACTTTGACTTTGACGTAACGTTGACAGGTGCTGCAAATAAAGTCAAAGAGGATTAAAAAAATAATATGATCGCCTATCATCCGTTGCTTATATCTATGTTTGACATATAGATGCTTCGATCGGAGATAAGAATACCAATTCGAATTCTATATTCATAGTGAAGACAGAACGTCTGTCGGGTCAGCTAGTACACTAATATACTTATAAAGCTTTTACAACAATTTGTGGTAGGCACTTTCAGTTGTAATGTTTTTTAGTCTTTAATATCCTACTAATATTATAAACGCGAAATTTTGTAAGTATGAATGGATGGATGTTTGTTACTCTTTCACTTCAAAACTACTGAATGGATTTGGCTAAAAGTTTTGACGCGGATAGTTTATAAGCTAGATTAACATATAGGCTACAAAATATCACGCTCCGACCCACTGGAGTGGAGTGACGCGGGTAAAACCGTGGGACGCAGTTAGTTTATAATATTGAGTCAATTAAATAATCCTCGGAGGTAGATGAATTTGCGAACAACTTTCCTACATTATCTCAACAAACTACTCTCTATTTAGCACTAGTAAAAGTGGGTAGGTACCTACTTTAAAATGTCCGAAAACACCTTGCAAACTAGTTTTAAGCCCGAGTATCTCACGACAAGTGACAAGTGGTTGCACTCGTATTATGAGGAAATGGAGCAATGAGCTAGGCTAGGGGTGACTACCCTCTGCCAGCGGCGTAACTACAATTGTTTCGAGGGGGGCTGAAACTACTGAGTGTTATATGAATGATGAAGGTAGCAATAATAACTTAAGATTGAAGTTTTTTAATAATAATTGTACATTTAATATAGGTATAGAAAATGCGGTACTATTTACAATGGTAATTTATTGAGATGGAGGTAAAGTACCATCAGTTTGTGGCCAAGCTATGATTATTTCAGGTCCTCCTAGAGACCTCTAAAAAATTTCCTGAAAGTACTAGGTGAAAGAATGCTAAAAATAATTACATGCGTTGTTTATTTTCTTAGGAGTCCATGTTTCTCGAGTGTGTGAACGCCTCGAACAATACAAGTGCGGAGCTAACCGTCTCATCACCCACTTACCCAGCCACCGTTCACGTGTGAGACACGTTTGAGAAACGCGCAAGCATGTGGAGTCCGCCTTAAATAGGTAAACTAAAATAAAAACGCTGGAAATGTGTGGTTTATCTTAATAGAAAATTAGACAATATATTAACTCCCCCCCTTCCCCTGAAAGCTCCGCCGTTTTCCCGAAGTTTGCAATGCTAATTCCATATTACTACGCACTTATGAGAGTTTTAAATAAGTCACACATTTTTCTTAAACTTATTTACGCGCACTAAACTTACAAAGGTTATAAAGATCACACTTCCCTCCTTATCTTAACCCTCTAATTTCATCGCTGTCCCGACGCTGCTACAGCTAATTCATACCATTGCATTTATTACACGCACGAAATTGCAAATCTTGCCAGTTATCTTTTCCCTTTAGCTGTAAAGCAATCAGTGATATTTACCATATCACCATGCACACTAAACTAACAAAGGTCACACTTCTCCCATTATCGCAGTCCTCTAGTTCCGCCGCTGCCCCAACGCTCGTACAGGCAATGCCATGTTTACCATATTATTACGCGCTTTGAGCTTCTAGAGGTCTAAGTTGCCCCTATAATTAGTTTGTTTGAATATTTGACATACTTTCTTTTATAAACTTAATATTAGCGTGGCGTTTGTTATTGCTTCGGTTTTTTAACTATCCCACGGGAATTCATTATTTTTTTGTGATTAAAAACATTTTAAATGTTTACCGGAGGTGTACCTTAGGTACCACCATGCAAAATTTCCTTTTCAATCCGTAAAAACAGACAGAGAACCAAAATAATTTAAAAAAATCTGAATGTGTTCTATTTTACTTCTAACATCCCCCTGACTGTAAACATTGCAATGGTTTTGTATGATAAGGGGATCTATAAGTGTATTATCAAAACCATTAAAAAATTTAATAGCTCAAACAACCATCAGAAATAATTAAACCATCGGTAACGCTATCAAATCAACGCTTGCGACTTACAAATTAGAAACTAACGCCATCTATTGCTGCAAGGCGTAAACTTAGGTACTTATAATATTCAACATATTTTTAATCATCAAATTGGTCGTGAACAGGTAGGTAGGTAAGTAGGTACCCACTGGCCAATATTAACTTTACCTAAGTTGATCCCGACAAGGGTCGCAGATAAATATTTAATTGCAGTAGGTCACTCCGTTTATATGAATAAATAATTAGTTTCGCTAAAATGTTGGCTACCTGCGTGATTAATTCGCTATCCTTTATTTTACTTTATGTATTAGATAAGATACAAACAGTGTTATTGAGGTCATTGACGTTCAGACGGAAATAGTAACTTTTCATGAAATTTAATAAACTATAGAATTTTACATAGACATAATAGAATAATTCATTTTTTTACTTTTACATTATTTAACAAAGTGACATCTACAGTAGGCGCACAAAAACTACAAGTGGACGAGTGGCGCCATCTAGCACCTAGCATCCAAACTAGCATGTATCGCACAATACAAGTTCGCAAGCCAATTCGAACATAATAATATACAAGATTATTATGTTCGAATTGGCACACTGCCGAACAATAAGAAATGGCTGGTCGCCGCCGGGCATACCACGTGGCCTGGCAAAGAAGAACTTCATTTTCTGTGGATAAACACCACCAACCGTTCCTCTACAGGTTTCTATTGATTTCACTATGTTTATCACTAATTAATTGAAACGATTGGTCTTCCGTTTCTCAAGCGAAATTTATCTGGGTCTGATTGGTTGAGAAGAAGCTCCGAGTCTCAGAAAACACGCTAAGTTAATGTATGACAATTATATACCATGGAGCATGTAGCAACGCTCCCAACCCAAGCGTGATTCTTTGTATCATAAAAAAAATAGTTATAAAATCAAACAATATATATTTTTATGACTCATAGCTTTATTGTAGAAATCAGAGCCTACTAACTGAATTTATTTGTGCCTTCACGGGCGCGGTTTATTTGATCATATTCCGTATATTATAATAAAGTCTTAGTCGTTATCATTAAATAAAAATATCTAAAACACTAACATAATCTGGGCCCCAACATGCTTTACATTACCTTACCTCTTCATAACAATCCAGAATAACCATCTGATCAAAATCTAAAATCAAAATAAAAAACGCAAGCACGAAATTTAAAACGACAAGAATACTTGAATATGGCAGATGCACAGAATGTGCGAGCCAAAAGCTCTAAGATAGGAAGGAAGAAAAATCAACTGCGCACTATAAAAAAATTTAGCTGTCAAATTATTTGCTGTCAGATTTGAGATTTTGAAGTCGCATTCTGCCCGTTTTGTTTGTGTTGCGACGGGAAACGCATTCTCATTAACCTTCATTATAAATAGTAAAACTACCACAGAACAACCGTCACAATGGCTGTAAGTAGCTATTTTAATATTGTAACATTAGAAAATATAAAAAGTACGATTTTTGCCGGTGTCCTAAACCTAACCTCACTCGAATCCATGTTTTATTTTTAAATGTTGCTTTTTTACAAAATGTATATGTTGTAGTCCATAGCGGCAGCTCAAGTGCAGGAAGTGCGATCTATTACGCGCATTGAACGTATCGGTGCACATTCCCACATAAGAGGATTGGGTCTCGATGATTCGTTGGAGCCCCGTGCCGTGTCTCAAGGCATGGTGGGACAGAAGATGGCCCGTAAAGCCGCCGGAGTTGTCCTACAGATGATTCGAGAAGGTTTGTATCGAGTAAACAATATTGGTTGCTATGGTAACTTGTTAAATGTTTGCTACAAAATGTGTATTTTATATCGAAGGGTAAAAGGCTTATTACTGAGCTAGGCGACACTATGAGCGATATTTATTTGTATACCTAAGCTTATAAAGAGATTACATAAAATATATTTTATAAAAGTAAAAGAGGTAAAACTCCTGCTGGTAGCTGTACTGTACAGTACAGTACAGTAGCTGGCCTGTGCTTAAAGGTTGACTGGCATAAGTTGTCTGTCATTAAGTCTGCCTCTGTACGACAGTATTAAATGTGCATAAAGCTTAAATAAATATTTCTATATCACCATATTGGTCTTTTGCTCAATAAGTCTTATAGTTTAGTAGCATTCATATTTTGTAGTGTTCTGTTGAACTCATCATGCTCGAGATCTAAATAATATACATTTTTGACCATACAATCTCCTTCATTTGACATTCTATCATTAAAAAGACTGCAAGAAACTAGCACCACTACACAGAGACCACTCTATCCGACACGCCGGAGAGGAGTGCGCCCGCGAACGCGACGCGTCCCCCTCATCCTCCTGACCCTTTGTTTGCAAAGAACCATCCAATTCCCTCGAAGTCCAAGAGGTAGGCGAACTGTAGAGCGACAGTTGCACAAAACTCCCCTAAAATACTAAAAGTCATAATCCCTCAATCGCATCACCAGCAACGCCCTGAATCGAGGTCCAAGCCCCACAGGGGTCGCCCTCTTGCACAGGTTGCTTAGTTTGTAGTTTTTAAACCATTTATTAAGCCTGGAGCTCTGCTCGCCTTTATGCCCGGTGAAGTAGCAAAAGCCTTGTGGCAAGATTCGAAAGTCCATCCGAATAAAAAAAAACATTCTATCAAAAACTCTGATATTGGCAATATTGTGAATGTATTTCCACAAAGACCATCTCAGAAGAACTGACCTTAACTCTTGTTCTGCGCTAAATGATTCTCATAGAATGATGATGTGATGCAAGACATGCTATATGCACTGCACGGGTTGCTCAGATACAGCAGTTGAGACCTTGTGTTCTGAGTTCGATTCCCATTTCCCACATGGGATCATTTTATTTGTGAGTACCACAGAGAGTTGTTTTGAGTCTAGATGTGTGTTGTGTTAGTAAATAGGCTAGCTGAGACTTTTTTGAAATTATTTTAATATGGTTAAGAATGGTTTTACTAGATCAAGCAAAAATAAGGCATTAATTTGAGATCTAGAAAGCACTAAAATAAATATTTTAAAATTGGCTTGACATTTAGAAATGACAACAATGTCAGCTATGTTGGCCTATTTACATTATCTGTGTTCAAGATTGATGATGTCATGACTCAGAAAGTGTAATAGCAAAGTATCCAAATCAGATCCAGATAGCATTTTGGAAGTTACAACATATTATTCAAGTTTTTCGAACAGAAATTATTATGCCATTCCCTTGGTACCTTCAAAATTAAATATAGCCAATTATTATGTATTGGGAATCAAATAAAACAGTCAAAGGTTTAATAGCACACTGTTTTATATTCGACAATGAACATGTGTCATTCCATTGGTGTTCCATTTTCAAAAACATGTAACTATGGTTTACAAGCGCCCAGTAACATACATATAATAGATAACACCTATATTACTCCTGGATTAATTAGCTTTCACAACCTCCGTAGCATAGTGGTATTTAGCTTGCTTCAAGCATTTTGGGTCGCTAAGAAGAATATAAATAAATAAATTATAATAATAACATATAAATATATGATAATATAAAAATAATTAATTTTATAGATATAAATAAATAACAAATATAATTAATTAAATTTTTCTAATTAATGTTTGACTATTTACAAGTGCCTGTAATTGGTTTACGTAAATAAAAATGATTTTTATTTTATTTTATTATTTATTTATTTTAAATCTCGGAGGTCGTGGCCGGAAAGGAAATCTTTGTGAAAATTCTTAAATTTCTTTCCGGGTCTGGTTGCTTGAGGGACTACCCTCCGCGCCTCCGAAAGTCCGTTAAGCCATTGATCCAGATTGTTATACCATCATCTATGATAATCGTATACCAAGGAACAGGCACCAGCGTTTCTTTGTGTGGGTACAACATAATACTGGGATCACCAACCTGCCTGCCAAGCTTAATGACTATGGCAAATACCCTCCCCCTGGAGGAGGCCCATGTTCAGCAGTGGATGTTTTACGGGTTGATGATGATGATAAACCAGCTTTCTACCTGTGCAACAATTTATTATATAATATTCTTATTTATCGTTTTTCTTTATAATATTTACTAGCTACAACAAATAATCGCAGTGTGTATTTTCCCCAGGTAAAATAGCTGGCCGAGCAGTGTTATTAGCGGGGCAGCCGGGTACTGGCAAGACTGCCATAGCCATGGGGCTGGCGCAGGCGCTAGGACCCGACACTCCTTTCACAAGCATGGCAGGTAAGATTAAATCACTACATAGTATAAAACAAAGTCGCTTTTTCTGTCCCTATATCCCTAAGTATGCTTAAATCTTTAAATCTGCGCAACGGATTTTTATGCGTTTTTTTTTTAATAGATAGAGTGATTCAAGAGGAAGGTATATATTTATAATACATCAGCATTGTACCCGTGCGGAGCCGGGGCGGGTCGCTAGTAAATAAATAAAATAAAAACGTTTTTATTTACTGCTTAGTGTTTATAGTAGTTCCTTCTGAAATCTTATTTTTATTTGATTTTGTTATCAGTACCCTATACCTATTTATTATGTCTACCTCAGAAGCATAACGACGGATATAATATTATCTTCAAAAGCATGTGGTCGTAAGTGCCAGTTTACGATAAAGGCACATACGACGAATGTTTCTGACGTATAATGGCACATACGACTTTAAGCTTCTGAGCTCTAGATATATTAGTACTAGCTTTACACGTGCGATTTTAACCGCTTAGTTCCTATTCAAAATTTAAAAAAAAGAAGTAGCGTAATCGGCCCAGGGGATCACGGGTGATGCCGTCACCAAAATCCCGAAGGGTAAAAACGGGACCCTATTACTAAGACTTCGCTGTCTGTCTGTCACTAAACCGTATCTCAAGAACCGCGATAGCTAGGCAGTTGAAATTTTCACAGATTATGTATTTCTGTTGCCGCTATAACAACAAATAATAAAAATAAAATAAAATATTTTTGAAGGGGGGTTCCCATACAATAAACTTTTTTTTTTTGCTCTTTTTTGCTCGATGATGCTCGAACGGCAACATGACACAAAATGGTACGGAACCCTTCGTGCGTGAGTCCGACTCGCACTTGGCCGGTTTTTATATATATAGATATGCATTTAGTAATATCCTGTTATTTCTCCATTACAAAGTTCAAATTTGTTTATTTTTATATTATTCTGTTTTATATTCTAGGTTCGGAAATATTCTCCTTGGAGATGAGCAAGACGGAAGCACTGTCACAAGCCATCCGGAAGTCTATTGGCATCAGAATTAAGTAAGTATTCAAATACTAGCTGCGCCCCGCGGTTTTACCCGCGTTACTCTGCTCCAGTGGGTCGGAGCGTGATGTTTTGTAGCCAATATGTTAATCCAGCGTATAACCTATCCCGGTGCAAAATTTCAGCCAATTCCGTTCAGTAGTTTTGGCGTGAAAGAATAACAAACATCCATCGATCCATCCATACTTACAAACTTTCGCGTTTATAATATTAGTGGGATTTAATGGAGTTTTGCTAGTGTAGAGGTACACTAGCAAAACTCCATTAAAAGTAACATAATTCCTTATTCCCTTGACTGTCTTGAGCCGAGGTCCAAGTCCCACAGGGTGCCTTGTGCAGGTTGCTTAGTTTGTGATCTATAAACCACTAGTGGCCCGTCTGGGCTTCGCACGGGCATATTCCTTGTAAAAAAGTAGCCTTTGTAGAAGGAAATAAAACAATACAATCATTGGAAAGATATGGAATGCTATTCCACATTTGAATTGTTGAGTTATCGAAGGTTGTAAGTGACATTTCGTGTTGGTTGAAATTATGTCTTATGATCCTTAAAATAGAATTTTTTTTAAGTATGTTTGTTTTATAAAGGTGCTGGTGTTGGTGTCGCGAGTCCAGTAATTGTTACCAATCTTTTATTGGATAATGTAAGCGGCCGTAGCTCAATGGCTAGGGTGTCGGAATTACGATCATGTGATCGCTAGTTCGATCCCCACCCATTGCACTACCGACGTGAATCCACTCGTAACTCATTATTTTATAGTGACACATGGATTTTCTTACAATATTTTACACTAGCTGCTCCCTGCGGCTTTACCCGTGTTACTCTGCTCCAGTGGGTCGGAGCGTGATGTTTTGTAGTCCATATGTCCATCCATACTTACAAACTTTAACGTTTATAATATTAGTAGGATTAATGAATAAATTTTGCCTTTTTCTTTCATAAGAACCTCCACATGACGGAATCGGTCCAGACAGATTATTTTTATGTATCTACTAGCGGCCCGCCCCGGCTTCGCACGGGTGGACTTTTATAACCTACCCCTGCCCTACCCTACCCCTACCCTACCCCTACCCCTACCCCTACCCTACCCCTACCCTACCCCTACCCTACCCGTACCCTACCCCTACCCTACCTCTACCCTACCCCTACCCTATCCCTACCCCTACTCTACCCCTACCCTACCCTACCCCTACCCTACCCCTACCCTAAATGTATAAATAACAATAAAATAATAAATTAATTTTCAAATAATATTTGACGATTTACAAGTGCCTGTAATTGGTTTACGTAGTTTTTTTTTTTTTTTTTATGGCATTAGTTGCTAATCCTAAGGTGCAGTTTCGAGTCCTGCCGGTGGTCTTATCTTATTGAACACATATAAAAAAAAGTTTTATTGAGGTATTTGAGGTCGGTATTGGTCCGCGAGTTCAATGGTTCTTTTCCCATCTTAAAAATGAACTTAAAAAAATCTCTCTTTTTCCCTTTAGAGAAGAATCAGAAATAATCGAAGGCGAGGTAGTGGAAGTGGTGGTAGAACGTGGTGCTGGAGGCGGAGGAGCCAGGGTTGGCCGCCTCACGCTGAAGACCACCGACATGGAGACCAACTACGACATGGGGGCTAAGATGTGTGACTCGCTGCTGAAAGAGAAGGTCAGTGATTCAAGGGTGCCCTGTGGCGTGTGCCAAATAAATAAGTAAAGTAATTTGGCAAGAAGCGGCCGTAACCCAATGGCTAGGGCGTCGGACTTGTGATCTTGAGGTCACCGGTTCGATCCCCACCCATTGCACTACCGACATGAACCCACTCGTAACACAAGCATTGTAGCATAGCATGAGGGGTTAACAAGAATAATAGTAGACTGCAAAACTCTGCTAGTATTATAAAAATAATAATAATAATGTCTGTATCTTTAGTAATGCTTTTTTGAAGTGGTGTAGGGAGGGAGGGGTTATAGTGCCCCCTAGTATCCTCTTCTTACTTACATTCAATTTTCATCATCAGCCCGTACAACGTCCACTGCTGAACACGGGCCTCCTCCCGAGGGAGGGTATTTGCCATAGTCACCACGCTTGACAGGCGGGTGGGCCGCAGTATTATGTAGTACCACACAAGAAAACGCTGCTGTTCGTTCCTTGATATATGATTATTAAAGATGATTTTATAATAATCGGGACCAACGGCTTAACGTGCTTTCCGAGGCACGGAGGGTAGTCCCTCAAACAACCAGACTCGAAAAGAAAACTTAGAATTTACACAAAGATTTCTTGTCCGGCGCGGCGTGGGGATCGAACCCAAGACCTCCGAGATTTAAAGCGAGCCAAATACCGCTACGCTACGTAGGTGTTATAATAAGTGGTATTTTAGAATGGACCACCCCATATCTTCCCATGGGTGTCGTTATAGGCGACTAAGGGACACTATCAGCTCAAACATACTGCCATCTTACTGCGATCATAGACTTAACAATTTTTTTCATCAGGTACAAGCAGGTGATGTGATCACGATTGACAAAGCTACAGGCAAGATCAACAAATTGGGACGGAGTTTTGCGAGAGCGAGAGACTATGATGCTACAGGTATGTTGTCCCTTTCTTACTCTATCCACAATACTAGTGAGCTTTTGCGGAAAGAATTTAAGCAGCTGAGTCCACTGCCGAACATGGGCCTGCTCCCGAGGGAGAATATTTGGCATAATCACCACGCTTGGCAGGCGGGCTGGTGACCGCAGTATTATGTTGTTCCACTCAATGAATCGCTGCTGCCCGTTCCTTGATATATATATGTATATTATTATAGATGATGTTATAACAATCAGGACCATCGGCTTAACGTGCTTTCCGAGGCACGGAGGGTAGTCCCTTAACCAACCAGACCCGGAAAAAAAAGTTCATAAAGATTTCTTGTCCGCAATTTCTTGTCAAATACCGCTACGATACGGAGGTTGTCGGTCCAGTTTTTATATCCATTTATTTATAACCCACAGGTCAACAAGCCCGTTTTGTCCAGTGTCCGGAAGGTGAACTGCAGAAACGCAAAGAAGTTGTTCACACGGTGACTCTGCACGAAATTGACGTTATCAACTCGAGAACACACGGATTTCTAGCTCTCTTCTCAGGTACATAAACAAGTTGCTCAGGTAATATAAAAAAAAACAACTTCCAAGGGGATGGTGAGGTAGATCGGGACGTAACACATCGGATCAACGCAGAATGGATGAAATGGCGACAGGTCACGGGAACAACTTGCGACCCACGGATGCCCCTTAAGTTGAAGGGTAACATTTACAAGTCCGTGATAAGACCTGTCATACTGTGTGGATCGGAATGTTGGGCTGTGAAAAAGATGGATGAAAAAAGATTGCATGTAGCGGAGATGAGAAAGTTGAGATGGATGTGTGGTGTGACGAGAAAGGATAAAGTGAGAAATGAGTATATTAGAGGGAGTTTGAAAATGGCGCCAGGAACTGAGAAGTTGAAAGGGAATCGTTTATCTTGGTATGGTCATGTGAAGAGGAGGGATGAAACGCATGTTACTAAAAGAGTTTTAAGTATACATGAAGATGGATGGAGAGGGAGAGGAAGGCCACAGAAAAGATGGATGGATTGTGTGAAGTGAAATAAAAAGGATTTAGTGATAGTGTGACGGGACAGAATGGAAGAAACAAACGTGTTGCGCCGACCCCAAGTAATATGGGATAAGGGCAGGAAGAAGAAGAGTCCATGGTGCTTTGCAATTGACCAATGGCAATCCAATTAATAACATTTCATTTTTTTAACATGTATTTTTTATATTTTTTAATGAAACTACTAGCCGACCCGACAGACGTTGTCGTGTCTTAACTAAAACTCTTTATTAAATAGATCTTTTAATATTAGGCATGATAGCAGCACCCATTCTGTCAATGTTGTCACAAAGAAAACAATATATTTTAGTTTCATCATCATCATCATCATCAACAGCCCGTTTACGTGCTGAACATGGGCCTCCTCTTAACAGAACTTGGCAAGCCAGGATCGTAGAGGGATATTGCCATAATCACCACGCTTGGCAGACGGATTGGTGATCGCAGTAAGATGTCAACCTTGAGCTAATAGATGCTGCTGCCCATCCATCAGCCATATGTCCCTTAGTCGCCTTTTACGACACCCATGGGAGGACATGGGGTGGTCTATTCTAAGCCGGAAACCACACGGCCTATATTTTAGTTTAGCTCATTCTAAATAGATGTAAGCGCCGGATGACGTCATTGTCACGGTTGTTTGATGAAATTTCTTGGTCAGAGTTGAAAATTAAATTAAAAAAACTGTCATTACCTAAATGTTAAACGCTTGTGATTAGAGTTGTCCGACTGTGACAATAATGTAATCGCGCTTTTTTCAGTTTTTTTTAAATAAAAAAATAGCGGGTTTAAAAAATATACAAAAATTGTTTTTGGGATCAGAATACGAAAATAAAGAAACTACTTTTTTTAGGGTGTTACGAATTTTGAAATATTGTCAATTGTTAAACGATATTTAATTAGCACTTTGGTATTTACATACACTTGCACTTGTCAATTATACACAATGAAATATGATTAATATCTATAATATAAAAATGATTCGCAAAATGTGTTGGTAAGCGCATAACTCAACAACGCCTGGACCAATTTGGCCAATTCTGTTTTTTAAATGTTCGTTGAAGTTCAAGGATGGTTTTTACGGCGAGAAAAAATCGAATAATTGCCGGAAAACCCCTAAAAACAGCCTTTTTCTATTTCCCATACAAACGTTTTCACCGCATAAACGAAGTCTCTCCGGGCCAGTTTATTTTATACAAATGTTTAGGTCTTTTATTTATCGATTGAGGCAGTACGAAGTCTGCCGGGTCAGCTAGTAATTAAATACAAAATATCGCAACTGAAATCTATTGCAGATTAGCTAATTATAGTAATAACAATAATGAATTATTCTATCATTAAATTATGAATATAACTTTGCTCTATACAAAGAGGCACTTCGTCTTTAAACATTGTAAATGGTTAAATATCTCTTTCGTTATTTATGTCTCCCGCTGGAGGGAAGTGGAATTTAGTTAACAACTCCTCCTATAAACTTTCTAATTAATATCCATGCGGAATATAAAACATTTAAAAAAAAAAGTTTTTATTTACGTAACCCTATTACAGGTATTTGCAAATAGTCAAAACATATTTGTCTCATTAATATAATATATTTCATGTATTAATTTAGTTTAGATATTATAGTTATAATAATAATAAATAGTTTGTATTAGATATTTTTTTATAGCTTTAGCGTAAAAGCTGTCAGGTATGAAAATAGAATTTTATTTTTTTTCTTTAATTTAATAGTCTAAAGTTCTGTCCTTTGAGTATGTTATTATTTATATGGACCATAAGTATATCGTCGGACGCGATTTTATGCTACCACCAGATCCAATACGACCCAACTGAGAAGATCCGGCGAAACAAACTCAGTGGGGTATTCTACTGCCGGTTTCATCGCGGCCTCATTGAGACGATCCGGCGAAACATACTCAAATGGGCATGTCTACATTATTTAGGTCCAGTTACTGCTTAAGAGCTGTTATATAGCTTAAGAGCTTCCGTGTGTACCGCCGTTGACCCGGGCTTACAGGAGTAACAGTGGGGGGAGAATGGGTGGGATCATGGGCACACGCCCCAGGGTATCCACTTTTTTATTATTTATTTATGTTTTAAATTGATGATTATATGGTTCTAGGTGACACTGGTGAAATTAAATCTGAGATCCGGGAACAAATTAACAGTAAAGTAGCGGAGTGGCGTGAGGAGGGGAAAGCGGAGATGATACCCGGCGTGCTGTTCATTGACGAGGTGAGGAATTGGATGGATGACCATCCCAAGAAAAAAAAAAACTAGAATCCTGATTTTACCAGCGTAACTTACATTCCCGTAAGAATTTCATAATTAAATATAGCCTATATCTACTGGTCCGATCTGTAAGAAATTTTCAGATCCGCACACTAGTTCCCGAGATTAGCGAGTTGAAGCAAACAAACAAACTCTTTGCCTTTATCTATACTAATATTATAAAGAGGTAAGATTTGATTGGTTGTTTGTATTAACTACTGGAACGATTTGAAAAATGATGATGATTAAATGATGATAGAATGCTACATCATCCCTGAGTACAATAGGCTATATTTAATCATGAAGTTTTCCATGTGATCTACGCGAATGAAACCGCGCGCGGGAAGAGCTGGGAAGCAAGGACCGAACCCCACGACCATCGAGATTTAAAGCAAGCTTATTTACCGTTATGCCCCCATAGACTTTTTTTTTCCCCGATGAGCATGAAGACTAAAAAATAATGTTAAGTCCCTCAGTTAGATTACCTAAAAATATATGAAACATTTTTTTTTTCGGTCCTTAAACAAAAAATTATCAAGAGCGCGTTGAAATTTTGTGTGAAGTCACTTCTAGGTTCAATTTTATCTAATAGCACTGACGTCACAATCTCCTGAACTTTATAGTTTGTTTTTTCTCTGTATCTTTGTCAAATTTTATTAAATTAATAATAAAACAATACCATCCGATGCCATCGTAGACCCGAAGTCCGAGAGGCCCGCGAACTGTAAAGTAGAGCGACAGTTGCACAACACTCCCCTAAAATACTAAAAGTCATAACCCCTAAATCTCATCGCCAGCGATCGCCCTGAGCCGAGGTCCATGCCCCACAGGGGGCGCCCTCTTGCGCAGGTTGCTTAGTTTGTAGTTTTTAAACCATTTATTAAGGCTGGAGCTCTGCTCGCCTTAATGCCCGGTGAAGTAGCAAAAGCCTCATGGCTACCTACGTAAGTCAAACCAAAAAAAAAAAAACAAAACAATACGTGTCCAATATTAGTCTTCATGCGCATTGAACCCATATACCTTTAAGATACGAAGTTTGAAACCTCAATCATGTCTTTTTTAATTCAATGAACTTAAATTATTTTTTTTTTTTCTACGACAGGCCCATATGTTAGACATCGAGTGCTTCTCTTAAACCGGGCACTCGAATCCGAGAACGCGCCCATAGTCATAATGGCAACCAACCGCGGTATCACCCGGATACGGGGTACAAACTACCGCAGTCCCCACGGAATACCCCTGGACCTGTTGGACAGAATGATTATCGTGCCAACTTCCCCATACTCGCACCAAGAGCTGAGAGAGATATTGAATATAAGGTGAGTTGCCTTCGCCATAAAGTGGCGAGGGAGGCGATGGCTGGACAATGAAATAGTTAAGGAAACCATTGTTGAAATATTTTTTTTTGCCAAATTTTACTTTCTTATCAGTCCGAGGAAGGTTTACCATAATCACCACGCTTGGCAGGTGGATTGGTGACCACAGTATTATCAATCGTTACAACAATCGGACCAAAAATGCTTTCTGGGGCACTGAAGGGTAGTCCCTCAACCAACCAGACCCCAAAAAGAAATAGATTATACACAAAGAGTTCTTGTCCGGCCCAACGACACTTAAAGCGAGAATATATTTTTTTTTTATATAAATCTAAATAATTATCAACCCCTCCCCTTTCCCAAAGATGTGAGGAAGAGGACTGTCAAATGTCATCGGACGCTTTAACAGTGTTGACCCGCGTGGCTACCGAGACATCCCTACGTTACGCAATACAACTCATCACCACTGCTTCCCTCGTCGCTAAGCGGAGGAAAGCCACTGAGGTGAGTCATCATCATAATCATCATCATTATTGGCTATCAAACGTCGCACTAGCAATGGTGAATACAGTAGTGGTGATGTAGGCGATGGCTGACCTGCGTCTTCTTTTAAAATGGTAAAGGAGACGATGGCTGACATCCTTTTCTCTATAATAGCGAAAGAGATGATGGCCAATAATCCATTCTATTATTCAATTTATCTACATACACACAACAAAACAACTATAATATTAAAACTGATGTATAAGGAAATAAATTGTACAAAGGTACTGCTTATTTCAAAAGAAATCTCTTCTCTTTAAATACAGACCATGGCGAGCCTAGATCGTTTAGTATTCAGTCTTTATTGCTGTCATGTGTTTTCATATGTCTTATGGTTGATACAGTATCAAAATGAACACTGTTAGGTCAAGTATGGCATGCGGATTGGCATGGGAGACCACAGTCATCGAGGTAAGGCATTATAATCTGGAGTGCGTACAGTGATGATGGAAGCGATGGCTGCGATCCTTTTCGCTTAATTAGCGAAGGAGATGATGGCTAATGGGATACGACTCATCACCAGATAATCTAGGTTTTATGAACGGTCGCCCCTTATACAGGTTTGAAGTAATTTTAATCTGTAATGTTGAATGCTATTGTAAAAGTATATACATAGATCGATTGTACTTTTTTTTGTCTGGGGGGACCTGCATTTACGCATTCCCACCGCCGCGTATTCGCGCTGGCGGCGGGATATGTGGGACTCGCCCTCTCCATAGCGTGGTATGTAACTCATACCACGAGGAGAGGACCCTACACTACTAAAACCCCCCGGACACTCTTTCGATCCGCCGTTGGCCGTTGTTTGCCGATTGTACTACCAACAATATATTATTTCGCTGAGTATTTGCAACGACAAAATTATCACAATGTGTAAATAACTTTTTTTTTCATTCCAGGTGAGCATGGAAGACGTGAAGAAGGTCTACTCTTTATTCCTGGATGAGCATCGCTCGGAGCAGTTCCTCAAAGAATACCAAGATGAGTTTATGTTCAACGATGCCGGTGGAGGTAAGACAGGGATGGAGTGATGTGTGATACGTTTGAGTGAAATAGATAGCATATCCTATATTAAGGGAGTTATTCTATTCTGTATCGTAAGTGCTAAAGATAATGTGGGATCATCAGCCCCTATAACGCCCACTGCTGATCATGGGCCTCCTCCCGTGGGTGGGTTTTGGCCATAGTCACCACGCTTGGCAGGCGGATTGGTGACCGCAGTATTATGTTGTTACACAAAAGGAAACGCTGTTGCCCGTTCCCTGGTATATGATTGTTATATATGATGTTGTATCACTCGGGACCTACGGCTTAACGTGCTTTCCGAGGCACGGAGGATAATTCCTCAACGATCCAGACTCGGAAAGAAATCTTAGAACTTAGATAAAAATTTCTTGTCCGGCGTGAGGATCGAACTCACTACCTCTGAGACTTCAAACGAAACTTATACAGCTTCGACACGGAGGCTGTCTGAAGAAAATAATTGCCATAATTAGATTGATTTATGGTTTGGTCACGTGGAAAGAATGGATGAAGAAAGATTGCCAAAACGTGTATACACGGCAAGTGTGAGTGGCGCAGTCGGAAGGGGAAGACCTCGGGAACGTTCTCTGACCAAATCGGAGACATCCTCGCAAAAGGTCAAATAAGATCCACCCTAAACCGACGTGCTTGTATGAAGAATGTTATGAGAGTGAATGAAGCGAAAGATGTGTGTAGGGATCGTAGCATGTGGAGGTCCATTGTTTCTCCCTACCCCGCTGGGAAACAGGCGTGAGCTTATGTATGTGATGTGTTGTTGATTTATTTTTATGTTTGTTTCAGATGCGCCACAACAAATGGAGGTGTCCCAGTAATGTTCCAAACAAATATAAAATTGCTTTAACTTTTCTTTAGAACTATGTTTAGTTTGAAGAAGATCGTATTTTAAGTTTACTTTAATTTTTAATTTGTAAGTTTATAATAAATGGCGATTTAAAATTGAGTTTTGTTTTATTAGTAAAATAGCTGCGCACCGCGGTTTTACCCGTGTTACTCTGCTCCAGTGGGTCGGAGCTTGATGTTTTGTATCCAGCGTATGACCTATCCCGGTACAAAATTTCAGCCAATTCCGTTCAGTAGTTTTGGCGTGAAAGAGTAACAAACATCCGTACTTTAAAAACTTTCGCGTTTATAATTTTAGTAGGAGAAGTTGTCCCGCGCGGTTACATATAATAAAATAAAGTATATACACTCACTAAACTGTAATTAAACGCGAAATTCAAATTTTCTTTCTTTTTTTGCAATTTGCACGCCAGTGCTAGGTTGTATGTTGATTAAAATATTATTAAGAAGTATAATCATCAACAAGCCTCCAAGTTCATAAAGGTGTAGGAATGACTATTTCTGTTTTTCTTGGATCTTACACCTTTATGAACTTGGAAGGTTGTATTGATGATTTTGATGATTATAATTCTGTAACTACATCCGTCTTACAGCCGCGAATAATATTTTAATCATCATACAACCTAGCACTGGCCTGCAAATTGCAAAAAACGTAAGAAAATTTAAATTTCGTGGGCTGGTTGAGCATTCACCTTAACCTTACAAATTTTGAAACATTCCAAGCTCAATATTTTCACCATATATTTTTCACTAACGGTTTGGTTTACACCTACACATCTGGGATTGAGCCAGTTCCTTGTATTTTGCCGTCAAAGTTATGACACCATCGTTTTGACTTTTAGCAAGATTATTCAAAAACGCATGCATGAACAGTCTTGAAACTTTGTATGGTTATTATTAGCGTCAAGAAGGACTGAATACAGTTTTCAGCGAACTTATGCCTTGTCTCATATAGGCGCTGCGATGTTTTTCGGGTTTTCATAAAACCGCGATAACTTGAAAACTATAAATATTTTCTTAAATCTAATTGGGGCACTAAGGGGCACACATTAAGAGCTACTCGTGTATGTTTATTCTACAGGGGCACATGCAATGGTTTTAGAGATATACGATTCATCAAAACGTTACTCCAGCAGGAAATGCAATATCTCGAAAATCTGAAGGGGCACAGATGTTATTGTTGGGAGCACATTTTGGCACACATATAAGCTCTCTGGCCATGCACAGTTTTTCTCTCTCCGATCATTCGTTTAGAATTTTCCTGCTAGAAAAACGTTGCCCCAGCAAGAATCGTTTTTTCGTTTTTTTTTTCAAAACGACAGGGGGCACACATTTTTTATGTGGACATTTACAGCAGATAAGGCACCAACTATACGTTCTACTCATATAACTCTAGGAGATACTTTCTTGCTGGGGTAACGTACACAGCAAAATAATGTCGAAAATTGTCATTTAAATGTTGTCATATAAAGTTTCTGTAATTATTACGCACATTTTTAAATTAATTAGTTTCACAAAAGAGTACAAGAATGATATAAAATAAGTAGTAACATTTACCTCGTCTGAAGCTCTAAGGCTTTATGACAGAAACTTTAGGCAATAAACATTTTTAGAGGATAATTTGACGCCATCTATAAGTACCATTTCACTAAAAATATTATCATATACCTACAATCAATGCTATTGTACAAACATTTAGCTTAATATAGAACAACTTTATTTGAAAAAACAAAAAAAAAAGCAAGGTAAAATTGAACTAAGTTTGATAGATTTAAAATTTCTATAAAGAAAAATATCCACTCACCCTATATTTATTTTGAACTACTTAAATATATTTAGGTTTAAAAAAATGTCAACAAATCAAACTATTTTATTTTGAATTAATACAAAAAAAATTGTTGGGCCGCGATTGCTTGAAACGCCATCTATATTTGCAATTGCCAACTCCATTAATATTGCGAATGTTCGATCGAATCTGCTGTTTTTTTCAAAACATGTATTTTTTCTTTTTACATTAGAATTTTATGTTATAGCTAATCTCTTAACATAATTTAATAACAATAATGCGATGTACTCGATGAATAATACATTTATGAGATTTTAGTCGATTGTTACCGGTATAATCGACTAAACTGTCGTCACTAAATCTCTAACAAATCAATCGTAGTTTTCATCAGTCGCCTTGATAATTTTGGTGTCAATTTCCGAAGTTAAATTATCAATAAATCCAACATGTTCGCCATAAGGAATCTGATCAGGGCCAACCACCAGGTCATTAAGAATGTGGCTCAGGCCAGAAATATGAGTGTTATCGCCACTCCCTCCCGGAATAAGGTTACTCGCGGGGTATGTATCAAACATTGTTTTTTTTCTTATATTATCCTTATTTAGGTACACAAAGAGGATAGTAACGTCTTATTCAGAGTATAAACATATGTAAAATCATAATTTTGTATCACAATTACATAAAAAGTCGAATTGGAATTACGTAATTGTATAAAAAGTAAGGTTAGAATCAAAACTGTCAAGTACCTGGTAGATAAATAACAAAATGTTTAAGATATTTTAAAACAACGATTTAAACTTGTTACGGTTTCTGACAATAATCATTATTATTAAAATAAGATAATAACATTCTAAGATTAAAATACTATATTATATCTATGTATTTCTGTTAACTTTATTTTTCCAACCATATTTTTTCCCTGTAGTTTTTTTCATATTACATCACTACATAGTATAAAACACGGTCTTTAAAACTATGCAACGGATTTTGATGCGGTTTTTTATAGTAGATAAAGCTATGCGGGTAAAACCGTGCGCACTAGTGTATTATTAAAGCTGAATTCAATTACTAGTGTATTATTAAAGCTGAATTCAATTATTTAAGTAATATTTCGAAACAATAGAACAGATATTCTTATTTTGTTGAAGATGATTTAAAACTAATATATGAAATAACTAGCTGCGCCCCGCGGTTTTAGCTACGTTACTCTGCTCCAGTGGGTTGGAGTATGATGTTTTGTAACCTATATGTTAATCCAGCATACAACCTATCCCGGTGCAAAATTTCAGCCAATTCCGTTCAGTAGTTTTGGCATGAAAGAGTAACAAAAATCCATCCATCCATACTTACAAACTTTCACGTTTATGATATGAGTATGATAAGTAAATTTTATTTTAAAACAATAGAACAGATAATCTATTTTTATGAACATAATTTAAAATTAATAAATAAAAAATCATTATACCACACATTCTTCTATTGGGCTATTTTTGTATGACATTTTTTTTATGTTGATTCTTCTGGTTAATCTCAGCAAGGTGGCAACGGTTGGAACGATTTTAACTGGAAGATAACTAACATTAAAGTACATGACAGCATATATATTATTTTTGTTACACAAATTATAACTGGCAGCAGCATATACTACGATTCGACCAATCCTCCTGCCAATTGTGGTGATTATGGCAATATAAAGAATAAAAAAACATTTTTATTTATGTAAACATATTACAGGCACTTGCAAATAGTCAAAACAATTATTTTGTATTCAGTATTATTATCTATAATTATCATGTTTTATAAATTTTCAAATTAAACAAGTATTTAAATTATTATTTTAATAATATTTTAGTCTTAACATCTTAGTTTATTATTTAACTATATCGTGTCAAATAGCTTGTTCTGTCTATATTAGGTTAGAACAATAATAATTGTCATTATTTAAGTGGACCATGAGTATATATAAATATTTAATATCACTGAATGACCCTGGCCTATATTCGGTCATCCATTCAATTTAGTTGGTGAACATCCCATGCTATGCTTGCCGATTGATGGACTTTGAGAACTTTCAGCCCCAATGGCCATCTGTTCTACCTGCTATATGACCTGCCCATTGCCACTTCAACAAATTAATCCGTTGGGCTATGTCCGTAACCAGCGTTCTTCTACTAGAGTTGAAACGCAGGTGAAAAGCTAGTCTATATGTCTTTACTAATATTATAAAGAGGAAAGATTTGATTGTTTGTTTGTATTGAACAGGCTCCGAAACTACTGGACCAATTTGAAAAATTCTTTCACCGTTGGAAAGCTACACTATCCCCGGATGACATAGGCTATATTTAATTATGAAGTTCCCACGGGAACGGGAGTTACGTGGGTGAAACCGAGCGTGGGAAGCTGGTATATTATAAAGAGGTAACATTGTGATGTCATAGGTGGTAATCTCTGGAATACTCTGGATCTACTGAACTGATGTTGAAAATTCTTTTACCAATAGAAAACCAGGTCATTTGTGAGTGTCATATGCTATATTTTAAGTTAAAGTTTGCACTTTTTTTTCTGACGGACATATGTAGTTAGCCACGAGGCTTTTGCTACTTCAACGGGCATAAAGGCGAGCAAAGCTCCAGCCTACAAGCAACCTGCGTAAGAGGGTGTCCCCAGTGGGACTTGACCTCGGCTCAGGGTAGCTGGTGGAAAGATTGAGGGATTATGGCTTTGAGTATTTTATAGGAAAGTTTATATGGAACCGGGATCTATGCGGGTAGATGATAAATTGAAGAGACATCCTAACAACCATTTTCTCTATTCATTCCAGGAGATACTTCTCCTCTCAGCCGTCATGGTCATCGGGTGGTCAGCAATCCCCGCCTGGGTTCTCGTCAACATCAAGAACTACAAGCACAAGGAATAAAGAATATTCTAGAACAACTGGAACTCCGTAGTTAATGTAACGCTTGTGTTATTATGTTATAAGTAAAGAATAATTTAAATTATATGTGGTTTTTTATTACTTTTTATTTTTACTTTTGTCGGGGACAGGTCTTGATGCCTATCATGTAAGGATATTGTGACAGTGTTTACTATGAAATTGAAACACCTCCCAAGAAACAGACTAAGCACGATAATTTGTATACTAACAGGACACTGCTGCCTAAATCAGCATCTGGATCTAACCTAGGAATAGAAAACGGATAGCCCACTATGCAGACGATGCATGGAAGCTCCCGAAACAATTCTTGACTCCAAAAGCGTATTTCGACAACGGGCAAACTTCCTGAACAACCCAAACTCAAAGTCTGAGCAGCACTTGATAACATCAAGTGTCTGATAGTGTTCTGGGAGGATTTAGGGTGGTTAAAAGTAATCTTTCGGACGTTCACGTACAAAGGTCCAATCAGGAGGCTAAGTGCGGAAATCCTTTTACCTAACTAACTACTATGAAATTGCAGAGCCTTGGGATAATGCGAAGTAGAGGCCTTTTGTTTTTTTTTTTTTTAAATATTGTCCGGGGGGAAATGCCTTTACGCTTTCTCACCGCCGCTGCAGCGTATTCGCGCGCTGGCGGTGGGATATGTGGGACTCTGCCTCTCCTTAGCGTGGTATGCTAAACTTATACCACGAGGAGAGAACCCTACACCACTAAAAGCTTCCGGACACTCCTTCGATCCGCCGTTGGCGGGGGCCGGGAACGCATGAGCAATCCTGCCCCCCGACGGCACCCGCGGCCCATATGGTACCGCGGGATCTCCGGGGCCACACTTACAGTGGCCCATTTGCCCAGTTATAGGGACGCCCGGAGTGTAGAGGCTTCCCTACTCCTCATGGGTCAGCCTCGAAGGGAGCGGGGTCCATGTCCCCCACTCCCCGAGGCCGAGCCTAGGGCGGTAGGCGGCGGGTTTCGGCCGTCCGCCGACGGCCAACACGCTGTCTGCGAAGCGGGTGGGCGGAGGGATCTACTTCCCTCTCCCGCTCCGCGGCACGACGTAGAGGCCTACCTAATTAATAAATTTTTAAATTTATCTTCATTGTAGGGCCCGTATATATACCTACACATCTAGTGCATATAAAAGGCCTATAGGGGAAATAATAGGGCGTGATATGTATATGAAATAGATATCTAAGGCATAGTTATTTTATTGTTTTTACTGACAGAGTAAAAATCGTAATGGTGCTCCCACATTGCCGTTATAAAATGTTTGTAAACATTTTATAACACCTAAACATTTACTAACAAATGTTAACAATTTATATTTTAATTTAGTTATTTGTGATTAAATGTTTGCTAACAAATGTTTACTAACGTTATTAAACATTTTCTAACGGCAATGTGGGAGCACCATAACGGTAAAAAAAATGGGTACCAAGTAGGTAATTACGCTGACTCTTTTCATTCTAGTGAGATTGCGGCCTAGGTATTATAGGCACCTATTTTATATTATTATGCACGCGCTATGTAGGTACACCACTACAACCCCCCGGACACTCCTTCGATCCGTCGTTGGCGGGGGCTGGGTATTTCGACTTCACCGATGGCTGAATACTTAGTTACAGTAGTTGCTTCTGAGACCCTGGGGGTCTGGGTTCGATTCTGCTCTGCTGCTACTTAGTTACACTTTGCCTAATGAGAATCATCATCATCATAATCATCATCAGCCCGTACAACGTCCACTGCTGAACATGGGCCTCCTCCCGAGGGAGGGTTTTTGCCATAGTCACCACGCTTGGCAGGCGGATTGGTGACCGCAGTATTATGTTGTAATACACAGGGAAACGCTGCTGCCCGTTCCCTGTTATACGCTTGTTATAGATGATGTTATAACAATCGGGACCAACGGCTTTAAATGCTTTCCGAAGCACGGAGGGTAGTCCCTCAACTAATCAGACCCAGAAAGAAATCTTAGAATTTACACATAGATTTCTTGTCCGGTGTGGGGATCGTACCCACGACCTCCGAGACTTAAAGCGAGACAAATACCACTACGCTACGGAGGTAGTCCTAATAAGAATTAACCTCTCTAAATAGAAAGTAACTCGTCGTGCCATGTATCTAAAACAGGCGTCATAGGTAGATATAAATTCTTCACTTACTGGATTATCTGGTAGATTATTAAATTATCTACGAATATAATATTAATCTATATCATTATCAATAACTGTTTTGATAAGATAAAGATAATATAATAATTTAACAAATTTTACGATTCATTAAAATATAAAATCGGTCAAAAATGGCCGCGGGGCGTGTTTACATAGTTGCAATATGTTTTACGTGAGTACAATTATTATTTATTTACTTATATCTGATAGTTATCACTACATAGTATAAAACAAAGTCGCTTGCAGCTGTCTGTCCGGCCCTATGTATCCTTAGATCTTTAAAACTATGCAACAGATTTTGATGTGTTTTTTTTAATAGATAGAATGATTCTAGAGGAACCTTTATATGTATGATACATCAGCATTGCACCCTTGCGAAGCCGGGGCGGATCGCTAGTTCCTAATAGTTGGGAATTTCAAAATTGATATTAATAAATTTAGACCACCGGCTAATTAGGCTACGGTGGAACCCTACCGATCATCCAAAGTTATCAATCTCTTTTGTAAAACGTCTCTAAGGGGAACGTTAGAGCCATCTATCGGTAATTATCAACATTACTTCGACCAATATGTCCGAAGCAGGTTCGAAAATGCAGCTTCGAGTCCTGCCGGTGGTCTAAATTTATTTATCTAAATTTTGAAATTTAGTGAGCAGTAAAATTTTTCGTAAGGTATAAATTTTTTTTAAATAGTGGGTAAAGTCTAATCCAAAAAGAGATATTTACCATTCTGTTACTGAATGCTAGTTATATAAATCTCTTTTTGAGTATGACTTAGAGCGTCCCTTCTTTATCAGCCCGAATACATCCACTGCTGAACATGGGCCTCCTATTAACAGAATCTGACAAGCCAGGATAGTTGAGATTGGTTCAATTAATTCAACCAAATAGTTATGGATTTTTCTAAAAACATAATTATTTTATACTTACATTACTGATTCTGATAATTCAAAATAATACATAATAATATAAGTTATAGGTAATTTAAATGAATAAGTAGGTAGGTATACTTATTTGTTCTAAATTAACTTTACATGGGCGACGTTACCAGAAATCATTACCTCTTTGTATGGCAATGCTTATCTGATGCTGTGTAAAGTAAATACCGCTAATCGGGGAACGCCAGCAATTACAAGGGCCGCTGCAAAGGGTTTGCCTATTCGAAGACAACAAAAGAGTTAAAGTCGATTCGGTCAAATCGATCCCAAGTTATTCACCAGCAAACTTTATAATATAACTATTTACATACCTATTATTATCTTCTTTATATTATTATGTCTTCGTTTCCTTTCACTATTTACCAAATACTCTTACAAAGTTACAATCAGTACCATCTAGTGTCGAATAGCTTAGTTAAATTACACAGATATTTTAAAATTTGACTTAATTTTTACTTTATATGTAACATAACAATTATTTATTACAACGCCATCTAGTGCCGAGTAGCATTATTATTAAGAAATATTAAATGGAAGTAGTGTATTTTTTATGTAGGTATAGATGGCGCTTTTATAAATAATGTTTGACTATACCCCGGGGCTATAAACTGACGTAAAATAATGATCAAAATGTTATTATCCATCATCTCATGGAATTTATATGCATTAAAAAAGAGGGAGAAAGTCCCTCTCAGTACTAAACAATTTTGGCAGTTGCCATGACAACGACTATTTTATTAATGTCGTAACCACACGGATAATTCACAAAAACCGCTAATTCCTAAGACATCTATATAAATAAAACTTACAATAACTTAGGAACAACTTGATTAATTTTGCTTATAGAATATATATAAGCAAAATTAATAATATTTTTTTTAATGAGTTTGTGTTCATTCAAAAACTATGAACACATTAAAAAAAAAAAAACCACCTTTAAAAACAAAATGAAACCATAGAGCAAACCTCGAAGCGCGCGAAACAATAAATAAAAAAGAAAATAAGAAAAATCAAAAGAAGAGAGTATCGTCCGTCCCGACCGCGTGCAACATTTTGTATATTATAATAAATTAGATATATAAGTATGTACTACTTACCGGCAATTAATGTATTGTCCACTATTTCTTTCCACCTGGGCCTTAACAGTTTGTAAAGCGGTTGGTCCTCTTGATACAACATCTTCTATGACAAACGTATACTAGGGAATGGGCAGCAGCGTTTCCTTGCATGTTACAACATAATACTGTACCGTCACCAACCCGTCTGCCAAGCGTGGTGACTATGGCTAAAACCCTCCCTCGGGAGGAGGCCCATGTTCAGTAGTAGACGTTGTACGGGCTGATGATAATGAAAGGTTAAAACCTGGAAGTATTTTTAATAAGTTTATTTCATTACAGATTAATACTAAATGCAGTTTCGGGACACATTCCCTCGACATATTACAACTCCGCCGAACCTGATGCGCCTGTGTACAGTAAGTGTCTATACTATATAATATAATCTATAATATTATAAAGAGGAAAGATTTGATTGTTAGTTTGTATTGAATAGGCTCCGAAACTACTGGACCTATTTGAAAAATTCTTTCACCGTTGGAAAGCGACACTATCTCCGGATGATATAGGCTAAATTTAATTATCATTTATAAAATTCCTAATCTATACATATAAATATTTAGCTAAATAGTTTATTTGTTTACTTTAAATTTAAAATAATATTTCACTCTGGAAATTGAGATTAATCAATTTTGACCACCGGCAGGACTCGAACATGCATCTTAGGTCTAGTCTCGAATGCCTTAAAGTAGCTAATCTATACTAATATTATAAAGAGGAAAGATTTGTACGTAAGTATGTTTATAACGAATTGGCTCAAAAAGTAGTGAACCGATGTTAAAAATTTCTTTCACCATTTGAATGCTACATTATCACTGATTAATATAGGCTATATTTAATTATGAAGTTTCCACGGGAACGGGAGTTACGCGGATGAAACCGCGCGGGACAGCTAGTAATATATAAAGCTGAAGAGTTCGATTCCTTGATCGCACAAATCTCAGGAACAACTGGGCCCCGAGTCTACTATCGTATTGGTATGTCCATGAACCGTCAATGACAGCTCAATGGTCGGTTTTTTTCCCATTTCGTATCTACTAATTCTAATGACGTCATTATCGTGTCACTATGACGCCACGATGACATTAGCGTAGTTGAATATAATAAACAAATGATACTTTTATAATGAAATAATAAAATTTATTTAGCACTTAGGTATTTACATACACTTGTACTTGTCAAAATTACACTGTGTAAGACTATATCAAACAAAAGTATCACTTAAGTAGCTAAAATCATAGTTGAAATTATTTGTTATAAGTTTTGAAATCGCCAAAATAAAAATTACAATCTCCCTAACCATCTCCCCTGCTACTTCTGTTGACGGCCTTTTTCTGCGGTAGCAACACCGACTGCCATTCCAGCGCCGACACCATAGTGAGATTAGTAGATTAACGTTTTTGGCATAATGATATCATGATGGCACTAAGGTGGCACAATACTTAAAAAAATAGCAGACTCGGCCCCCTGGACTGATTTGAAAAAATATATCAATGTTAGATAGCCCATTTATTGAGGAGGACTTTAGGTTATATTTTATTATGAAGTGTCCACGGGAATGGGTGTCACGCGGCTGAAACAACGCGCGGGAATCTATTCACGTATAACGTCCAATGCTGATCATACAATGTCTCACCACACGAGTGTATTTGTCACAGTCACCACTCTTGGCAGGCGGGTTAGTGACTCCAGTATTATGATGTGACACACAAGGAAACGCTGCTGCCCGTTCCTTGATATACGATTATTATAGATGATGTTATAACAATCGGGACCAAAGGCTTAACGTGCTTTCCGAGGCACGAAGGGTAGTCCCTCAACCAACCAGACTCGGAAAGAAATCTTTCAATTTACACATGTGGGGATCGAACCCACGACCTCCGAGATTTATAGCGAGCCAATTACCGCTACGCTACGGAGGTTGTCAATATTAAGTAGTATAATTTAAATAATGATGATGACCAACCAAACTCTAAAATAGCTTAATGTCGTCTTATGTTTTTAGTTAGCGACTGGGACAGTGTCCAGTTGAGCCGCTCGACTGCGGGCGACCGTCTGGTTGCTTTGAGGACTGTGATGACGGCTGCCAGAGTTGATGCTTACATCGTACCAACGGGCGACGCGCATAATGTGAGTTGCACACATTCAACTTCCCACCCCACTCCGATACTAACCATACTAATTAAAAAAAAAAACAAAAAAAAAAAAAGTAAGTAAACTAGATTTGTTAAATGAGCCTTGGTGACCCGAAATACATAAATACAGGCCTTGAGCTTAGTTTAGGCACCAGTCTCATATTAAAAAAAAAACTTTATTATTATTATATGTAGCGACATCTACATAAGCCGTATAAAAACTACAAGTGGACGAGTGGCGCCATCTAGTACCTAGCATCCCAACTAACCTGTATCGCACAATACAAGTTCGCCACCCAATTCAAACATATACAAATTCCGAACAGTATCAAATAGCCGTCGGTCGCCGGGCACACCACCTCGCCCGGCAAAGAAGATCTTCATTTTCTGTGAAGGAACACCACCACGGATTATAAATATACCTACATATAAAACTGTAGAGGTCGAATGTCTGTACATATAAAAAACGCATACCGAGACAGGGGGTATGTTAGAAGTTAAATGGAACACATTCAGATATTATGTATTTTTTGTTTCTCTGTCTGTTTGTACGGGCTAATCTCCGAAACTGTCGCACTGATTTGAATTAAATTCATAATGGTGGTACCTGAACCAACCAAACCCGGAAAGAAATCTTAGAATTTACTCAAAGATTTTTTGTCCTGCATGGGGATCGAACCCACGTGGGTTCGATTCGTTCGATCGAAGTTTTCCTCCGAGATTTAAAGCGAGCCAAATACCGCGACGCTACGAAGGATGACACTAACACACGTTTATGTGTCAAATTCCAGTCTCAATACATAGCAGACTCGGAAGCGCGTCGCGAGTGGCTGTCTGGTCTTCGTGGCTCCTCTGGTACTGCGGTGGTAACACTCAGTCGGGCGCTCGTGTGGACTGACGCACGGTACTGGACACAGTTCGAAGTGGAAGTGGACAGTAGTCTCTGGGAGCTTATGAGACAGGGTGAGTAGTCAAGTAAGCGGCGTCGATCATCACCCATTGCATTACCGATGTGAATACACTCGTAACACAAGCATTTTAGCTTAGCGTTAACAAAAACTAGTACTGTGCAAAAGCTCTGCTAGTAATCTTTATAGAAAAGAAAGTATGTATTTAGAATCAAGTATGCCCCACATAGTCGAGTTTCACCCTCGTATAACACATGTTAGAAGACCGAGCGATTCCGAGGGAATTATCACCATCTGCCTGTTATCGTCCACTGCTGAACATGAGCCTCCCCCAGCGGTAACGATTGCTAGCGGCCTACATCCACTGACTCCCTGCGACACTTATGAACTCGGCTATCGTCCGACAGATCATGGTTTACACTCGAAAACCTTTCTGCTCCATCGGCCGTCAGTTCTTCGAGACACGTGTCCCGCCCATTGCCACTCCAGAAATATAAAAAAAGATTGATTGGAACGATCATAATATACATTTTTATGTTTGGCGTAATCAATCTTTTATCTGTTCCAGGTGTGGACGCCTCGATCCAAGCCTGGTTGGTACAGAACATGCCCTCGGGCTCCGTGGTGGCTGTAGACCCTACCACTTACACGAGGAGTGCGTGGACTACTTTAGAGGTAAGCTAGTAGGTATTGACAAACTGGCATAGCGGTATAGTCTCTTAAAAATTACCGAATATAATTCTAGAGCTCAGAAGCATAAGGTCGGATGTGCCATTATACGTTAGAAACATTCGCCGTATGTGCCTTTATCGTAAACTGGCACTTACGACCAAATGCTTCTGAAGTATAATAGACATCCGTCCTTATGCTCCTGACGCCGGAGAAGAGTGCCCCCGCGAACGCGACACGTCCCCTCTCGCCCTCCCAACCCTTAGTCGGGACCCGAAGTCCGAGAGGCCCGCGAACTGTAAAGTAGAGCGACAATTGCACAAAACTCCCCTAAATAAACTAAAAGCCATAACCCCTGAATCAACCCGTCAGTGACCGCCCTAAGCCGAGGTCCAAGTCCCACAGGGGACGCCCTCTTGCGCAGGTTGCTTACTTTTGAACCCATTTATCAAGGCTGGAGTTCTGCTCGCCTTTATGCCCGGTGTAGTGGCAAAAGCATAAGGACAAAACATGTCCGTCCGAAAAAAAAAATATGGCTCTTGAGCCTGAGGCTCCTGAGCCCTAGAATTGTAGGTGTTGGTGAGCCATCCGTCAAACTCCACTATCACCTCCTAGACGGACCAACTCCGTGGCGTTAAGGCATAACTCGCTTTAAGTCTCCGAAATCGTGGGTTCGAACTTAACGCCGCTGGTAAAAGAACCTTTGTGTAAAATGATAGATTTTTTTACAAGACAACTCTTCAAAAAAAATTGTCATTGTTGTGGTACCTTCCATGCCTCGGAAAGCATGTAAAACCATTGTTCCCTGTATGTATACCAGAGAATGGACAGCGTGTCCTTGTTGTCACTGCAGCTACCATCCCGCATGCCAAGTGTGACTTCGGCAAAACCCTCCTCGGGGAAGGCCCTTGTTCAGCAGTGGACATTGTTCGGGCTTGTCGCGCTTTGCGAGGATTAGAGCAATCCCTCATCCAACGACTCCTGGCAATGAATTTTAGATTTTACTCTTGAAGGAATCGAACCCACAACCTCCGCAAGTGCCGCTAAGCCACGGATGTTGTGCGTCTTGGAGGTGGCTCCAACTCCTGTTCTTCTACAATTATTTTTAACTTACTTACTTTCCCTGCAGGAGATCATATTACTTTGTGATATACCTACGCATATACCATCGCATAAATATACAATATTCTTATTTCCAGGTCGCATTATCAGCAGTAGACGTTCACCTAGTAGCCTTATACAGTAACCTAGTCGATGCAGCCAGAGTAATACTAGAAGATGGTCCTCCAGCCAGACCTAGCAACGCCCTCCTCCCTTTACCAGTCACTTACAGCGGCAGACCTTCTTCCGAGAAAATCCAGGATTTAGTTCAGCAGATCTCGTCAAACGGCGCATCAGCTTTACTCCTAACTGCTTTAGATGACATCGCATATACCCTCAACTTGAGAGGGTCTGATATACCTTACAATCCTGTTTTCTTCGCCTATCTAATCATTCAGATAGACCCTTCAACGAGCACTTTGAATAACATCATCTTATTCTGGAATAATGGACAAATTACCCAAAATGTTCTTGCCCATTTTGCGAGTGAAAATGTGGTGGTGGAAGCAAGGCCTTACAACACCATCTTCGACTTTTTGAGGGGATATTCAGTGGAATTGGGAAGCGGGGGTACTATATGGTTGTCGGATATGGCGAGTCATGCTGTTGTGCTCGCGATAGAGGATGGACCGGCTGGTGTTTTGTCAGCATCGATTTCTCCGGTCGCGTATATGAAGTGTGTGAAGAATCAGGTGGAGTTGGACGGGTTTAGGGTGGCACACGTTAAAGATGGTACTGCGTTAGTTAGGGCACTTTATTGGGTGGAACAGCAGGTAAGATATTTTTTTTTTTTAATAATTCCAGCCTCCTTGGTCTTTCGGTATAAATCTCGCTATAGTCTCGGAGGTCATAGATTCGATCCCTACGCCTGACAAGAAATCTTTGTGTAAATTCTAATATATCTAGACGGACGGACGTACTAAATACTTCAGAAGTAATTGGTATTAAGTGCCAGTTTACGATAAAGGCACATCCGACCTTATGCTTCTGGACTCTAGATTTATTTCCGGGTCTGGTTGGTTGAGGAACTTCCTTCCATGTCCCGGAAATCACATTAAGCCGTTGGTCCCGATTGTTATAACATCATCTATAACAAGCGTATTACAGGGAACAGGCAGCACTGTTTCCTTGTGTGTACAATATCATACTGCGGTCACCAAACCCGCCTGCCAAACGTGCTGACTATGGCAAAACCGTCCCTCGGGAGGAGGCCCATGTTCAGCAGTGGACATGGAATAGGCTCCGAAACACCGGTGCCGATTTCAAAAAATCTTTCACCATTAGAAAGCTACGTTATTAAGGAGTAACATAGTCTATATTTTATAATGAAGATCCCACAGGGACTGGAGCTATGCGGGTAAAACCGCAGGCAGAAGGCTAGTGCTACTAATCCTACTAATATTATAAATGCGAAAGTTTGTATGTGTGGATGTGGATGTATATATGTTTGTTACTGCTTCACGCAAAAACTACTGAATGGATTTTGCTGAAAGTTTGCACGGAGATAGTTAATAAGCTCGATTAACATATAGGCTACAAAATATCACGCTCCGACCCACTGGAGCAGAGTGACGCGTAAAACCGCGAGGCGCAGCTAGCTGTTAATAATTCCTTTATATTTTAAGGTGGCAGCCGGAGTCAATGTTACAGAAGTTCAGCTATCAGACAAGCTAATAGAACTGCGAGCTGAAGAGGCCAACTTTATGGGTCCTTCATTCGCGACTATCGCAGGAGCCGGGGAGAATGGGGCTATTATTCACTATAAACCCCTAGTCGAGGGTCCACAGAGAGTTATTACTGCACAAGATATGCTGTTAGTGGACTCTGGTGGACAGTATCTGTAAGTATAAAGACTATATAATATGTTTCAAAATTGAGATTAAAATTCGATCACCAGCGGGACTCGAATCCGCATCTTACGTTCAGCCCCTAATGCCTTAACCAATTAGGTAGCCTAATTGGTGGCACCACAGCCGGTCATCAAAATTCATTAATCTCTTTGTAACACGTCTCTAAGGGGGACGTTAGTGCCATCTATCGGTAATGATCCGCAGTACTTTGACAAATACCTACACAGTTACATTTGGTATTAAATATTAAACGATGGCACCGCCCGTTTTTCACATTTTTTAAATGTTGCACAAAACTGCCCAAAAAACTTTAAAATTCATGATCCCTTAACCCTTATAGTAGGCGCACAAAAACTGCAAGAAGACCAGCAGCTCCATCTAGCACCAAGAATCCTAACTAACCTGTATCGCGCAATACAAGTTCGCAAGCCAATACGAACATATACAAGTTCCGAACAGTAACAAATGGCCGTCGCCCGCCGGGCACACCACCTCGCCAGGTGAAGATCTTCATTTTCTGAGGAGGAACACAACCAACAGTTCCTCTACACATAATTTGTCGCCCCCCCTATTGAACTACTGAAAATTTTAGACGTTAATTTTTTTTTTAAGAAACGCAAGTTTTGTCAAACTTTGCCCCCCCCTAATTCTACTACCCCAGCTTTCTAGGCCTGCTGGTAAATCCGCCACTGATTAGCCTCCAAGTTGCTTGTTATGCTTAAATTGATCTTTATTACAGCGAAGGCACCACAGACATCACTCGTACTCGCCACATGTCAGCTTCCCCCACTCCTGAGCAGCGGCTGACCTTCACTCGTGTCATGAAGGGTCAGATCAACCTCGCGACCACTGTGTTACCTACTGGTACTTTGGTAAGTGAACATCCATTCACTTGACAATGGACGTGAACCGTGAGCTTTGGGTTGGGATGGCTTGGGGGTTTAGATATGAAAGAGTATGGAGTCAAGATGTCCTGAGAAAGTAGACTCGAGAAGCACTCGTTACATATCAGTTTAATTTAACTACTCCTGAAGAACCGGTCCGGTGAAGTAGCAAAAATCTTCTGGCTAAAAACATATATGTTCGAAATGGGTGGGGATCGAATCGACGACCACATGATCGCAAGTCCGAAGCCCTAGCCATTGGGCTACGGCCACTTTATAAGTTCCAGCGGGAACGAAAATTACGTGGATGAAATAAGCGTGGAAAGCTAGTATTTTATTAAAAAAATATTAACATCGTATCTACCTAAATAATATTCATTTCCTCAGGGTAACGTAGTGGAAGTGCTAGCCCGCAAGTCTCTATGGGAGGTGGGTCTCAACTACGGACACGGTACGGGCCACGGCGTGGGACACTTCCTTAATGTCCACGAGGGACCCATTTGGATTCTCAGCGGGCCCACAGTCGGGGACCCTGGCATCGCTCCTAACATGATATATAGTAACGGTAAGTCTTAAGAGTTCTTTTTTAGGGTTCCGTATATCGAAAGGAAAAAACGGAACCCTTATAAGATCACTTTGTTGTCCGTCCGTCCGTCTGTCTGTCAAGACCCTTCTTCTCAGGAATTTGATATAAATAGCTGATATTTATATCAAATACTCGTCTACTGTCCCTTGGAGCTGTGAAAAAATCAATCTTCTAAGCTAACGCAATCAAAAGATACAGCCGTTTATGTCGCAAATTAGCGACACTCGCAAGTGAGTCAAATCCTACAGGGTGCTTCCCGTGAACTCAAAAATCTTGAAATTTGGAACAAAGCAACGGTTATGGGGGAGACCTTTGACCAGCAGCAGTAGGACAATGTAGGTTTATAAAAAAATAAAAAATATTAATATTTTTCGTTTCTCAGAGCCTGGCTACTACGAGGTGGGTGAATACGGTATCCGCCACGAAGACCTCGTTGAAACTATCGTGATGAACCGCGAAGCTGATCATATACTTGTAAGTATAGATATTTGATGTTGTACCGACATCTACAGTAGTAAGTACGAACTACAAGAAGTCGAGCAACGTCATCTGGGACTCGCCCTCTCCATAACGTGGTATGCTAAACTCATACCACGAGGAGAGGACCCTACACCACTAAAACCCTCCGGAGACTTCTTCGACCCGCCGTTGGCGGAGGCCGGGTACGCATGAGCAATTCGGCCCCCCGACGGCACCCGCGGCCAATATGGTACCGCGGGATCCCCTGAGCCACACTTACAGTGGCCCATTTGTCCAATTATAGGGACGCCCGGAGTGTGGAGTCCTTACTCCTTATAGGTCAGCATCAAAGGGAGCGGGGCCCATATGCCCCACTCCCCGAGGCCGAGCCTAGGGCGGTAGGTGGCGAGTTTAGGCCACCGCCGACGGCCAACACCGTCTGCGGAGCGGGTAACGCCATCTAGCACTTAGCATCTGAACTAACCTGTATCGCGCAATTCAAGTCATCATCGTCATCATCTGCCCGTATAACGTCTACTGCTGAACATGGGCCTCCTCCCAAGGGAGGGTATTTGCCATAGTCACCAAGCTTGGCACGCGGGTTGGTACCTAACCGTAGTATCACCAGACGCTGCTACCCGTCCCCTGGTATACGCTTGTTAAAGATGATGTTATAACAATCGGGACCAACGGCTTAACGTGCTTTCCGAGGCACGGAAGGTAGTCCCTCAACCAACCAGACCCGGAAAGAAATCTTAGAATTTACACAAAGATTTCTGGTCCGGTGTGGGGATCGAACCCACGACCTCCGAGATTTTAAGCGAGCCAAATACCGTAACGCTAAGGAGAAAGATTACTAGCAGATTTTAGCACACTACTAGTATTCTTGGTCAGAAGTGACGTTGTACGGGCTGATGATGATGATGATGAACTGCTGATAATTAATATTCACTGCACTCTCGCCAGGCTGATACCATGGTGGGTGACTTTGAAGGTCGGGGCGCTGTAGGCTTCTACACCATCTCTCTAGCTCCGCACCAAACCGCCTGCCTCGATGTGGATCTACTAACTGATTTTGAGGTGAGCTACTTTTAATAATTCTGTTTAGTTGATATCAGTATCTTTGAACCTTAGGCTCCTCACCCACGGTGACTTTAATAAAACAATGAAATTTATTCAGCACTTAGGTATTAACATACACTTGTACTTGTCAAAATTACACTGTATAAGACTAAATCTAACAAAAGTATCACTTAAGTAGCTAAAAACATTGTTAAAATTAATTGATCTTACAGAATTTTTAATCAGTCTGTCTGTCTGTCCTGCGTTTAATGACAAATGTACACATTATAGTAAGATGCCTTAAGGGTAATAGGTCTAAAATTAACTTCCAAGAATCCGGCCAAAGTCTAAGAGACATCCACCTGAGGGCACCCTTAAGGGTTTAGGACCAACGCTAAGGGTGCCACTGGAGTAAAGAGTAGATTTACGAACAGTGGTGATGATCGCTGGCACGAGATCACAGTTCGGGGAATAAGCAACAACGCGGTCCTCGGTCATGCCGTCGAGGATCCTACCCTAGCCAACCTGCAACCTGCTTTTTTGCAGCTATCCCGTCGCTCGTGATCCAAGACATTAGTGATTGGAGATCGCAGTAACATGGCAAGGAACCTTGAGCTGATAGATGCTGCTGCCCATTCATCGGCTGTATGTCCCATAGTCTCCTCTTACGATACCCATGCGGTGGTCTATTCTGGAAACCACACAGCACTAGTATAGGTCAAAATTCGACCATAAATAAAAAAATATTTAAGTACTAGCTGCGCCCCGCGGTTTTACCCGCGTTACTCTGCTCCAATTGGTCGGAGCGTGATGTTTTTTGCAAAATTTCAGCCAATTCCGTTCAGAAGTTTTGGCGTGAAAGAGTAACAAACATCCATCCATCCATAATTACAAACTTTCGCGTTTATAATATTAGTAGGATTCTGTGCGAAATTTCAAACTCCTCCGTCCGCACAGTTTTCCTAAAAATGGGTACAAAGTTGTAGCGACATCTACAGTAGAGGCACAAACTACAAGAACACGAGCAGCGCCATCTAGCACCTAGAATCCCAACTAACCTGTATCGCGCAATACAAGTTCTCAAGCCAATTCGAACATAATACGTAAGAATAAGTTTTGAGTATCAACAATTGGCCGTCGGCTGCCGGGCATACTACTTCGCCAGGCTATAATCTTGATTTTCTGTGGACAAACACCACTAACCGTTCCTCTACAAAGTTTTTGCTTCGCGTATTAATATATAGATTGATATTTACAGATAAAATACCTGAACGACTACCACGCTCGAGTATTCTCGACTATCGGCCCAATTCTACAACAAAGAGGACTCACAGCGGAGCACGAGTGGCTGGAACATGAATGCGCGCCAATACAACGCAGCGCCGCCATCTTGTTGACGTCATCACCCATTTTGGCCGTTGTCACTTATTTTGTTATGTTGGTAGGAAAGTGAATTAAAGTATGGTTTTTTAAGTAAATAGATTGGTATTTCATTTATTTTTTGCCCGTTTAGTTAGTAGCTTCTACGCGGCATGGATCCCGTTTTGGTCGAAACCTCGTCTTACAATATTAGTCCTGAATAAAGTAGCTTCTAATGGCGAAATCAAAAATCGGATACGTTGTACTATAATTTGCCTACAACATCCAAATTCATAAACTTCACCTTTATATAATATATATTCAGTTAGTTTCTAGGTTAGAGACAGAAGGCTAATCACGTTATTTTATTACCTACTATGACAGATAAGTTAATGTAGCTTCAACAAAACAGTAACAATTACACACACATTTTTATTAAAATCATAGACATATCGTTGCCGTTCAGTTTTTTTTAAATATTTGAATATACATTATATAGTTTAATCAGATGTCCTGCTTAATAAATAATGTAGCGTCTCATAATAAAAAAATCCTTTAACGTAAATAAAACTTATTAGGTGTCAGCGCCGTCACCTGGCAACATTTTACTCTTAACTCTACCAGGATGAATATGCTTCGTCCATGGTTTCATCCCAGTTTCAATCACGATTGTATACTTACTTTATTAGCCCACTTACCTACGTCCACTGCTGACCATAGGCCTCCACTTTTTTAACAGACCTTGTCAAGCCAGGATCGTAAAGGGACGTTGCCATAATCACCATGCTTGGTAGCTGGATTGGTGGTCACAGTGAGATGGTGAGTATTATTTAATTAATAGATGCAGCTGCCCATCCATCAGCTGTATGTTGCTTAGTCGCTTTTGGGAAGGCATGGGGTGGTCTAAGCCAGAAACCACACGTTGTATTGTATAGTACCTAGTTAGTTATTTTAAATGCCTAATTTTAAAATTAATTAAAGTAAAATAATATCACTCGTTAATAAAAGACGAGTGAGATTATTTGATTTTAAATACTTACTTATAATATGATTTAATTTAATTCAAATATTTAAATAATTACCGTTGTATCTGCCGTGTCAAAGATACGGAGCCCCAGGCTACAAGGGCTTCGAATGAGTCTCAACTAAGTTAAATGTCCGCTCTCAGGTAGAAGCCTAGCCTACGCCTGCTTAGGGCGGGACTCCTCTGGTAATTACTTAGGTTTCTAGTTTCTACTGTATCAATTGGGCGCTACAGCTTGGCTAATGCACAAAATGTTTTAATCCGTTAGGTATATCCAACCCAATAGAGTAACTGGTTTAACCATACAAAATAATATATTTGTAATAAGTATTTCACTTTTAAAACATTAATAAATATAAAAAGAAGTATAGTATACACGATGCGACGACGTTCAGAATTTAATAATAAACCGTAATCGATTGGATTCGATTCATCGTTACAATACCGATGTCTGTAAAACAACCACGTATCCATCCCATCCCTACTTCAAGCAAGCTGTCACTACTCTTGTCAAAATAACTCAAATAAATAAAAAATAGGAAAAAAACATTGTTTATTTAATTCTTATAGCTTATATATGGTAATGTTATAGTTGTGTTACAATAAAATATCGTAGAACCAACTAAAATGTCACTAATCAAAGTTAAATTGGAAGACATAAAGTTAAAGTTAAACAATGAAAACGGAACTGTTTGTCAAACTTGTTTAAGTTCCGATCGTGTTTTAAGCGTTTTAGATGATAATTTAGATATTTACACTACTATCTGCGATCCTTATAATGTAAGTAACATTTATATTGTCTGCTAATAATTAAGTTTTTAGGGTTTCGTACTGAAAGGATAAAAAGAGGCCGTATTACTAAAACTCCACTGTTTGTCAGTCAGCAGTAGGGCTGCCACCTTTTTTTTTATTTTAAATAGTACTTTTTAACAATATATATAATAGTACTGTTGGCAAATTCAGGAAAAAAATAGTATACATTTATTTTAAATCATTATTTATTTTCCCATGTATATTTGTTATTACTCTTTGCTTTGGCCATCAAGGTCTTTTTACCTTTATAATAATTACTAGCGACCCGCCCCAGGTTCGCACGAGTGCAATACTTGCAAACCTTCCTCTAGAATCACTCTATCTATAAAAAAAAACGAATCAATATCTGTTGCATAGTTTTAAAGATCTAAGCCTACATAGGGACATACATACAGCGGCAAGCGACTTTGTTTTATACTATGTAGTGATAAAAATCTGAAAATTTTAGATCCATATTAAATTAAATCAACAATTCCTTTTTCAATATGCCGCGCAGAAAGTGCGATTTAAATATTAAAAAGGAGTGAAATTTGGATTACCAAAATAAATATAGTACTTTTTGTACTATATTATTTCTTGATAACATATAGTACATTTGACTGAAATATAGTACGTATGGTGGCAGTGGTGGAAATATGTAGATATTATATAGTATAGTACGGGTGGCAACTCTAGTCACCAGGCTGTACCTCATGAGAGAGAAGTAGATAGACAGTTGAAATGTGTTCACAAATGACATATTTCTGTTGCCGCTATAACTTCAAATACTAAAAACAAATTAAAATAAATATATATTAAGGGCTCCCATACAACAAACATGATTTTTTTCCATTTTTTTTTTGATAGAATTAACAGCAACAGGTACCCACTTGAAATGTTCACAGAATATAGGGTTGTAGACTCACACTTTACCTGTTTTTTTTAACTCTTCCTGCACATGCAAATATATTCTGTGATGTTACAAACAAATGCTCAGAGGGTTTTCTTATCTGGAATTAATAGACAAAAAGATGTTGATGTTCCCGTGCTAACAGGAGCAACATATAAAAATATTAGAAAATTTAAGAAAACTTAACTGCAATATTATTTTTGTAATGAATTGACATTACTGTCAGTTGTTTCCATTGACTGCATTCTAAGACGAGATTCCTATGGAAACGGAATCTACACGGGTGAATCCAAAGAACGAAGACTGAAGAGTCCTAGTACCTAATCATCATCATCAACAACAACAGCCCGTTTACGTCTACTGCTGGATATGGGCTTCCTCTTAACAGACCTTGCCAAGCCAGGATCGTAGAGGGTTATTGCCATAATCACCACGCTTGGCAGACGGATTGGTGATCGCAGTAAGATGTAAACCTTGAGGTAATAGATGCTGCTGCCCATCCATCAGCCATATGGCCCTTAATCGCCTTTTACGACACCCATGGGAGACATGGGATGGTCTATTCTGAGCCGGAAACCACACGGCATTCGGCGACAGAAGTCCTAGTAATAGGATATTATTCAATATAAACTAGCTGACCCGACTGATGCTGTCCTGTCTTAACTAAGACTCTAATAATCTAAACTTTTAATATAAGGCGTGATATCACTTAACTAACTGTGATGTGCACTAAGAGCAGCACGCATTCTGTCAATATTATATCAATCGCCATAAGGTTACAATAAAAAAGTTAATATTGTCAAAAATATAGAAAAATTTATATAGTAGGGAAGTATTCTTCATTTTTCTAATTATCCGCGCAATTTTCTTATTTTTTTCTTCTATAAGAACCTTCCCCTGACAATAAAAAACACAACAAAAAAATAATGAGCGAAAATGACCCCGCCGTTCACGCGTTATATCGTGACCGTACCGGGAAATAGGGATTCATTTTTATATATATAGATAGGGATTGTAATGAAACAGTTAAAGGTTATAAGCACACTGTCTTTTATTAAATAAACAAGAGAATGTTGAGTGTTCTATGTTTAAAAAATGGTCAAGGTGTTCTGTATACAGCCAACCAGCCAGTTACATCTCAGCCATAAAGGATTCTTCCAATAAAAAAATTGTCTTCACAATCTTTAACTTTTATTTAATTCTAGTAACGTCTTATGCCTAGCACAGTGAGAACTGACTGCGCTTCAATATCCTTGCTCCCGTCTTTCACTTACACATAGCACTCTCTCTCATTCTTCCAGTTGCGTTCTGTTTCCCAGTTTACAGATTTAGTTTTTAGCTCAAATTAAATTTTTTTTTTCAGATGCTAACAAAACAGATACATGTATGCTGGGAATGTAATGCTGTGCTTAAAAAGATGAAACTGTTTCAAGCTCAAGTCAAAGAAGCACAGAGGATATTGAACTATCAGTATTCTAATAAGAGAGTAAGTGTTGTATCTATACTAATATTATGAAGAGGAAAGATTTGTTCGTTTGTTTGTATAGATTAGGCACCGAAACTACTGGACCGATTTGAAAAAATCTTTCACCGTTTGAAAGCGACACTATCCCTGGATGACATAGGCTATATTTAATTATTAAGTTCCCACGGGACCGGGAGTTACGCGGGTGAAACCGCGCGTGGGAAGCTAGTACTTGATATAGTAGTCATCCTCGCTGTTATTTGCCACCCAATTAGCTATCTACCAGTGAAAGTCCAATCTAAATGTGTCCAGCCATTGGTGTAGCTAGGTGGTGTAGATCAAGGGCCCTGGGGCAAAAAAAACGGCTGTCCCTTTCATAATCATCCCGTATAGCGTCCACTGCTGAACATGGGCCTCCTCCATGGGTACAACCCGATACCTGTACAACATAATACTGCAGTCAACAACCCGCCTACCAAGCGTGGTGACTATGGCAAATACCGGAGGGTATCGGGAGGAGGCCCATGTTCAGCAGTGGACGTTATACGGGCTGATGACTATAATGTGTATTAAAAAATTAATTTAACTTTTCAGAAAAACAAATTCATAAAATCACTATCGAAACTTTCAAAAACTGACATAACTTATTTTGATAACACAAACTCAATTATATATAATGATGACGACGAAACTGAATATAATACTAAAGATATGTCAATAAATATAGATAATATAGAACCTAAAATAGAAATAAAAGATGAACAATTATTTAATGATATAAATGACATAATCAATGATAATTATGACATTCAAGATTATGACAACGACATATCTAATGACAATGTTTTCATTAAATATGATGACGTCATATCCAATGACGATATTGACATAAAAAATGATGAATCGAAATCAGAAGTGACGTTAAACAATGATTTAAACGACACATTTAGTGACAGTGATTTTGATTTAAAATCCGAACCTGAAACCAGACAAGAATTAGAGACAATTAAAAAGCCAAAAACCAAAAGAGTTCGAAGTAAACCAATGCATTACATAATTGTCTATGGCGATGTTAGCGAAAAGAGTTTGCTGATAAAACAGATTGATTTCAAACCGAATGAAGTAACAATGCTAGATAAAAGAAAAGACAAGAATAAAACTAAGCCTGTTCAGTGTGTGTATGAATGTATGATATGTCAATTACAATTTCCTACTGTTCCGAAGATAAATACACATTTGAATGAGCATGCTGTTATTAAATGCGTTTATTGCGAGATGATATTGCCGTAAGTATTAAAAAAACACCTATACCTCACCTAAACCTCACCTTTATCTCACTTATACCTCAACTTTATCTCACCTATACCTCACCTTTACCTCACCTTTAGCTCACCTTTATCTCAACTTTATCTCACCTTTATCTCACCTATACCTCACTTTTATCTCACTTTCACCTCATCTTTATCTCACCTATACCTCACCTTTGTCTCACCGTTATCTCACCTTTGCCTCACCTCAAAGTAAGCATGCTGATGGTCGACGTTCAGGTGTTTGAGTTTCATGAGGGCTCTCAACAAAGTGGGAGGCCACCACAAACACTGCCTTGAAGAGTCCTTCCCTCTTATTCGGCCTCTTAAATTTCGGAACTTAAGATCCGCAGGTGTTATGGGTAGGTCGTTATGTATGATTGTGGTGAGCTTCCATGGTAACACCTTTCAGTATGACCAAGGGACGAAGGGTTTTGCATGGCTCAGCTGTTAAGCCACAATCTGTTTTGTCATATGGAACCTAATTATAATAATTTCTGTTCATAAAACTTAAATATGTTTGTATAAACTCAATATGAAAATTATTTCTTTTGTCTATGTCGTTAACTTCCGAAAACGCTATCAGCCATTTTGTGACGTGATAGTTAAAAAACATGAACGCGATCCTTTACTACACTTATTGAGTAATGACGTCATCGATCTTGAACACAGATAATGTATGTAAATCAACATGGCTGACATCGTTTTCATCTCTAAATGTCAAGCCAATATCAAAATATTTATTTTAGTGCTTTCTTGATCTCAAATAAATGCCATATTTTTTTCTTGATCTAGTAAAACCATTCTTAACCATATGAAAATAATTTAAAAAAAGTATCAACTAGCCTATTGACCTTATTTAATGCGATGTCTCGTTGCTCAGTGATGTCAAACGCGACCCTCACTTTACCATCATTCACAACACGAATCTCGTCAGGAGACCCTCTTGCGCAGGTTGCTTAGTTTGTAGTTTTTAAACCATTTATTAAGGCTGGAGCTCTGCTCGCCTTTATGTCCGTTGAAGAAGCTAAAGCCTTGTGGCTAACTACGTATGTCGGTCTAACGAAACCGCGGTTATCAGCTTGTTATATTATAATATGTTGATACCTGTTGATGTTGACAACCTCCGTAGCGTCCGGAGGTCGTGAGTTCGATCCCCACACTGGGCAAGAATTCTTTGTGAAAATTCTAAGATTTCCGGGTCTGGTTGGTTGAGGCACTACCCTCCGTGCCTCGGAAAGCACGTTAAGCCGTTGGTCCCGATTGTTATAACATCATCTGTAACAAGCGTATACCAGGGAACGGGCAGCAGCGTTTCCCTGTGTATTACAATATTATACTGCGGTCTCCAATCCGCCTGCCAAGCGTGGTGACTATGGCAAAACCCCTCCCTCGGGAGGAGGCCCATGTTCAGCAGTGGACGTTGTATGGGCTGATGATGATGATGCTGATACCTATATTTTTGTTTTTTTCTTTATTACAGAGATAGAAGTGACAGTGTAACCAAACATGTAAAATTGAAACACAAAAGTTTTATATGTGATCATTGTGGGAAGAAATGCTTGAGCTTAAAATTCATTGAGAAACATATGATGTAAGTAATTTTAATATCTTTGTAGTGTAGCCGGTATAAGCAGAGGTAGTCTAAAGCCTCGTATTCATGGAAAACATTTGTTAAGCAACAGATTTGAATCAATGCGTTGCAGAGTTGCTGTCAACATATTGGTGGCAACACTGCGTGTTGCAGAGTTGACAACGGCATGGTGACAAGCTCTCGCCTGCCAAGCGTGGTGACTATGGCAAATACCCTCCCTCGGGAGGAGGCCCATGTTCAGCAGTGGACGTTATACGGGCTGATGATGTTGGTTATGAAGATGTCCCGCGGGGTTAGACCCGCGTACATCCCATTCTCGTGGGAACCTCATAATTAAATATAGCCTATGTTCCTCCTGGAAAACGTAACTACAAAGCTGTAAGATTTTATGAAATCGGTCCAGTAGTTTCGTAGACTATTCAATGCAAACAAAGAATCACATCTTTCCTCTTTATAATATTAGTAAAGATAGACTTGATGTCCCTCACAGTTTAACACTAGTAGCTCCCGTCCCCGCGGAAATCTCGTCTTAAAATATAGCCGTTTTCTTTTGATATCCGGGTGGAAATGCATTTACGCATTCCCTATCTTTCTATTGGTAAAATATGCTTTTTTTTTTGCACACTACTAGTATTCTTGTTAACCCCTCGTGCTAAGCTAAATGCTTGTGTTACGAGTGGGTTCACGTCGGTAATGCAATGGGTGAGGATCGAACCGGCGACCACGTGATAGTCATTGGGCTACGACCGCTTCAAAAGTTGATTCAATAGATTACTTTAAAATATTAGTATAGTCACACACCGGACAGGAAATCTTTGTGTAAATTCTAAGATTTCTTTCCGGGTCTGGTTGGTTGAAGGACTACCCGCCGTGCCTCGGAAAGCACGTTAAGCCGTTGGTCCCGATTGTTATAACATCATCTATAATAATCGTATATCAAGGAACGGGCAGCCGCGTTTCCTCGAACGTCTCAAGCGTGGTGACTATGGCAAATACCCTCCCTCGGGAGGAGGCCCATGTTCAGCAGTGGACGTTATACGGACTGATGATGATGATGATGATTAATACTGTCAAATATTTACAGTTCAGACCACATGACACACAAATGCGACATTTGTCACAAAATCGTTCGCAATCGGGATGCGTTGCACAGACATAGAAATATGCATCATTTAGGAATGGCGGAACACTGTTTCTGTGTGCCTTGCGGCGTACAGTTCGCAAATATGAGCCGTTACTTAAGCCATTTGAAAACTACGAAAGCCCACGCTAAGGAGAGAGATAAGTAAGTATGATATAGTTGCTGATACTGTAATACACCGTAAGTGTTAGTTCATAAGGTTGAAAATCGAATGTGGCAAAGAGATATTTTGCCCGTTAAAATTTATATAACGAAATATTTCACGGAAATATTTATTTGAACGGGCAGTAGCGTTTCCTTGTGTGGTACAACATAATACTGCGGTCACAAACCCGCCTGCCGTGGTGACTATGGCAAATACTCTCCCTCGGGAGGAGGCCCATGTTCAGCAGTGGACGTTATACGGGCTGATGATGATGATGATGAAGTGTGGTTTATGATATGGGTATCATGCCTAGTTTTTTGTTACGGTCGGTTTATGTGACAAATGGAGAATTTGTGTGGTCTGCAAACATTTTTGTTTTAATAGAAGTTTTTTTTTACATTGATCTTTTTTTATTTTTTTTTATTTTTATGTTCCAAATTTGTATTCTATATATATTTGTGTACAATAAAGAATTTTATTATTATTTACAATTTGGAACAAAGCAATAACTGCCAACGATTCGTCTTAACAAAAATGTACTTAAGTTAATAGTTTAAGTTTCATATTAATGAGTCACGTTTGAAGAATTTATTCCCTTTTTGCAATTTGTAGCTGAAAAGGCATAGAGACTAAAAAATACTATTTAGTCCGTCAGTTTGATTACCAAAAAATATTGTACACTTTGTTCGTTCTCCTAACAACAAATAACGAAGATTAAAACGACGAAACGAAGCGCGTTAACATTTCGTGTGACGTCACTTCTAAGTACCATTTTACCTAGTAGTGACGTCACAAGCCCTCCTCTCCTGAACTTTATAGTTTGTTGTTGCTCTGTATCTATGTAATTTTTTGTTGATTTTTTTGTAATCTAACTGACGGACTAAATTGTTTTTTTTTTAGTCTTTGTCCTTGGTGTGCGTGCTCGCGCACGTATATATGGGGGCGTCAAAGGTGTCGCGTTTCGAATGTGGCTCCACAATTTTCGTGATGCAAGTGTAAGCCTTGTGTGCGGCCTCACTTAGTAGTTTGTAAACCATTTATTAAGGCTGGAGCTCTGCTTGCCTTTATGCCCGGACAAGTAGCAAAAACCTCATGGCTAACTTAGTATGTCCGTCCGAAAATAAAATAAAATATTGCCAATAGCCTTCCTGGATAAATGTATCTAACACTGAATGAATCTTGATTGGCAAACCTTCCGATGCCCTCGTAGACCCGAAGTCCGAGGGGCCCGCGAACTGTAACGTAGAGCGACAGTTGCACAAAACTCCCCGACAACAACTAAAAATCATAATCCTTCAATCCCCCTGCCAGCCGCCCAGAGCCGAAGTCCAAGTATAATAGTAGACGCCCTCTTGCGCAGATTGCTTAGTTTGTAGTTTTTAAACCATATGTTAAGGCTGGAGCTCTGCTCGCCTTTATGCCCGCTGAAGTAGCAAAAGCCTCGTGGCTAATTAAATTTATTTTCGTCCTAATAACTCCTACTTTTATTTACCTGTTATATTTAGGTTGCATATCTTTTGATAGTAAAAATCTATACGAATATAATATATGAAGACAGATTTGATTGTTTGTTTGCATTCAATAGGCTCCGAAACTACGGGACCGATTTCAAAAATTATAAGTCGGCCATATCTTATGGCCGCTTCAATAAAAATTCTAGACCCCAGAAGCACAAGCGGCCGTAGCCCAATGGCTAAGGCGTCGGAATTGTGATCTTGTGCCCACCCATTGCACTACCGACGTGAACCCACTCGTAATACAAGCATTTTAGCTTAGCACGAGGAGTTAACAACAATACTAGTAGACTGCAAAACGCTGCGAGTAATAAATACAAAAAGTAAAGGACGGGTGTATATAATATAATACCTCAGAAGCATTTACGATAAAGGCACATACGACGAATGTTTCTGACGTATAATGACACATCCAACCTTATGCGTCTGAGCTCTAGAACTGTATTTCGTCGGAGGACAAAGCGAAAGTGACAATAGCTAATAAGGTTGAAAATTAAATGTAGCAGTTTTTTTTTCCTTAACATTACCTAGAAAGAAAATATTTCTTGATAGATGAAATTACACCTAATTTAAATAGCACCTGTCACTTACGCGGTTTTGTTCCGATGACCTCGTAGACCCGAAGTCCGAAAGGCCCGCGAACTGTAAAGAAGAGCGACAGTTGCACAAAACTCCCCTAAAATACTAACAGTCATAATCCCTCAATCTCATCGCCAGCGACCGCCCTGAGCTAAGGTTCAAGCTCCACAGGGGGCGCCCTCTTGCGCAGGTTGCTTAGTTTGTAGTTTTTAAACCATTTATCTAGGCTGAAGCCATTTACCATATGCTCGGTGAAGTAGCAAAAGCCTCGTGGCTAACTACGTGTGCTTCTGAAAGAGAGCTTCTAGAATTGTATAATATTATTATTTACATCTTAGAATAGACCACCCCATGTGTTCCCATGGGTGTCGTAAAAGGCGACTAAGGGACATATGGCTGATGGATGGGCAGCAGCATCTATTAGCTCAAGGTTTTCATCACCAATCCGTCTGCCAAGCGTGGTGATTATGGCAATATCCCTCTACGATCCTGGCTTGCTAAGGTCTGTTAAGAGGAGGCCCATGTTCAGCAGTGGACGTAAACGGGCTGTTGATGATGATGATGATTATTTACAGCGCAAACCACACAAGCCACCCATGCTCCATCTGTCACAAAACGTTTCAATCAGTAAGTCGTTTAAAGAGACACAAGTATTTACATAAAGATCAGAATAATCCCGAGGCGTGTTTCTGTGCTCCTTGCGGCAAACAGTTTAAAAGTGGGTTTTTTTATCAAAGGCATGTAAAATATAGCGTGGCGCATGCACTCGACTGGAATCTACCGTAAGTACACAAGACCATCAACAACAACCTCCGTAACGTAGCGGTATTTGGCTCGCTTTAAATCTCGGAGGTCGTGGGTTCGATCCCCACGCCGGATAGAAAATCTTTTTTTTCCGGGTCTGGTTGACTACCCACCATGCCTTGGAAAGCACGTTAAGCCGTTGGTCCCGATTATTATAACATCATCTATAATAATCGTAAATCAAGGAACGGGCAGCAGCGTTTCCTCGAGCACAACATAATACTGCGGTCACCAACCCACCTGCCAAGTGACTATGGCAACTACCCTCTCTCGGGAGGAAGCCCATGGTGATGAGACAAGACAATAGGCTAGTTGACACCTTTTTTTAAATTATTGTTATATGGTTAAGAATGGTTTTACTAGATCAAGAAAAAAATATGGCATTTATTTGACATCTAGAAAGCACAAAAATAAATATTTTAAAATTGGCTTGACATGAGATGAAAACGATGTCAGCCATGTTGGTCTATATACATTATCTGTGTTCGATACAATGACGTCATGACTCAGAAAGTGTAATAGTAAAGGATCGCGTTCATGTTTTTTAACAAGATGTATGACGTCACAAAATGGCTGATGGCGTTTTCAGAAGTTAAAAACATAGACCCAAGAAATATTTTTTTATATTGAGTTTATTCAAACATATTATTCAAGTTTTATAAACAGAAATTATTAAATTTAGATTCCATATGACAAATACTTTTAGAAATAAACATAATTGTAACATAATTTCATATGTGTCAACCAGCCTATTAAAGACGTGAGTGAATGAAGGTGTATCGATACAATACGACTACAGATCTTAAAACTGTATTCCTACTTAACACCTCATTTTCAGAAGCTAAACTTGCAGATAAGTTTCGAAGTCAAAGTCAATAATTTATTTATTCATACACAATCAAAAAAAATTAAATCATGTTCTTATGATGCATCAATTTCTTTTCCTACCACCAGTTCAAAGACGTGGCAACTCTGAGAATAACTGGCAAGTAACTCAGAGGAATCCTTTTTTAAATGATCGATTCATCGTTACTTTTACAATATTGTTAAGCAGCAGTGTCACTCCAGAGCAAGTTACTCCCAAGCCATTCTGTCATTTACATAGTCTGATATTTTATAATATGTCTTTTTACATAATTTAGCTTTGACTTTTATACCATTTATTTTGTAGCGACTTATCTCTAAAAATTAAAAGTAAAACTTTAACCTCGATTTACTGAAACTTTTAATCATGTGACTTATCACCTTCATCCACTCACGTCTTCAATTCAATATTATTATTATGTTGGTATTTTACTGCCACGGGCCCACGGGGGGTCCCAATGGGCTTGAAAGGGGCCGAAGCCATAATTGAAGAGAACCATTTGCCAAACTCCGTAGCGTAGCGGTATTTATTTTGGCTCGCTTTAAATCTCGGAGATCGTGGGTTCGATCTCCACGCCGGACAAGAAAACTTTGTGTAAATTCTAAGATTTATTATTTCCGGGTCTGGTTGGTTGAGGGACTACCCTCCGTGCCTCGGAAAGCACGTTAAGCCGTTGGTCCCGATTGTTATAACATCATCTATAATAATCGTACCTATATCAAGGAACGGGCAGCAGCGTTTCGATGTGTGGTATAATATAATATTGTCACCAACCCGCTCGCCAATCGTGGTGACTATGGCAAATACCCGCCCTTGAGAGGAGGCGCATGTATAGCAGTGGACGTTATACGGGCTGATGATGATGATGATGACTTGTCCACTATTTTATTATTGCTTTTTTTCAATTCCAGACAAAATAGGAAAGTAGTGTCGTGTTCTAAATGCGACAAGAAGTTTTCGAGGACATGTAACATGATGAACCACTATAGGTTCGTGCACGAGAACACGTCGAAACATGTCTGTACTATATGCGATAGGGTGAGTCAAATATATAATAATCTTTATATATAAAAATTACGTGTCACGTTGTTTGTCCGCGATGGACTCCTAAACTACGGAACCGATTTTAAATTTGATTTGCACACCGCGTGCAAATCGACCCAACTTGAAAGATAGGATAGCTTACATTTCAATTTATAGTCGCAATATTATTTTATTGCAAACTATTTATATTAACTAAAACGTAGAGTCAATTTGAGCTTTATTTTGTTAATTAAAAACTTGATTTTTTTGGCAAGATTTTTTTAGGGTAGGTGTAGGGGTACGGTAGGTGTAGTGTAGGGTAGGGGTAAAGTAGGGGTAAGGTAGGGGTGGGGTAGGATAGGGCTAGGGTAAGGGTAGGGTAGGGGTAGGGTAAAGGTAGGGTAGGAGTAGGGTAGATGTAGGACACCGCATAAACGAAGTCTCTCCGGGCCAGCTTATTTAAAGTTAGGTTAGTAGGTTATATAATAATTGTGCGTATTTTATATGAGCAGCGCAAAAGGTTTTTGGGTGGTAAAAAAAAAAATAACCTAAACCAATTTATCACTTTGCCCGGCTACAAGTAGGGAATTATTACTGAAATACTGGTTCAAGTGATAAATTCAAGCTATCTCAAACACTGACTTATTACATGGAACACGGGCCGTCGGGAATTATTAATAATGGCCGGTCAAAGTGATAAATTAATCACTTTGCCCATCGCTCTTGGACATTATTAATAATGGCCGGTCGTTATTAATAATACCCAGTTGATCACGTTGCCCGTAACATATATAAAAACCCCTAAATGATATTAAAGAAAGATATAATTAGACAACGTTGCGGTTTAAAAGAAGATGTAGTGACAAAAATTGAAAAGAGTATGCTTAGGTAAAAGGTTTGGTCATGTGGAAAGGATGAATGAAAGGCGAGTAACAAAAGGTATTTACAAGGCAGATGTGAGTGGAAACGCCGGGAGTGGACGCCCTAGAAGAACATACACTGACCTCATAGGTGATGTTCTCGAGAAAGGTCAGGTGCGTAGTACTCGCAACCGGCGTGCGTTTATGACCAGATGTATGAACGTAGACGAGGCAAAGGGAGTTTGTAAGGATCGTAGCAGGTGGCGTTCTGTAGTTTCTGCCTACCCCCATGGAAGTAAGGCGTGATTATATGTATGTATGTATGTACCTATATATAAAAACCGACCAGGTGCGAGTCGGACTCGCGCACGAAGGTTTCCGCAACATTATCAAGTGCCTGCAAAAAATGCAAAAAAAAAGTTTGTTGTATGGGAGCCCCCCTAAAATATTTATTTTTATTTTTAGTATTGTTGTTATAGCGGCAACGGAAACACATCATTTGTGAAACTTCAACTGTCTAGCTATCGCGGTTCTTGAGGTCCAGCCTGGTGACAGAGATACAGCGAACGCTTAGTAATAGGGTCCCGTTTTACCCTTCGTGTACGGAACCCTAATGAGAGCGTGTGGGGCACGACCTTCGTTCTCTTGCGGATCTCTTCATTTCTGATTCGATCACGAAGGGAACCGCCGAGCATAGCTCTTTCCATAGCTCGCTGAGCGACTTTGAGCTTTCTTATGAGACACACAGTAAGCGACCACGTCATATATATTAATATAGGTTTTTTTCCATTGTTACAGCCGTTCTTAAACAGGACCAAGTTATCGAACCACATAAAGTATTACCACGAAAAGAAAGAGAAGATAAGAAATAAATTCTGTGATGTCTGCGGGAAGGGGTTTCATGTGAGTATCATCATCATCATCATCAGCTCGTATAACGTCCAGTGCTGAACATGGGCCTCCTCCCAAAGGTCTTTTTGCAAGTCACTACGCTTGGTAAACGGATTGGTGACCGCAGTATTATGTTGTAACATCATCATCAGTCCATATAACGTCCACTGCTGAACAAGGGCTTCCTCCTGAGGGGTATTTTTCCCATAGTCACCACGCTTGGTAAACGGATTGGTGACCGCAGTATAATGTTGTAACATCATCATCAGCCCGTATAACGTCCACTGCTGAACCAGGACCTGCCCCCTGAGAGGGGTTTTGTCATAGACACCACGCTTTCTAAATGAATTGGTGACCGCAATACAATATTGTAACATCATCATCTGCCCGTATAACGTTCGCTGCTGAACACGGGCCTCCTCCCGTCGTTTTACGTGCTACACGTCTCCACAAAATTAGCAATTCTTTTATGGGGCAATGTATACGCTTCTACAACAAACTTCCTAATAAGATAAGAGATCTTTCAACAAACAAGTTTAAACGATATGTCAAGGATAAATTATGTAAAAAGGTTTATTATTAAATTTCTGATTATGTTAAGGACAAAACTGCTTGGGAGTGAGTTGCTCTGAAACAATACTGCTTTATTAATAATTATTGTAAAATAAAATTTATTTAAAAAAAAGGATTCCTCTGAGTTTCTTGCCAGTTCTTCTCAGAGTTGCCACGTCCAGAACTGGTGGTAGTAAAAGAAAGGGACGCATCATAAGAACATGATTTAAAATATTTTAAATGTGTCTATTACGGCTAATAGCCGAAGTGCGGCTACACCTAGGTTTAGCCGGCTACATGCGGTTAAACTTAGATCAACCTCAATAAGTCCCTGTTCAACTCCATTGGTTTAGGTTTAGGTTATTTTTTTTTAATCACCCCAACATCTTTTTGTGTCGTGCATAGGTATTGTTTATTTAAGAGGCTTTTGCTACTTCACCGGGCATAAAGGCGAGCAGAGCTCCAGCCTAGATAAATGGTTTAAACACTACAAACTAAGCAACCTGCGCAAGAGGGCGTCCCCTGTGGGACTTGGACCTCGGCTCAGGGCGGTCGCTGACGGGGAGATTGAGGAATTATGGCTTTTAGTTTATTTAGGGGTGTTTTGTGCAACTGTCGCTCTACTTTACAGTTCGCGAGCCTCTCGGACTTCGGGTCTACGAGGGCATCGGAAGGTTCTTAGCAAACTAAGGGTCGGGAGGGCGAGGGGGGACGCGTCGCGTTCGCGGGCGCACTCTTCTCCGGCGGGTCGGATAGAGTGGTCTCTGTGTAGTGGTGCTAGTTTCTTGCAGTCTCTGTACTGCAAGTTGGTAAGTTGTGATCTCTTCGTCCGGGTCGTCTAGGACGCCCCGAGGCCGACGGTGTTTACGACGCTTTGTAGGCAAAGGCCTGTAGTCGGATGCTGCAACAACCAACGGGTTTGGGTGTTGAGCCGCGGATTCAAAGAAGCGTTCCGACGCCTCTTTTATCCACTGCTTGATGGAAGGCAGTTGGAGATCAGAATGCAGGTTGCGATTACGAATGAACCACGGTGCCCCGGTGGCACGTCGAGTGAATCTACTTTGGACAGTTTGTAAGCGGTACAAACTGCTAGACGCTGTATGAGCGAATACAGTGCTCGCGTACGTCATAATCGGCCGTATACACGTGGTATAAATCCTAACCTAGTTATCAAGTGATAGTTTACTGCGTGAATTTAAGAGACAGTGTAGTCGACTGAGCGTAAGTGAAGCCCGTGCACGAACGGTTTCTACATGCGCTCTAAAGTTTAGCTTTCGGTCAAGGATTACGCCTAAGTACTTGGCTTGCCGTTCCCAAGGGATTGGTTCGCCAAACATCTTGACCGGTGGAATGACCGGTGGGCTGTTGAATCTCGAGAAGAGTACAGCGGTACTGTTTGTCGGATTGACTAAGTTTAACCGCATGTGGTCGGCTGCACCTAGTTGTAGCCGGCTAAACCTAGGTGTAGCCGCACTTCGGCTATTAGCCGTAACGTCTATATGAATAAAGAATTTTTGACTTTGACTATGACTTTGAGGGATCTTTTTGCCATAGTCACCACGCTTGGTATACGCATAACGGTGACCGCAGTATTATGTTGTAACACACAAGGAAACGCTGCTGCCCGTTCCGTTGTTATAACCAGACCAGACCCGGAAAGTAATCTTAGATATTACACAATGATTTTCTTCTAATCCAGCGTGAGGATTTCACCCGCGTACCTCCCGTTCCCGTGGGAACTTCATAATTAGATAAAGCCTAAGTTACTCCTGCATAACGAAGTTTTCTAATTATGAAAGAATAAAAAAAAAAACAAATCGGCCGTAGCCCAATGGCTAGGGCGTCGGACTTGTGATCTTGTGGTCGCCGGTTTGAACCCCATCCATTGCACTACCGACGTGGACCCATTCGTAACACAAGCATTTTAGCTTAGCACGAGGGGTTAACAAGTATTAATAGGCTTGTATTTAAGAGATGTAAACAAACATTGTTTGATTGTTATTATTATTGATGTTTAATATTTATTAATTTATTGCTCGCGGCTTCTAAAGCATTTCGGACAAACCTTCGTGGTTTTTGGTTTGCTTATGTGTATAATATGTTGTATTTCTTTGTTACTGTTACTGCTAGCCTGCATCATCCCACTATTGGGCAAAGGCCTCTCCCCATGACTTCCAGCTCTTTCGATCCAGGGCTAAAGTAGGCCACTGGTCGTTTGTTTTGTCCAGCTCGTCCCGCCATCTTCTACAGGGTCTGCCGTGTCGCCTTCTTACTGTGTCAAGGCTCCACGTGGTGGTTATTATGGCCCACAGCTTATTGGGCATACGGCAGACGTGGCCGACCCATTCCCAGAAGTGGGAATTTCTTTGTGTAAATAAATAAAAATAAAAAAACCTACTCCATGCACACATACGATCAAATCTTTCCTCTTTATAATGCTCTATTTTATTTGTTCACAGAGTAACACACTACTTAGAATCCATATGGCCATACACACCGGAGTTAAGCCGCACAAATGTGAATTATGTACTGAGTCATTCAGTTTGAAAGGAAAACTCATGGAGCATATACAAAATGAACATTAAACTATTTTTTTTATGTTTCGAACACTTTATGGAAAAGTTTAGCTTATACTATATTTCAAAATTGAGATTCATAAAATTCGACCACCGACAGGACTCGAACCCGCCCCGAAAGAGATTAATCAATTTCGATGACCGGCTGTGGTTCCACCGTAGCCTAATTGGTTAAGGCATTAGGGGCTTTACCTAAGATGCAGGTTCGAATCCTGCCGTAGGTCGAATTTTTTGAATCTCCATTTTGGAATTAAATTGTAATCATCATCATCATCATCATCATCCTCATCAGCATCATCATCATTAATAAAGATATAATTTAAAAGGTTGTAATTAAATATAAGTAGATTGTTAAATAATAAATATATTTTATTAACTGTCTGAATCTTTTTGTTACTTTCTACTACGAATTAAACAATATTTATTCAGCACTTAGGTATTTACATACACTTGTACTTGTCAATTATACACAATTTAACACAATGACATCAGATTAATATAATCAAATACAAAATATGGCAACTAAAATCTTTTACGGATTAGTCAATGATCTGTCAAGTATCACGTCATAGGTATTAATTAGTAGTAACAATAATTCATTCTATAATTCAAATCTTAATATAATCTCGTCGATCAAACATGTTGACTACGCGTGTCGGTCAACTAGTCTCAGCATGTCATTAGATGGCAGTGCTTGTTGAAAAGTACATAATCATCAGCCCGTACAACGTCCACTGCTGATCATGGGACTTCTCCCGAGGGAGGGTTTTTTTGCCGAAGTCACCACGCTTGGTATGCGGGATGGTGACCGCAGTATTTATTTAAGGACAACCAGTAGCTGTTATATTTTGCTTACAATATATAAAAAAACACACAAATCTTAAGACTAATGCACAGCATTTTATGGTGTCACAACATGCACAGTCTTACGACACTCGGATATAAAAGGAAAAAAAAAATATAAATATTTAACTTAATAAAAAATAAAAAAATTACTTGACTGAATGATATAAAATGAAAACATACTATTGACATAACGAGTAATAAAATAATTAAAATTAACATACAAGACTGAAACAATGAAAAATACAATGAGTTACTTATACATAATAATTTAAAAACAGGTTTTTTAAAAGAGTGCAATAATTTTTCATTGAAAATATCGACATTACCGCAAATAATGTTTTTCAATTTTGGTAGTCGATATAAGGCTGAAAACTGTATTATGTTGTTATACACTGGGAAACGCTGCTGCCCGTTCTCTGGTATACGCCTGTATACATAAGATCCGAGACCCGGAAAGAAATCTTAGAATTTACATAAAGATTTATTGTCCTCTGTGGGATACAAACCCAAGACCACCTAAGCTTAAAGTTAGTATTATGAAAAAATGTTGTGCCTACCTGTAATTTAAAAGCATACATTAACTTTTCTATTTAATCTTTAAACGAATGACAAGTAAGTATTTTAGTTGGTAAGCCTTAAATAAATAAATAATAATAATAATATTTATTACACAAGAGAGTGGTTACAAAATAGTGTGACGTCCCTGACTCCTGTGCTAGGTGATAGACCTGTGTTACAACAGCCAGTGCCTTCTCCCAGTAGGAGATAGTACATAATCTTATGCAAAAGGATTAACAAATATAAAAAGAATATGGTAACAACAAAAAAGTAAGATAAACTAAATACGGTTAAAAGAAGCCTGTATTGAAATAAATAAATACCTACGTCACTGATAACCCGTTACAAATAAAGATTTATGTATATTTCCTGCGCGTGCGCACACAAACTATATACCTACTCTGTACTCACGACGCATAGTAATTATAAGGAAGAACGTTACTACAGTTAGGAATGTTACCTCACGGGAATACGTGACACACAGATACGCACACACATAGGTATACTATAGTGATGTTGTCTAGGGTCCCGTTTTTATCCTTTTGGGTACGGAATCCTATAAATATGTGTCTTTTGTGATCAATACTATTAATATTATAATTAATAATAATCTATAATAACCTCCATAGCGTAGCGGTAATTGGCTCGCTTTAAATCTCGGCGGTCGTGGGTTCGATCCCCACACCGGACAAGAAATCTTTGTGTAAATTCTAAGATTTATTTCCGGGTATGGTTGGTTGAGGGACTTACCCTCCGTGCCTCGGAACATGATGATGTTACAACAATCAAACTCAAACTCACAATTATAGATGTATAATAATCGTATATCAAAGAACGGGCAGCAGCGTCTCCTTGTGTGTTACAACATAATACTGCGGTCACCAACCCGCCTGCCAAGCGTGGCGACTTTGGCAATACCCTCCCTCGGGAGGAGGCCCATGTTCAGCAGTGGACGGCATAAAGACGAGCAGAGCTCCAGCCTAGATAAATGGCTTAAACACTACAAACTAAGCAACCTGCGCAAGAGGGCGTCCCCTGTGGGACTTGGACCTCGGCGCAGGGCGGTCGCTGAAATTCTTACAGTGTTATAGCCCATTTATCGAGTAAGGCTATAGGCTATATTTAATTATAAAGTTCCCACGGGAACGGGAGTTACGCGAGTGAAACCGCGCGCGGGAACCTAGTAATATATAAAGCTGAAAAGTTTGTTTGCTTGAACGCGCTAATCATAGGAACCTCTAGGAATATTCTATTTATCGAGAAAGGTTGTAGGTAGGGCTGCCCCCTTTATAGTTTGCAGGTAACAGGTGAGAAAAAAAGTACATAAAATCGAAATATCAATTGATTTATCATTATTATTAGGTATGTAAAAACATTTTGTTAAATTACTTTTTGCAGTTTGTATCTATTTAGTATCTCTACTAAAAACAGTTGTACAGCATCAAAGTAAATCATTTTTTATCACATTCAGAGACGATTCCTGTCTTTCAGCTCGCCATTTGTTTCTCATCACGGAAATAACCTCTTTATGTGACGTGGCGGGAATATAAATAAATTATTTTCATGTACTTTATTATGAACAGGCTCAGAGTCGCTCAACGAGCTATGGACCTCTCCAGCTCTCCGAGCTGTGCTCGGGGTTTCTCTACGAGATCGAATCAGAAATGAGGAGATACGTAGAAGAACGCGGGTTACCGACACAGCCCAACGGATTAGTTCGTTGAAGTGGCAATCGGCAGGCCATATAGCACGGAGAACAGATGGCCGTTGGGGCCGAAAAGTTCTCGAATGGAAACCGCGGATCGGCAAGTGTAGCGTAGGACATCCACCTACTAGATGGACGCGGGATCACGGTGGATGCTGGCCGCTTCTAACCGCAACAACTGGAGATCTATGAGGGAGGCCTCTGTACAACAGTGAACGTCCTACGGCTGAAATGATGATGATGATGACTTTATTAATATCATAAAGTATAGAGTAGGTACAATTACCTACCTGAAATAGCGTACAATACTTTATTATAAAGTACGGGGGGGAAACCTAGTTGTAGCCTATATTTTATTATAAAGTTCTTACGGGGACGGTAGCTTAGCAAATAAGACCGCGTGCGGGAATCTAGTTTAAAATAAGTAGGTAGGTATGTCGTGTATGCATAGTAAACGCTTTTTATCAAACACATAATAATACGTTACGTGATTAGCCTATTAGTCATGCTATCCCTATAATAATGTAGCCCATTCGTCATGCCATGATCTGACTCAGGGTCACAATGAAACAAAGGAGATAGGCCACGTAAAACAATAGCACAAAACACACGCTGGAGACGTCAAAATTACGTCACATGACAAGCCCTCGCGCACACCTTCGGGGAGAAAATCTTTAAGCGGCTGAAGCGCTTTAGTTGTTTGTAGTGGCGTAACAACACCATCTGAGAAAACTAGACAAAAATATTGATTTACTGGCGACCCGCCCCGGCTTGGCATGGGTGCAATGCTGATGTATTATAAGTAAATAAAACATATAAAACTTCCACTTGAATCACTCTATCTATTAAAAAAACCGCAGCAAAATCCGTTGCGTAGTTTTAAAGATTTAAACATACAAAGGGACAGACAGACCTAGATAGCGGAAAGCGACTTTGTTTTAAACTATGTAGTGATTTTGTAAAAAATGTGACACACACAACATCTATCTTTATATATCTAATTCTTCTGTGAGTGTGTATGTCACTGAAGTTCTCTCAAACGACTGGACCGATTTTGATGAAATTTTTTGTGTGTGTTCAAGGGGATCTGGGAATGGTTTAGATTCACAATTTTGTCCGCTGGACAATGTTTTTTTAATTAATTTTTAATTTATTAGTAGTTGCCTGAAAACCCCTTAAAACAGCCTTTTTCTTTTTCCCATACAAACGTTTTCTAACTAAAATGTAGAGTCAATTTGAGCTTTATTTTTTTGCTAAGATTTTTTAGGGTAGGTGTAGGGTAGGGTAGGGGTAGATTAGGGGTAGGTGTAGGGTAGGGGTAGGGTAGAGGTAGGGTAGGGGTAGTGTAGGGTAGGGGTAGTGTAGGGTAGGGGTAGTGTAGGGTAGGGGTAGTGTAGGGTAGGGGTAGTGTAGGGTAGGGGTAGTGTAGGGTAGGGGTAGTGTAGGGTGGGGGTAGTGTAGGGTAGGGGTAGTGTAGGGGTAGGAGTACCGCATAAACGAAGTCTCTACGGCCCAGTTTATTTTATACAAATGTTTAGGTCTTTTATGTATCGATTGAGGCAGTACGAAGTCTGCCGGGTCAGCTAGTATAATTATATAAAAATGAATCCCTATTTCCCTTGGTCACGGCATAACGCGTAAACGGCGCGGTCGATGTCGCTAATTATTTTTTAATGAGTTTGTTATTGTCAGGAGAAGGTTCGTATGAAAGAAAAAAATAAGAAAAATGCTAGAATATTTAAAAAAATTAAGAATACTTACCATATAAAATTTTCTAATGTAACGGTTTTGGCAATAGGTATAAACTTTTTATTGTAATCTTATGTCGTTTGGTTTGACATAACATTGACAGAATGCTGCTCTTAGTGCACATCACGTTTAGTTCAGAGCTATCACGCCTAATATTAAAAGTTCAATTTAATTTAGAGTTTTAGGTAAGACAGGACAACGTCTGTCGGGTCAGCTAGTACACAATAAATATAAACATAATCTTGTGGCACATGCTAGCAGTCTCCGCAAAATAAGTAAACACCCAACTAGCAAAACAGTCTCAGAACTCGCACTTTTTAAGAGTGGTAGGCTTAAAGCGCTCTTATATTTGTTTTAGAACATACCATCGATCCTATATTACTTTTAGACAAGCTGGTATGGTCTCAAGAACGCTCAGTCTCATAACCAAATCTCATATATGTATATAAGAGCATTTACTAAGACTGGTTGCACTTGAGAAAAACTTGCTCTTATATGGGTATTTTCTAAGCTCGTTTGATTTTATATTAGACTTGTTAAATGCTAATGTAAGATGTCAGACTAATATCAGCATAGCATAAGAGTACTGTGAGTACGTGCATTTCTGATCTTATTTGAAACTAATATAAGATCAATAGCACTGGATAAGTATGATATTAGAGTGATTTTGGACAACATATTTACAATACAAAAGACAAGACCTATTTAAGAGCGTTTGATCTTAGATCGATTTTGGGAATAACTAATTTTAATAGTTTTAAGAGTAATTTTGCAAACGCGCGGGCACTGCTAGACTGGTGCGCACCGCGCACTACTCCTACGTACGCCACTCCCCGCGCCACCGCCGCCCCGCCACCGCCATCCGCGCCGCGCGCGCCGACTTCGTGTCCGTATAGCCTTAAGATTAAGTTTTTTTTTTTTCTCTTTGTCGATTTAAGGTTTTATGTAAAATTGCGAGGAACCCTAATTTATTCCAATATGGAGTTATCTTTAGTAGTTATACCGAATGCTAAAATTAGAGTAAACAATCTTACATTAGTCTAATAGTGCATTTGTAAAATGCAGCTATACTAATGGCGACACAATCAATACAAATTAACAAATAAAATAATTTAACGAGAACACGAAATACCTTATTTAACAAGGCGCATGAATTTTGAAGCGTAAAACGAGGTCTAATTAACAGTAAATAATAAATTCCAATATGATTACTGACCGTAAAACTACTTTAACTCGTACTTTTATACTTTTAATATAGTATAAACATTAAGTTCACGCAACTTTAATTTGTTTTATTTTAATTTCCAACACTCACACGAACTTTTAAGTTGGATCTGACGTAAAATTCTCAAAATATTCTAACTTTAGACCAATGTAAGCCTATGCAGGCTTATAAGATACTTACGTAAAAGCAATATTAGCCTAAGTCGGCTTAAATTAATTTTGGCTACATTTCAGTAAGTGCAGACAGCATTCAATTAGACTGATATTAGATCGATATTAAACTAAATATGCTTATAATTAGTGCCCAAACCCAGGCTTATATTATTATATAGGAGCGATGTAAGAGCAAAAAAACAGTAGTCTTGAGATTGTTGTAAGCCTAGTTTTTGCTAGTTGGGCAAACTTCGCAATAATTAAAAAAAAATATCAATAATAAAACGATTAAAGCCAAATTGTGTAGCATGGCTTACTTAAAGATTTCTGATTATCTTAGTGACAAAAATGCTTGGGATTGAGTCGCCCCAATCTCAATGTAAATTACAAGATATTGTAAATAATAACCTTCCGATGCCTTCGTAGACCCAAGTTCGAGAGGCCCGCGAACTGTAAAGTAGAGCGACATTTACGTAAAAACTACTTTAAAATACAAAAAGTCAAAATCCCTCAATCTCATCGCCAGTGACCGCTATGAGCCGAGGTCCAAGTTTCACAGGGGACGCCCTCTTGCGCAGGACTTAGTTTGCAGTGTTTAAACCATTTATCTGCCGTTCCCAAGGGATTGGTTCGCCAAACATCTTGACCGGTGGAATGTCTGGTGGACTGTTAAATCTCGAGAAGAGTACCGCGGCACTCTTTGCCGGATTGGGCTTCTTATGTAAACCTCTCTTTCTTGTGTAAAGCGAGAACAGGAGTGGCGAAAGTACTGAGCCTTGTGGCACCCCTGCTTGGATCGGGTGAGGAGAACAGTAATCTCCTTCTACACGATACCTAAAGGTTCTCACCGAGAGGGAGTCTCTTATGATGTGCACGAGACGGTCCGGCACTTTGAGTTGGTAGAGCTTATAAATTAAGCCATTGTGCCAGACTTTGTCGAACGCTTTACCTACGTCGAAGAAAAGTGCTCCCGTATGACATTTGTAAAAAATGAATTCGAATTAGGAACCTTGATAAAAATGTCACAGTGACATAGTATAGTAATACATATTCAATAATAAAATAATAATTACATAAATATCTAGTAATAATTCTGCAAAAGAATGTGTCTGATATCTACATATTTTAGCGGAATTTACATTGTTTTCATGTTTTTTTCCTTTTAATTTGGATAAAAAATAACGCCTGATTCTATTTAGGTAATATAAAAACAGGAAATGCGTTACAATAACTCTACAGCAATGGAGACACGTTCATCGAAGTCATAGTAATGTCGTTACGTGACTAGCCTCATGTGTTAGGTTCGCCCGTTCGCACAACAAAGTTGTATTCCATAAAAAAATGAAATACAGCACTTGATCGCTTGAAAGCACATGGTACAACCGGTTTTATTGTGACGTCATCATATCAAAACGGCATTCACCGGCGAGCGGCGACCGCGTCGCGTTAGTTTGAATTCAGAACGACACCGCGTCTGCGCGTTTCGCGCCATATCGACAACAAAAAATTAGATAAATAAACTTACTTATTATACGATTTTTATTGTATTTGTTCAAGTGAAAAGTGTTTTTGCGTTATTTATAATATTGGAGATATTTTTCTGTTCAAGTGTTGCAAGTTTTGAGAAAAGGATTTTCAGTTATGGCGGTAAAGAGATTTATTTTGTTATTTCAGCTTCCTAAAATAAGTATGCGCATGCGTGTAGCGGTATTCCTTACTGGATAACGTATAGTCGTATCATTTATAAATAAACTGCATTCATAAATATTCATTGTATATTTATGTTTGTGTATAAGTTCGTATTTTATTAGTTACGCTCTAATAATTATATAGAAATTTATTATTTTTCGCTACGCAAGTCAGTCTGCTTCCGTTCTTGGCGTTAAAATACTAAAGGTCGCTTGAATAGTTGTTAAACTAGAAATTGTATTCCTTTCAATTTTGCCAGACACTAAAATAAATTATTCATTTAATTAATTAGGTGTACCTACCTGTATTTTTAAATAAATTATCATTTAATTACAAATTAATACAAAAACACATTGTATATAAATTTCGTTATATTCGTTCGTTAGAAATTAAGATGATATTAAAATTAAATCGTCAATTTACATCCCCCCCCTCTACCTATTTTTTTTTGCGGACTTATGTAGTTCGCCACGTGTCTTTTGCCAGTCAGCCTTATTAAATGGCTTAAAAACTACAAACTAAGCAACCTGCGCACGAAGGACTTGGACTTGGACCGCGGCTCAGGGCGGTCGCTGGTGGGGTGATTATGGAATTACGACTGAAAATTTATGCAACTATCGCTCTACTTAACAGTTCACGGGCCCTCGAACTTCTAGTTTATGAGGAATTCTGAAGGTTTTATTACAAATTTGTATTTTAGTGTGTATGTTTTTAATGTAGGTACCTATAAACTCAAAAACTAATGTGCCGATTTATTTATTTTTACACCAATGGAAAGCTACAATCACCGTGAGTGATATATTCTAGGCTATATTCAATTATGAAGTTCCCACGGGAGCAGTAGTTACGCGGTAGAAACCGCGCGCGGGAAGTTAGTAATGGCATGCCTTGTAAACGCGCCTTGCCTGACTTGAAACCCGGGACTTTGCTAGTTGCGGTTGAACACATTACCGCTAGATCACTGATTCCCAAAGTGATCCAGATGGGCCCCACGGAAATAACGGGTATATAGGCTACATTTTAAGACGAGGTTTCCACGGGAATTAGATAACTAGATCTTCGTGGGTTTTCCGAAAGTTTTTCGGAAGGACTTACGTAGTTAGCCACGAGGCTTTTGCTACTTCACCGGGCATAAAGGCGAGCAGAGCTCCAGCCTAGATAAATGCTTTAAACACTACAAACTAAGCAACCTGCGCAAGAGGGCGCCCCTGTGGGATTTGGACCTCGGCTCAGGGCGGTCGCTGACGATGAGATTGAGGGATTATGACTAAACTTTTAGTATTTTAGGGGGGTTTGTGCAACTGTCTACGTGGATGTAACTGCGGACAGAGATATAGAAAAGAAAACAAATACATATATCAATATTTTCTATGACGCTCCTAACATTGGCATTTCACATGTGTTACAATCGAAAGCATTGTTTTATAATTTAAGGTGCATTCAATGATATGCCGTCCTTTAACAGTAGTTAGGTCACATGAACTGATTACATTAGTTATGAAGACATTTCAAAGAAACAATGCATTTTATGTTTCGATACCAAAAGCCAGCCACGAGGCTTTTGTTACAACTGGCATAAAGGCGAAAATAGCTCGGGCCGGGCATAAAAAAGTATATATTTATTTGCTTGAAAACATGGTTAGGTACAGTATGTTACAATAACGTAATCACTAAACATCTTCTATTAAAGGTACAGCATATATTTACTAAGCACCTCATATACTATGCGTTCATAACCTTGTACTTTTAACCTTGCGAGTAACTCTACTAAGTACATTGAACTCTACAAAAAGTATTCTTTCTTCGGTAATTAAGGACTTTGACCCTTCGTAGTATAATACTGTATTCATAGTAGGTATTACTAGGTATTATAGTCAACAACCTCTGTAGCGTAGCGGTATTTGGCTCGCTTTAAATATCTGAGGTCGTCGGTTCGATCCCCATGCCGGACAGGAAATCTTTGTATGAATTCTAAGATTTCTTTCCGGGTCTGGTTGGTTGATGGACTACCCTCCGTGCCTTGGAAAGCACGTTTAGCCGTTGGTCCTGATATTATAAAATCATCTATACCTAATTATCGTATAGGGAACGGGCAGCAGCGTTTCCTTGTGTGGTACAACATAATACTGCGGTCACCAACCCGCCTGCCAAGCGTGGTGACTATGGAAAATACCCTCCTCGGGAGGAAGCCCTTGTTCAGCAGTAGACGTAATACGGGCTGATGATGATGATGATGATGATGATTATAAGTAACAAATTACAGTCAATTTGTTAAGTTAATGTAGCTGTACTACATAGTATAATACAAAGTCGCTTCCCACTGTCTGTCTGTCCCTACTTCTCATGCCCTCGTAGACCTGAAGTCCGAGAGGCCCGCGAACTGTAAAGGAGAGCGACAGTTACACATTAACCCCCTAAAAATCTAAAGTCGTCATTACTCAATCCCCCGCCAGGAACCACCCTGACCCGAGGTCCAAGTCCCACACGGGCCTTGCGCAGGTTGCTTAGTTTGTAGCATTAACAACATTTATTGAGGCCCGAGCTCTGCTCGCCATTATGTCCGGCAAACATATTATGTATATATGTATACATAATGCCCGTCCGACAAAAATATATCTCTATGTATGCTTTTATCTTTAAAACTACGCAATGGATTTTGATGCGTGTATTTAAATAGATAGAGTGATTCAAGAGGAAGGTTTATATGTAAAGTACATCAGCATTGCACCCGTGCGACGCCGGGGCGGGTCGCTAGTCAATAATATACATCCTCCGTGACGTAGCCATAGATTTTAGCAAAATAGGTCTCAGAGATCGTGCGTTCGATCCCCTCATCATCATTATCCTGTTGTAGTCCACGGCTGAACATAGGCCTCCCTCATCGAATTCCAGCGGGAACGATCGCTAGCGGTCTGCAACCACTGACTCCCTGCAACCTTTGTGAGGTCATCGGTCCATCGTGCAAGCGGTCGTCCTACGCTGCGCTTGCCAGTTCGTGGTCTCCACTCGAGAACCTTTCTGCTCTATCGGCCGTCAGTTCTTCGAGCTATGTGTCCTGCCCATTGCCACTTCAGCTTGCTAATCCGTTGATCTATGGCAGTGACCATCGTTCTCCTGTGGATCGCTTCATTTCTGATTCAATCACGCTGGGAAACGCCGAGCATAGGTCTTTCCATATCCCGCTGAGCGACTTTGAGCTTTCTTATGAGGCACACAGTAAGAAACCACGTCTCAGATTCATGTCAACCCTGGTAACACTCTATCCCCTCGTTGAACAAAATATCTTTGTGTACATTCTGAAATGATTGAATGGTGCAGGAGAGGAATACATAATAATATGGTAAGTATTTGGGGAGATCTTTGACCAGCAGTGGGACAGAGTGGGATGGAGGAAAAAAACGTAATACCTAATAAAAAATACAAAACCAATTTGGTGACGTCATTGCTTTAATTTTGATAAAGAAGTCTTTGTTACCATTCATTAATTATAAAACATTTCCTTATTGTAATATAGGAAATATGCCCAAGTTCAATGTAACTTGATCGAAACGTTGACAAAAAGAGAAATGGATGACAATCATCATCATCAGCCCGTATAACGTCCACTACTGAACATGGGCCTCCTCCCGGGGAGGGTATTTGCCATAGTCATCACGCTTGGCAAGCGGGTTGGTGACCGCAGTATTATGTTGAGCCACACAAGGAAACGCTCGTTCCTTGATATACGATTATTATAAATGATGTTATAACAATCGGGTCCAAAAGCTTATCGTGCTTTCCGAGTCATGGAGCGTAGTCCCTGAACCAAGCAGACCCGGAAAGAAATCTTAGAATTTATACAAAGATTCGACCTCCGTAGCGTAGCGGTATTTGGCTCGCTTTAAATCTCGGAGATCGTGGGTTCGATCCCCACGCCAGACTGGAAATCTTTGTGAAAATTCTAAGATTTCTTTCCCGGTCTGGTTGGTTGAGAGTACCTCAACCAACCAGACCCGGATAGGAAAGAAATTTTAGAATTCGGAGAGCACGTTAAGCCGTTGGTCCCGAATGTTATAATATCGTCTACAATAATCGTATATCAAGGAACGGGCAGCAGCGTTTCCTTGTGTGGTAAAACATAATACTGCTGTCAACAACCCGCCTGCCAAGCGTGGTGACTATGGCAAATACCCTCCTTCGGCAGGAGGCCCATGTTCAGCAGTGGACGTTATACGGGCTGATGATGGATGATTGTACCTAGGCTAGTTCCTAAACCAGACGGCATATCAATACAACGCGTGTTGTTATTCTTATAATATAATTAAATGAATGGGATCTCACATATGGTAATTCATTTATAACAAACATTCATAACCTCGATCTCAGAAGCAGAAGGACGGATGTTTACTATACATTAGAAGCATTTGGTCGTAAGTGCATCCGATGCCCTCGTAGACCCGAAGTCCTCCAGGCCCGCGAACTGTAAAGGAGATCGACAGTTTCACAAAACTCCCCTAAAATACTAAAAGTCATATAATCCCTCATTCTCATCGCCAGCGAGCCGAAGTCCCCACAGGGGGCGCCCTCTTGCGCATGTTGTTTAGTTTATAGTTTTATTAAGGCTGGAGCTTTGCTCGCCTTTATCTCCGGTGAAGTAGCAAAAGCCTCGTAAAAAAAAAAGAAGTCGGCTCGAAAAAAAAAAGTAGTTGCCAGTTTACGCTAAAGGCATATACATCATCATCATCATCAGCCCGTATAACGTCCACTGATGAACATAGGCCTCCTACCGAGGGAGGGTATTTGGTGACCGCGGTATTAAGTTGTGCCACACAAGGTAACGCTGCTGCCCGTTCCTTGATATACGGAAAGAAATCTTAGAATTTACACAAAGATTTCATGTCTGTTGTGGGGATCGAACCCACGACCTCTGAGATTTAAAGCGAGCCAAATACCGCTATGCTACCGCTACGGAGGTTGTCCAAGGCACATACGACGAATGTTTCTGACGTATAATGGCACATCCGATCTTTTGCTTTTGAGCTGTAGATATTATTACATCTGTAATGTACGCGACCGGTACAGGAAGTGGTCTAATGTCATCGTTGTAAATCGAGCTAAAAATAACTTTGCTTGAAGACCGTATACATTGGACCGGATAGCATGTAGCACTAAGTAGCAGTAGGTAAGTAGTGCGCCAGTTGATCAAAAATACCCAAAAAAATAAATAAAAAGGTTCAAAGTTGCTGGCGCTGGCTGAACTAGCGACAAAACAGTTTTTTCCGAAATATAAAAAAATATACAAAAATAACCTATTAGGGCCTGCGACCGCCATGTCCTTAACCACCGAAAGCTAAGGTAGAGCTCATTTGGAAACCGTTCGTGCACGGGCTTTATTTACGACCAGTCGGCTACACTGTCTTTTAAATTCACGAAGCAAAGTCACTTAATAATGTTGGTACATATATTATGTTCTATCTTAAAATAAATAATTTATTATATTATTTAATAAAAACTCAAATAAAAATCGTATGAAAACAACCGATTGGTACATTGTGAATGCCAACTAAATAATAAAAGTAACTGGACCAAAACTTCTTGGACATACCCATCTGAGTATGTTTCGCCGGATCGTCTCAATGAGGCCGCGCTGAAACCGGCAATAGAATACCCCATTGAGTTTGTTTCGCCGGGTCTCCTAAGTGGGGCGCATTGAATCCGGTGGTAGAACTAAAGCGCGTTCAACGAAATAGTTAGCCACAAGGCTTTTGCTACTACACCGGGCATAAAATCGAGCAGAGCTCCAGACTAATTAAATAGTTTATAAACTATAAACTAAGCAACCTGCGCAAGAGGGCGTCCCCTGTGGGACTTGGACCTCGGCTCAGGGCGGTCGCTGACGGAGGTATTAAGGAATTATGACTTTTAGTTGTTGTCGGGGAGTTTTGTGCAACTGTCGCTCTACGTTACAGTTCGCGGGCCTCTTGGACTTCGGGTCTACGAGAACATCGGAAGCTTGTTATCAAATTAATAAAACCGGTTAGTGTAAACCCGCTTTAATTGTTCTGTGCGTAGGGCTGCCAACTTACTTTTACAAAAAAAAAGTATATCAGATCTAAGTCTAAGAAGAATATTGAACAGTATTTAAAAAAAACATGTTACACTTGATGTATTGAATATTGGACATATTATTTATTTTCTTTATTTTTAAGGGTTTTATCGCACAGAAATAATGTCAACCCGTAATATTTAAAAAAAAATGGGTCAGCGTCTCAGTCCACTTGTTTACTTTATTTTTGTTCATCAGTAAAAAGTATAATGTAGTGAAAAACAGTATTGTCTCAGTATCAAGCACCAGTTGTATGGCTGGGGTCTTGACTATTAAAAGACATGATATATTTTTGGTGATTGTATAAACAGGTAACTAATACATACATAGAAGCTTGTCGCGATGCGTGTGCACATACGTGTGGCGGTGGCGGAATTCAATGATGAATGCCGGGGGGCCCGTAGGTACCTACGGACCCCCCGGCATTCATCAAACCGCAGCCGTTGAAACCGGTGGGCGCGGCGCGGCGGCCCGGCGCGGCGCGATGAGACGCAGGAACAGTATAATATTGTTTTTAACAGTATAGTTGGCGACCATATGCGTAGTGCTAACTGATAAGCTATTACGAAATTTTTAATTAGTCTTGTAATTTGTACCAACATAATTAATCTACAATTTTCATAATGTTGTTACAATACCTATGTGTTAAACTACATTGTGGTATAGTTTCATCTATTTTTTTTTCGGACGGACTTATATAGTTAGCCCTGAGGCTTTTGCTACTTCACCGGGCATAAAGGCGAGCAGATCTCCAGCCTAGATAAATGGTTAGGTTAGGCTTTTAGTTTCTTTAAAGGAGTTGTGAGCAACTATCGTTTCATCTATACCTAATATTATGAAGAGGAAAGATTTGTATTTTTGTGTGTATGTTTGTAATGAATAAATTCAAAAACTATTGTGCCGATTTCATTACATTCACCCTGAGTGACATAGGTTATACTTAATTAAGAAGTTCCCACGGGAACGGGAGTTACGCGGGTGAAACGCGCGCGGGAAGCTAGTTAATAATAATTATAGCTGCTTTCTGAGAAAAATTCCGCAATTCAAAATTTCAATTTCAATTCATTTATTTTTGAACTAATCAAATTCGACCACCGGCAGGACTCGAACCTGCATCTTAGGCTTAAGCGGCGGTGGGAATGCGTAAATGCATTTCCCCCTGGAAAAAAGCTTTGCCCCTTAGCTAATATGAGTGTTTTTTATGATTTTAGAATTTTGAACATATTTAAAAAAGATACATCAACCAATGAATGCCCGCCATTTTTTAAATAGAATCACTTGACAACCTCCGTAGCGTAGCGTTATTTGCCTCGCTTTAAGTCTCGAAGGTCGTGGGCTCCGCGCCTCGGAAAGCACGTTAAGCCGTTGGTTCCGATTGTTATAACATCATCTATCATAATCTTGCACGTTACCTTGTGTAGTACAACATTATACTGCGGTCACCAACCCACCTTTCAAGCGTGGTGACTATGGCATTCCCGGGAGGAGGCCCATGTTCAGCAGTGGACGTTTTACCATCCATAAGATTTTGTTTTATTTATTGGATCCATTTTTTTGCTTGCGCATGTATTGTGTCCGGGGCCCCCCAAAAAGCGCGGGGCCCCACAAAAAGCGCGGGGCCCCCCAAAAAGCGCGGGGCCCCCCAAAAAGCGCGGGGCCCGTTGAATTTGCTACTTTTGCTATATGGCTAATCCGGCACTGGGCCTATGTTCAGTGGATGTAAACAATCTGTGATGTCACAAATTACATGTTAACATAATTTATTAACACCACTATCACAGTAACTAATTCAACATTAGACCTCAAGCAAAATATCAAGTAAAATATACTTCAGAGCCATTATGTCGTAAGAGGTATTCCTCGAAGCGCTACCATTTTGAGGCGCTCCTAATGAGGCGCTCCTATTTTATTCCTCGGAGCGCTCCTTTAAGTAGCGCCTCTCGATAGTAATTAAAAATATTAAAATTGTATACCTTGAAGCCACCATCATCTAAGTTGCTTAACTTTTGGTTAAGCAACTTCGATGATGATGATGCACAAATGAGATTTTAAAAATCATCGATTTAATTTATTACGTTTACTTCATGCTCTTCCCTATTTTTAAACGTGGGTGGGCTTCATGGTTTTCTTAAATTTTAATATTTTTAATTACTATCGGGAGGCGCTACTAAAAGGAGCGCTCCGAGGAATAAAACAGGAGCGCCTCATTAGGAGCGCCTCAAAATGGTAGCGCTCCGAGGAATACCTCGGTTGTAAGTGTCAGTTTACGATAAAGGCACATACGACGAATGTTTCTGACGTATAATGGCACATACGACCTTATGCTACTGAGCTCTAGATATGTAAATTGACATATCATGCTGACGTGAGTATCGGAAACTGGTATTATCAATATCTAGTAATGATTAACGTCTTTTTGGTCTATTATAAAAACATGTTAATACCGCTTAACCAATAACACAACCTCCGTAGCGTAGCGGTATTTGGCTCGCTTTAAATCTCGGAGGTCGTGGGATCGATCCCCGAAATCTTTGTGTAAATTCTAAGATAACTTTTCGGGCCTGGTTGGTTGTAGGTCTAAACTCCGTGCCTCGGAAAGCACGTTAAGCCGTTGTTGGTCCCGATTGTTATAACATCATCTATAATAATCGTAGAACAAGGAACGGGCAGCAGCATTTCCTTGTGTGGTACAACATAATAATACTGCGGTCACCAACCCGCCTGCCAAACGTGGTGACTATGGCAAATACCCTCCCTCGGGAGGAGGCCCATGTTCAGCAGTGGTCATTTTACGGGCTGATGATGTTGATGTTGATGTTGACCGATCTAAAATGTGTCTTAATGTTGGCATGCAATTTTTATACAGAGTTGATAACATTATCAATAAAAAAAAAAGTTTTTATTCACGTAAACCTATTACAGGTAGTAGTCAAATTAGATAAAAAAGTAGTTAATCTCATCGCCAGCGACCGCCCTGAGCCGAGGTCCAAGGCCCACAGGGGGCGCCCTCTTGCGCAGGTTACTTAGTTTGGAGTTTTTAAACCATTTATCAAGCCAAAGCCTCTTGGCTATCTAAGTAAGCCCATCCGAAAAAAAAAAAATTAGTCTTATCAATTTACCGTGTTAAATTAATTAAGTTTATTTGGTTATTGCTACTTATTATTATAGTTTATATAGCTTTAGCCTAAAAGCTGTCAGGTATGAAAATACAATATTATTTTATATCTATGATTAAATAGACTATTTTCTGTCCTTTGAGTATGTTATTATGTAGACCAGGGTTTCTCAAACTTTCGGCTCCACGAACCCCTGTTAAAATTTCCAGATGATAGCGAACCCCTAACTAAGTAATTAAATCCCCCCCCCCTCCCCCAGAGAAAATAATAAAATTGACTGTTGAAGAAAACGCCTGCCAGTTATCAAGCCACCATTACGTAAATCTTGTCGCGAACCCCCTGCCATCGAATGGCGAACCCCTAGGGGTTCGCGTACCCCATTTTGAGAAACCCTGATGTAGACTAATAATAAGTATCTCGACGAACGCGATTTAGTGTTAGGTACCACCGGATCCAATACCCCCCAACTGAGAAGAAACAAACAATCAACTATTTTCGAGGTTTTCTTTATAATACTAACTAGTTTTCAATTTCAAACGTCAGCTCTCGTTCCCGTGGAAAATTCATAATTAAATATAACCTATCTATGTTACTCGGACAGCCACTTATGATCAACAGCCGTAATATGAGCAGTTAAAACATCAACACCGATTGAAAATCTTAACACTTCAGGATGTCAGCAGCTTAATAAGTTCACCAGACCAAAGTTTAAAATCTATAGGGATCTATATATATGATGCCTATTCAATGCAAATAAACAGTCAGACTTTTCCTATTTATAATATAAACTTGCTATTCACGCGCGGTGGGAATTTCATAATTAAATATAGCCTTTGTTACTTCAGATAATGTCGCTTACTAATGGTAAAAAATTTTTTGGAAGTGGTCCCGTATGTCCAGAGCATATTCAATTCAAATAAACAAGAGTATAGCATACAAATCCAACGCTGATAACTGCAGAGCGCAGGTAGTCTATACATCTAGTAGACAGCTACGCAGCTTTGACGAAGTAAACAATGCAATCTCGAAGGTAGTCCATTGGTTTAATGTTAATAATCTACTTTTAAATTAAAATAAAACCAAAGTCATTAAATTTCCTACACCTAATGTGAAACAAATTGATACAAATGTGCAAATAAACGGTATTCGGTTGGAGCCAGTAGAGTCAACTGTCTTTTTGGGAATAACTATTGACTCCAAATTGCAATGGGGCCCACATATTGCGAAACTTAGCTCTGCGGCCTATGCTGTTAAAACTATGAGAGGACTCACTGATTTGGAGACTGCTAGAATGGTTTACTTTAGTTATTTTCATAGCGTAATGTCTTATGGGATTCTTCTCTGGGGAAACTGTGCGGACATTGACATCATTTTTGTACCACAGAAACGAGCTGTAAGGTCCATATATAAACTTGGTCCGCGAGTTTCCCTACGGGAGAAATTCAAAGAGACTAATATTCTTACAGTCGCATCACAATAATATGTCTATGAAAACCTTTTATATGTTCATAAGAATATTGATAGTTTTAAGAAACAACAGCAACACTCATAATGTTAATACTAGATCTAAGCATAATCTTGTTTTACATGCTACACGTCTCCACAAAATTAGCAATTCTTTTATGGGGCAATGTATACGCTTCTATAACAAACTTCCTAATAATGTAAGAGATCTTTCAACAAACAAGTTTAAACGATATGTCAAAGATAAATTATGTAAAAAGGCTTATTATAAAATTTCTGATTATGTCAATGACAAAACCGCTTGGGAGTGAGTTGCTCTGAAACAATACTGCTTTATTAATAATTGTCAAATAAAATTTATTTTAAAAAAGGATGCCTCTGAGTTTCTTGCCAGTTCTTCTCAGAGTTGCCACGTCACGTAGTTAAAGAAAGAGACGCATCATAAGAACATGATTTAAAATATTTTAAATGTGTCTATATGAACAAAGAATTTTTGACTTTGACTTTGACTTTGATCTATACTAATATTATAAAGAGGAAAGATTTGTATGTAAGTATGTTTGTAACTAATTGGCTCAAAAAGTACGCGACCGATTTTAAAAATTCTTTCACCATTTGAATGCTACATTATCACTGATTAATATAGGCTATATTTAATTATGAAGTTCCCACGGGAACGGGAGTTACGCGGGTGAAACCGCGCGCGGGAAGCTATATTTAATAAGATTTTAATTTACCACTCTATTGTATTGGGTTATCATGTAATGATAGTGTGTCGTATTAAATAAATAAATTAAAAATAAACATATAGGCTACAAAACATCACGACCCAACCCACTGGAGCAGAGTAACGTGGATAAAACCGCGGGACGGCTATCTATCTATAAATCTTTTCCCGCCCACTACACTGGACTCTTAGCTACAAAAGTCAGTTAAACCGGTTATGTTAACGTTTGACCACCGCATGAGTCATCTACACTCAGGGTTCTCACTTCTCAACCACACAAACAAAAAATGATTTTGTATAAGTAATAATACTGATGTAGGATTTGGTTCACCCTTGTTTGGTCGACCAACGTTTGATACAACATTACTAAATCGAACAACGTTTAAGAAAATCATCACTTAGTATAATATCGTTTGACAGAATTTTCAGTTCGTCGAATATTTATTTGCTATAACAACATTTGTGCTAATGATCAAAAGGTATAATGTTCATTTGATGTAATGTTCATGTGGTATAACATATATTTTATCGAATATTCAATTGGTGTAATATAGTGTAGAAAATAAACGTTGTGTTTGTTGTCAGTGCAGTCCGACTGGGATAAGTTAGGTTAGAAGACTAAGGCGGGAGCGAAGCGAAGCGGAGCTCCCGCCTTAGTCTTCGTGGTTTTTTTTTTTTTTTAACCACTCAGAAGTAGGAGCCCCGCGAAGCGGGGCTCCGTCGAGCTTAGTTAGTAGACGCCATATGAGGTTTATTTTAGGTTTAATTGTGAATAAAAAATCTGTGTCTACTAACTAAGCTCGACGGAGCCCCGCTTCGCGGGGCTCCTACTTCTGAGTGGTTAAAAAAAAAAAACCACGAAGACTAAGGCGGGAGCTCCGCTTCGCTTCGCTCCCGCCTTAGTCTTCTAACCTAACTTATCCCAGTCGGACTGCACTGACAACAAACACAACGTTTATTTTCTACACTACATTACACCAATTGAATATTCGATAAAATACATGTTATACCACCTGAACATTACATCAAATGAAATTAGTTTAAATAAAATTAGTGCATTTGAAAATTCGGTTAAATGACAATGTTTCAAAGAAATAAATATGCTAAATAAAATTCTACCAATTAATTATTCGGTCAAATGAATATTTATGCGTAATGACTTTATTGTAACTAAAATTAGCCGAAGTGATTTTCGACTAAAAGTTGTTATACCAAACAAGGGTGAACCGTAGGATTTATGGTATTGTGACATGTTTGAGTGAAAATTGAGTGATAGAATTAAGAATAGAGTGATTAGAGAACGTTGTAGTATGAATGTAGATGTAGTGACAATGATTGAGAAAGTTATTTATGCTAAATTGATTCAGACATACAGAGTGAATGAATGAAAGAAGACTTTTTTTTGGACGGACATAATATGTAGTTAACCGGAGGCTTTTGCTACTTCACATACATAAAGGCGAGCAGAGCTCCAGCCTTAATAAATGGTTTAAAAATTACAAACTAAGCAACCTGCGCAAGAGAGCGCCGTCCCCGGAGGGGCTTGGACCTCGAGCCTCTCGGTCCTTTGCAAACAAAGGGATCCAGACTCAGAACAACTTAGGGATTACGGCGCCCATTCGTAGCACATTTAAATCGTTAAAAAAACTGTTTTCCAGAACGGAATTGGCTGAAATTCTGCACCGGGATAGGTTATAAGCTGAATTAACATATAGGCTACAAAACATCACGCTCCGACCCACTGGAGCAGACTAAAGCGGGTAAAACCGCGGGGCGCAGCTTTACCCGCGTGTTTCATAAATCATAGCTGTTCTTTGATCGTTGTATTGATAAATGTAAACCGATGATTAAAATCCGCTGTGTTAAAGTTCATTAATGAGTCTGTCATGACGATTGCAAAAGATCATAAATAAATAATTTATTATTAGTTCTAAACTAATCATAGTGGTCGCCGGTTCGATCCCCACCCTGCCGACCCCACACTTCCGACGCGATCTTGTAAAACAAAAAATGATGAGAAAACAAATAAAAAAAAGCGGAACGCGAAAGTTTGTGAGCATGTGTTGATGGATGGATGTTTGATACTGTTTAACACAAAAACTACTGTACGGATTTCACTGAAATATTGCACGGGGACAGTTTATAAGCTGGATTAACACATAGGCTACAAAACATCACGCTTCGACACACTGGAGCAGAGTAACGCGGGTAAAACCGCGGGACGCAGCTAGTATATTATAAACAAGAAAGTTTGTGAGAAGGTACCGATGCGCGTATAGATGGATGTTTGTTACTCTTTAACACAAAAACTACTAAATGGATTTCGCTTAAATTTTGCACGGGGATAGTTTATAAGCTCGACTAACATATAGGCTATACAACATTACCATACTACCCAATGGAGCAGAGGTGCGCGGGTAAAACCGCTGGTAAAACCCATCTAGTAGCATAAAGTCTTCACTCACAATAAAGCAAAAATAATTTTTAACAAAATATTTTTTTCTTCACCAGGGTATGAACCTGCGCCTCGCGTTCGCCATAGTGTCGTCTGCGTGTTGGTCAGCTTTCCAGCACGGCTACAACACTGGTGTAGTCAACGCTCCACAAGAAGTAAGTACATATATCATAATCAATTAGAGCTAGGCTAAAGGTCGTGACTTATGACAAGATGGCAAGACCTATTGACAAGAGGTCATTAACTCGTGACAAGAGGTTATGAACTAGTGACAAGAGGTTATGATCTAGTGACAAGAGGTCATGAACTAGGGACAAGAATTAAAAAAACACACAAAAATATACAATTTGGACAGGTAATACACAAAGAAATATGTCAAAATATAGTCATTTTGTCTAAACTAGACATTCCTGTGTTTTAGTAGACCTTGAAATAACTTTTTATCATTTAGAACTAATCAATGTACAAAGATGATATGAAACAGTGTTAAAATGATTTAATTATTTAATATTCATTTTATTTTATTTTACCACGCTTTATACCACGCTTGGCAGGCGGGTGACCGCAGAATTATGTTGTAACACACTAGGAAACGCTACTGCCCGTTCCTTGATATACGATTTTTATAGATATTGTTAAAACAATCGGGACAAACGGCTTAACGTGCTTTCATCAGCACGGAGGGTAGTCCCTCAACCAACCAGACCCAGAAATGAATCTTAGAATTTACACAAAAAATTCCTGTCCGGCTTGGGAATCGAACCCACGACCTCCGAGATTTACAGCGAGTTAAATACCACTACGGTATTGAGGTTGTCTCTGTAATAAATAAAAAGATCTGTAATAAATACACTAGTTTTCAGAATATTATAGAAATGTTTAATATGTTCAAGTCAGTTTCGGTTTTAACTGAAATAACAATTTCGTTTGAACACAATTTAAAATATTAGTACCTATTGATGATTCCTTACAAACTAATATAGGTAAATATAAAGTATGTAGGCACTTAAATTACGGTAAATTACACGCGTTAATGTAGAATAATGGGGGGTTAAGTCCCCCAACCCCCCTACCCCCCCTTTACTTTTTCAAATAAAGATGATTTATATAATATTCTTCTTGCAGGTAATTTCAGAATGGCTGCAGACGGAAGCTCTCAATGGCACGAACGCATCACTTTCAGCTATGGATGACCCCCAAGTGCGACTCATGTGGTCCACCGCCGTCGCGATATACTGCGTAGGGGGCATGATAGGGGGGTTAGTCACTGGATTCGTTTCTGACAGGTGAATTATTTGTTTGCGCTCTATAATGTGATGGATAGTAAAAGGTTTATTCTCGGCTTATATTTTTTTTTATGGATCTTATCCATTTGTCGAGCTCACGTAGTACACTCTCCTTCCCGCAGACGGTGACCTGGGGAGGGGGTTTACTTTTTAGTTTGTTTACTAGATTTATTTATTTATTTGATAAGTTTAGTATGATTTGAATAGCTTAGTTTATTTTATTTTACGTATTTAGTTAATTTTAGTATAGTTAATAATACCACTTCAATAACCACACATAAGTATACTTAATACATACATACATCATCATCATCATCATCATCATCAGCCCGTATACGTCCACTGCTTAACATGGGCCAGCTCCTGAGGGAGGGTATTTGCCATAGTAACCACGCTTGGCAGGCGGGTTGGTGACCACAGTATTATATTTTACCACACAAGGAAACGCCATGATGTTATAACAATCGGGACCAACGGCTTAATGTCCTTTCCGAGGCACGGAGGGTAATCCCTCAACCAACCAGACCCGGAAAGCAATCTTAGAATTTAGACAAAGATTTCCTGTGCGACGTGGGGATCGAACCCACAACCTCAGAGATTTAAAGCGAGCCAAATACCGCTACGCTACGGAGATTGTATAATCCTGTCGAATACATCTAACAATGAAAATAGTTATATATTTATATCCGCGAATAGTGAAAACGCGAATGAAGAAAGCGCGAATAAAGAGCTTTTACTGTACCTATTATCTAAGTTCTTTTTTTTTGGACGGACATACGTAGTAAGCCACGAGGCTTTTCCTACTTCACCGGGCATAAAGTCGAGCAGAGCTCCAGCCTTAATAAATGGTTTAAAAAACTACAAACTAAGCAACCTGCGCAAGAGGGCGCCCTACAGAGGGCGCCGAAGGCTTGGTCTTCGGCTTAGGGCGGTCGCTCGCGATGAGATTGAGGGATTATAACTTTTAGTATTATAGGGGGTTCTGTACAACTGTCGCTCTACTTTACAGTTCGCGGGCCTCTCGTACTTCGGGTCTACGAGGACATCGGATGGTTCTTTGCAAACTAAGGGTCGAGAGGAAGTATTATCTAAGTGTTATATCTATTCTGCAATACAACTATGTTCTTTGTTACAGATTTGGCCGAAAGGGTGGTCTCCTTTTGAACAACGTATTCGTGTTTTTGGCCGTTCTGTTTGAAGGCACGTCCAAGGTAGCGAAGTCAGCTGAAATGCTTATATTAGGAAGGTAAGCCTATTTTTAAATAATTTACTAGGTTCCCGCGCGTGTTTTCACTGGCGTAACTCCTGATCCCGTGATACCTTCATAATTAAATATAGCCTATAGCCTTCCTCGATAAATGGGCTATCTAACACTAACAGATTTTTCAAATCAGTGCAGCAGTACCTGAGATTAGCGCGTTCAAGCAAACAAACTCTTCGGCTTTATATATGAGTAATAGCGACCCGCCCCGGCATCGCACGGGTGCTGGTGTACAAGGCATATAAACCTTCCTCTTGAAGCATTCCATCTATTAAAAACCGGCCAAGTTCGAGTCGGACTCGCGCACGAAGGGTTCCGTATCAGTCGAGATGACTGAATGAAAAGTAAATTGCGGTTTATATGACGTATAAAAAAAAATACTTACAAGATCTCGTTCAAACCAATTTTCGGTGGAAGTTTGCATGGTAATGTACATCATATATTTTTTTTACTTATATCATTCTTTTATTTTAAAAGTTACAGGGGGGGGGACACACATTCGACCACTTTGGAAGTGTCTCTCGCGCAAACCATTCAGTTTAGAAAAAAATGACATTAGAAACCTCAATATCATTTTTAAAGAACTATCCATAAATACCTCACACGTAAGGGGTCGATGAAAATTTTTTTTTTGAGTTTCATTTCTAAGTATGGGGATCCCCAAATTTTTTTCTATTTTTGTGTAAAAATCTTAATGCGGTTCACAAAATACATCTACTTACCAAGTTTCAATATTATAGTTCTTATAGTTTCGTAAAAATTGGCTGTGACATACGGACGGACAGACAGACAGACAGACATGACGAATCTATAAGGGTTCCGTTTTTTGCCATTTGGCTACGGAACCCTAAAAAAAACCGCATGAAAACCCGTTTCAAAGTTCTAAGCATACTAGGGACAGACAGACATCGGGTAGCGACTTTGTTTTATACTATGTAGTGATAGATTTCGTTAGTAAAATATTGGCCACCACAAAACTTTATGTATTCTCCAAGGATAAGCCTTATTTTTATTATAACACTAGCGGCCCGCCCCGGCTTCGCACGGGTGGACTTTTATACCCTACCCCTGCCCTACCCTACCCCTACCCCTACCCTACCCCTGCCCTACCCTACCCCTACCGTAGGGTAGAATTTAAGACTTTTATACCCTACCCCTGCCCTACCCTACCCCTACCCCTACCCTACCCCTGCCCTACCCTACCCCTACCGTAGGGTAGGGGTAGGGTAGGGTAGGAGTAGGGGTAGCCCTACCCCTACCCTACCCTACCCTACCCCTGCCCTACCCTACCCCTACCCTACCCCTACCCCTACCCTACCCCTACCCCTACCCTACCCTACCCCTACCCTACATCTACCCTACCCCTACCCCTACCCTACCCCTACCCTACCCTACATCTACCCTACTCCTACCCCTACCCCACCCCTAACCTACCCCTACCCTACCCCTACCCTACCCCTACCCTACCCTACCCCTACCCTAACCCTACCATACCCCTACCCTACCCCTACCCTACCCCTACCCCTACCCTACCCTACCCTACCCCTACCCAAAAGTATCCTATGTCCTTCTCCCAGTTCTTAGCTACCTCCCTACCAATTTTCAGCCAAATCGGTTCAGCCGTTCTTGAGTTATAAATAGTGTAACTAACACGACTTTCTTTTGTTTTTATAATGTATTCTGCTATTCGGGACGGAAACAAATCCAACAAATCAAAAACCATGGCAATCGGTCCAGCCGTTCTCGAGTTATAAGTGTTGTAACAAACACGACTTTCTTTTATATATATAGATTTTGAGTTTTGTGCAACTGTCGCTCTACTTTACAGTGCGCGGGCCAATGTATTTTTCCGGGGGACATGCATTTACGCATTATTACCGCCGCTGCAGCGATATGTGGGACTCGCCCTCTCCATAGCGTGGTATGCTAACTCATACCACGAGGAGAGGACCCTACACCACTAAAACACCCCGGACACTCCTTCGATCTGCCGTTGGCGGGAGCCGGGTACGCATAAGCAATCCTAAACATTGCGCAGTTACAAAACATTCGAGTCTTCAAAGGCATCGGCATTTAGTAGGTAACAATAGTCGTTTGATCATAAATACAAGAGTCAATCGATATTCTTTCATATGAACCGTTATTGGTATTGGTAACTTGATACGTTACTACCCAGTAGGTACAGTCGACAAAGAAGATAGGTATACACATTGTGAAACGGATTGTAAATTTATATTGCCTTGTATCAAAGAATAGGCTAAGTTGATCCATATAAATTTATTCGTGTATTTATTTAATACTAGCGGCCCGTCCCGGCTTCGCACGGGTGGACTTTTATTTGAAACATTTTGGGATTGTTTTTAGTAGCGATCCCGGATGATGGCGTTTGACATAACATTGACAGAATGCGTGCTGATCTTAGTGCACATCACGGTTAGTTTAGTGCTATCACGCGTAATATTACAAGTTCAATTTGATATAGAATTATAGTTAAATCAAGACAACTTCTGTCGGATCATCACTACATAGTATAAAACAAAGTCGCCTTCTCTGTCCCTATATCCCTATGTATGCTTAAATCTTTAAAACTACACAACGGATTTTGATGCGGTTTTTTAATAGAAAGAGGGATTCAAGAGATGGTTTATATGTATAATACATCAGCATTGTACCCGTGAGGAGCCGGGGCCGGTCGCTAGTCTAGTATAAGTATAGAAGTAGATGTAGCGACATCTCCAGTAGCCGCACAAACTACAAAAAGACAAGCAGCGCCATCTAGCACCTAGCATCACAACTAACCTGTATCGCGCAATACAAGTTCGCAAGCCAATTAGAACATATACAAGTTCTAAACAGTAACAAACGGCCAATGCCGTCGGGCATCTATGCCGGCTTTAGCTCTACCAGCGCCCTCAACAGCAATTCAATGACATAATCATAAATAATAAAATTTTATTTTCTAGCTTTTTTATCGCTGAAGTCTTTTATTAGTATATCAAAATCGATATGTTTAGCAATTTCATTTTCGATTGTCACAGTTGCTAAGTTTGTCAACCAAGATCAATGAAGACAGGATATGGAGGACATCTTTATGTCTGGCGCCCTGGGCAATTGACCAACCGCGCCCTACCCTAACGCCGCTTCTTCCGGGCATACCACCACGCCCGGCAAAGAAGATCTTCATTTTCTGTGGAGGAACACCACCAACCGTTCCTCTACATAGATATAGATTTTCACAGTAGGTGTAAGCCTATCTCTTTAGCTGAGTGTACATTGACTTGCTCATGTTACAGATTGCTCATCGGAGTGAACAGCGGGTTGAATGCGGGATTGGCTCCAATATACTTGGCTGAAATATCACCTACATCATTAAGAGGATCGGTGAGTTATAAACCCTTTTTACCCGACTGCGCCAGATCGAGGGTAATGTTTTTCGAGAGTATGTGTGTGGAAAGCGAATAAAAAAAGAGGCGGATTTTTCGCGCCGAATTCAAATTTTAGTATTGTTTTATTAAAAAAACAAGAACGCAGTCGGGTTTCTACTTTTTTAAATTACTGTTTTTCTTGTTATTTATTTTTTGCTGCTGCAAAGGCGAGCCTGTAAATAGATTCATCATCATCATCATCAGCCCGAATAATGTGCACTGCTGAACATGGGCCTCCTCTCGATGGAGGGTTTTTGCCATAGTCACCACGCTCGGCAGGCCGCTTGGTGACCGCAGTATTATGTCGTAGTAGTCAAGGAAACGCTGCTGCCCCGTTCCTTCGTTCCGTCCCAAGTATACGCTTACTATAGATGATGTTAAAACAATAAGGACCAACGGCATATCGTGCTTACGGAGGGTAGCCTCGCAACCAACTAGACCCGGACAGAAATCTACACAAAGATTTTTTGTACCGGTGTGGGAATCAAAGAGACATATTGATTGATAGACATGTTGACTGCACCGGTGGCTCAGTGGTTACGGTAGTTGCTTCTGGGACCTGGTGTTCTGGGTTCGATTCCCACCCGGGACAATTATTTGTGTGAACCACAAATAATTGTTCTGAGTCTGGGTGTACTTTGTGTCCGTGAAATGTATGTTTGTAAAGTCCCCCGCGACACAGGGATTTATTTCCCTAGTGCGGGAGTTGTCTTTAAAAAAAAAAAAAAAAAAAAAAAAATAAAAAAAAAAAAAAAAATATACCGCTACTTCACGGAGGCTGCTTGTCTATATGTAAATGATTTAAAATTACAGACTAAGTAGGCCTCCTGTGTAACTTAGATTTCAGGTCAGTGCTTACAATAGCTAGGAAGTCGGATTTGCGATCATGTGGGCACCGGTCCGATCCCCACTCATTGCACTACCGACGTGAACCCACTCGTAACACAAGCATTCTAGCTTAGCACGAGGAGTTAACAAGAATACTAGTAGTGTGCAAAAATTCTGCTAACAATCTTGTGTAATGTATAAATAATGTGTTTTGGTAAAAAAAAATCGCTAAATCGGTACAGTAGGTCCAAAGATTATTCCCTACAACCTTACAAACATTACCTTTTCATAATCCTACTAATATTATAATCGCGAAAGTTGGAAGTATGGATGGATGGATGGATGAAAGAAAGAAAGAAAGAAAAACATTTTGAATGGATGTTTGTTACTCTTTCACGCCAAAACTACTGAACGGAATTGGCTGAAATTTTGCACTCATTTTTGGTTATACGCTGGAATAACATATAGGCTACAAAACGGTTGCGGTTTTACCCGTGTCACTCTGCTCCAGTGGGTCGGAGCGTGATATTTTAGCATATATGTTAGGTAACCCAGCTTATAAACTATCCGCGTGCAAACTTTCAGCCAAATCCATTCAGTAGTTTTAGCGTGAAAGAGTAACAAACATACATATATCCACACATACAAACTTTCGCATTTATAATATTAATAGTAGGATTGTAAACCGATGATATAATACTGCGTGTTAAAGTTCATTAATGAGTCTTTCATGACGATAGCAATAGATCATAAATAAATAATTTATTATTAGTTCTAAAGAAATTTCTAGGAATACTCAGTAGCGACATCTACAGTCGCCGCACAAACTACATAAAGACACACAAGAAAGGTACTAATAGACGAGTAGCGCCATCTATCACCTAGCAACCTAACTAACCTGTATCGCGCAACACAAGTTCACAAGCCAATTAGAATATATATTACAAGTTCTGAATATCAACAAACGGCCGTCGGTCGCCAGGCATACCACCTCGCCCGGAAAAGAAGATCTTAAAGCGACATCTACAGTAACCACACCAAAACTACTAGTAGACGAGTAGCGCCATCTAGCACCTAGCATCCCAACTAACCTGTATCGCGCAACATAAGTTCGCAAGCCAATTATATCATATACAAGTTCCGAACAGTACCAAATGGCCGTCGGTCGCCAGCATACCACCTCGCCCGGTGAAGAAGATCTTCATTTTCTGTGGAGGAACACCACCAACTGTTCCTATGCTAATCCTACAAAAATTATATGTGTGGATGTATGTATGTTACTCTTTTACGCAAAAACTACCTACTGAATGGATTTTAGATTACAAAAAATCACGCACCGACCCACTCGTAATTCATAGCTGTTCTTTGATCGTTGTACCGATCAATGTAAACCGATGATTTCATTCCGCGTGTTAAAGTTCATAAATGAGCCACTCATGACGATTGCGAAGAATCGTAAACTTAATAATTTATTATTTACTTCTATTATCTTGAAAAGTCTAAAAATAATATTCCTATAGGTATGTATTATACTCTATCTACCTATACCTACTATATTTTATAAAAAAAAAAACAAAATACTATAACTATCTTGTACTAATATATAAAGCTGAAGAGTTTGTTTGTCTGTTTGCTTGAACGCGCCATGCCCATGAATTATTGATCCGAAAAAAATCAGTGTTAGATAGATTATAGATTTATCGAGGAAGGCTGGTCTATATTTCATAAAGAAATTACTACGTGAACCGCGTGTAAGCTAGTTAAACATGAAACAGAATAGTAGGTTTGTTTTGCTTGAACGCGCAAATCTCAGGAACTACTGAGTCGAACTACTGGTCCGATTTGAAAATTTATTTCAGTGTTAAATAGCCCATTTATCGAGGAAGGCCATAGACATTAGACTTTATTAGAACGAGAGTAACATTTATATAATATACTATCTTCCCGCGCGCTGTTTCATCCGTAACTCTCATTCTCGTGGGAACTTCATAATAAAATATAGCCAAATCGGTCCAGTAGTTTCGTAGCCTATTCAATACAAACAAACAAAAAACCAATCAAATCTTTCCTCTTTATTATATTATTTTTATAGTAAAGACGTACCGACATACCAAAAGACGGCAAAGCCCTCTAAATCGTTTATTTTTAAAGATTACTAGCAGAGTTTTGCAGTCTACTAGTATTCTTGTTAACCCCTCGTGCTAAGCTGAAATGCTTGTGTTACGAGTGGGTTCACGTCGGTAGTGCAACGGGTGGAGTTCGAACCGCCGACCTCGCCGATCACAAGTCCGACGCCCTAGCCTTTGGTCTACGGCCGCTTTAAAATATCTTCTTTAGATTTAAGGCGAAAACACATTATTAAACGCTACGCCACGCCACGTGTCAACACATGTGCATCAGTACGCACGTGGAATCGTGTCGGGTGTTCATAGTGTGTTTCTGGTCTATAGAAAACAATACATTTGATTCGACTCAACACGCGTGGCGTGTCGTCGGGTGGCGTGGCGTTTAAATAATATGTTTCCGCCTTTAACATTAATCTTCTGTTTCAGATAGGCACCGTATACCAACTGGTAATCACCATGACGATACTTCTGTCACAAGTGTTGGGGCTCGGTTCGGTTCTGGGCACGGCTGAAGGTTGGCCGTGGCTGTTAGCGGTGCCTGTGATACCCGCTATACTGCAGTGTGTCATGCTACCTTTGTGCCCTGAGTCGCCTAAGTATTTGTTGCTGAATAAGGGACAGGAGTTGCATGCTCAAAGAGGTGGGTTTAACTTCAGTTGCTATAATGAAATGAAATAATGAATTTAGACATCCTTGCAAAAGGTCAAATAAGATCCACCTTAAACCGACATGCTTGTATGAAGAATGTTAGAATGAGAGTGAATGAAGCGAAAGATGTGTGTAGGGATTGTAGCAAGTGGAGGTCCATTGTCTCTGCCTACCCCACTGGGAAACAGGCGTGAGCTTATGTATGTATGTATGTATAATGAATTTTATTCAGCACTTAGGTATTTACATACATTTATACTTGTCAGAATTACAATGCAAGAAGATAAATTAATAAAGAAAACTATAACTAACAGATAATTCTTACTCTATATTATAAGAAGAAATTAAAACCGCATCAAAATTGCAAGTGGTCACACTATATCTAAGTGGCACACACCTGAGTGGCACCCTTATGGGGTTTAGACCACGACCCAGGGTGTCAAAATATATATGAAAGGTTAGAAAAAGGGAACGTCGCAATTTTTATTATTTCAATTTTTTATTGGAATTTCCAATAAAAAATAGAAATAATAAAAATTCCAGCTCAACCATCAGACGTTGTCCTGTCTTAACTAAAACTCTATATTAAATTGAGCTAATAATATTAGTGATCGCTCTGAACTAACCGTGATGTGCACTAAGAGCAGCATGTATTAATATAAAATAAAAATTAATTTTATTTACGTAAACAAATTACAGGCACTTGTAAATCATCATCATCATCAGCATCAGCCCGTATAACTCCCACTGCTGGACATGGGCCTCCTCCCGAAGGAGGGTATTTGCCATAGTCACCACGCTTGGCAGGCGGATTGGTGACCGCAGTAATATGTAATACACAAGGAATCGCTGCTGCCCGTTCCCTGATATACGATTATTATAGATGATGTTATAACAATCGGGACCAACGGCTTAACGTGCTTTCCCAGGCAGGGAGGGTAATCCCTCAACCAACCAGACCCGGCAAGAAATCTTTGAATTTACACAAAGATTTCCTGTCCAGCGTGGGGATCGAACCCACGACCTCCGAGACTTAAATACCGCTACGCTACGGAGGTTGTCTTGTCTTGTACTTGTAAATAGTCAAACAGTATTTAGAAAATTCATTTATCATAAATAATAAATTACATTTGTTATTTATTTATATACCTATTACGACTATTATATAAAATAAATTAATTATCATAATTTATTTAATACTAGCTTCCAGTGCGCGGTTTCAACCGCGTAACGCCTGTTCCCGTGGGGGCCTTATATGTGACTAAACTATGATAGTTAGATTATGTGCTCTCGCGGACTTTTTTGTAGATCTTAATATGCTCTGCGCTCCCTATCCATGTCCATATCATCACTAAGTTTCTCATTGACCCAGTGACCCAAGTACTTAAATTTAGACACTTTCTGTAGGACGGTTCCATTTGGTGTGATCGGAGGAACAGGGTAGGTTTTAGATCCAGCAACATTGTACTTGAGCCCATGGGCCAATGCATACCGTTCACATAAGGTCAATAGGGGCCATCCATAAAGTACGTCACATGTTAAGGGGGTCGATGAAGTGTGACATGGTGTGACAAGGGGTGGGGGGGTCCTAATTTTGTGACATCACATTTCAAATTTAATAAATTACTTAGCATATACAAGAAGAAGTTAATTCCTTATGGAAAATTTTGAAAAGTAGTGAAAATATTGACGGTATAGTGGAATCTAAAATCAAAGAGCTGGAGATACAAATGAAAAAAAAAAGCGACTTTATTTTAATTTAAAATTTTTAGATGTAAAATTGCAAATTTGTGACGTCACACTAGGGAGGGGGTCTTACAAATGTGACCACCTGTGACAAGGAGGGAAGTCTAAAAATCATGAAATACGTGTGACGTACTTTATGGATGGCCCCATAGTGACCTCACGGAACTGATTGAGGGGCCCAGCAGCACCATGTCATCAGCATAACTCATATTATTCGTAAAAACACCATCCAATGAACAACCGACTCCTATACATACAAAACCAATACCTTCGCTGATTATAAACTTATTATGTATACTTATTTTTGTCTGTTTGGTATTTCCAGCTCTTAACTGGCTCAGAGGCGACGATTCTGTACATGGAGAGATGGAGGAAATGCATCAGGTAATCATATAACCTTGTAGTTTATGCGCCGGTCGCTTAAATAATTAGCCCGTGTAACGTCCACTGCTGAACATGGGCCTACTCCCGAGGGAGGGTATTTGCCATAGTCACCACGCTTGGCATGGCGGGTTGGTGACCGCAGTATTATGTTGTAACACACAAGGAAACGCTGCTGCGGGAACAATTGCTTTCCGAGGCTAGGATGGTAGTCCCTCAACCATCCAGACCCGAAAAAAAATCTTAGAATTTACACAAGATATTCTGTCCGGTCGATAGATAATATATTTTTCATCCCACCATCTCGGAAAGAGTATTTTTAATCTTCAATATCTGAGTGGAAAAGCCGTTTTTATTCTCTAGAGGATAAAGTAAATTGAATTTAGAACATCGTGTGCACTAAGTTTGTGAATTAAAAAAAACATTAAACCTATTTACTGCTACCTCTATGGTGCCGAATATATCATACAACGTTTTTTTTAATTTGTTAAAAACTCAGACTCGGAACCTTCTTGGTGTTCTTTTTTCAATTTGCTTTGTACGCGGTTCTTTACGCGGCATTTTTTCACGTCATTGTTAAACCTTATATTAAAAACAAGAAACTTGAAAACAAGTGAAAAAACTAAAATGAGTGATTCTAGCGACGAGGATGTTTGTTTGACGCCAACAGAATTGACTGAAACTGTTAATAATGCGCATTTCCTCGCTGAGGTGGAATGAAAAGTTACGTGTTGCACTCGAGTGCAAAGATTTTTCACCTCGTGCTCTTTTGATTCCCTCGCTAACGCTCAGGATTCTAATTTTGAATCACTCGCTGCGCTCGTGATTCAATTTTAGAATCCTTCGCTTACTCGGTCATCAAAATTGAACACGCGGTTAAAAAGCAACTTTGCACTCTTGTATAACTAATAACTATTTTTTTTTTAATAGATTCCTAGCAGTTCTTTTGCAATCTACTGGTATTCTTGTTAGCCCCTCGTGCTAAGCTAAAATGCTTGTGTTACGAGTGGGTACACGTCGGTAGTGCAATGGGTGGGGTTCGAACATGCGACCTCAAGATCACAAAATACGATTGTCTTTTATATAAACCCTTATTTCAACCCACAGGAAGCAGAAAAGAACAAAGTAAGCAAGAAGGTTACATTACGCGAGCTACTCCGCAACCGTCAGCTCCGACAGCCTCTCATCATCGCGATAGTGGTGATGATAGCTCAGCAACTGTCGGGCATCAACGCGGTGATCAACTTCTCCACTGATATGTTTAAGAAAGTCAACCTGAATGAGTTGCAGTCACAGTATGCTACTCTAGGTAGGTGTTAATCATGATTTCTGATCGATTTTTACTGCCAACCTTCCAGCAGACCTTGAAATCACGTAGAATAGAGCTACTGTTGCACAAGATTCACCTTCATCCCAAAAACAATAGTAAACGTTTCCCAAATAATAATGATTTTAAGCCATTCTGGAGACTCTCTTGGAGTCTTCTAGATGGCAGATTTGGCGCGTTATTTTTAGGGTTCCGTAGTCAAATGGCAAAAAACGGAACCCTTATAGATTCGTCATGTCTGTCTGTCTGTCTGTCTGTCCGTCCGTATGTCACAGCCACTTTTTTCCGAAACTATAAGAACTATAATATTTAAACTTGGTAAGTAGATGTATTTTTTGAACCGCATTAAGATTTTCACACAAAAATAGATAAAAAAGGCAAAAAAAATTGGGGGTCCCCATATTTAGAACTGAAACTCAATTTTTTTTTTCATCAGACCCATACGTGAGTGATATCTATGGATAGGTCTTTAAAAATGATATTGAGGTTTCTAATGTCATTTTTTTCTAAACTGAATGGTTTGCGCGAGAGACACTTCCAAAGTGGTAAAATGTGTGTCCCCCCCTGTAACTTCTAAAATAAAAGAATGATAAAACTAAAAAAAATATATGATGTACAATACCATGCAAACTTCCACCGAAAATTGTTTTGAACGAGATCTTGTAAGTAGTTTTTTTTAATACGTCATAAATCGTAAACCGCAATTTACTTTTCATTCAATCAACTCGACTGATACGGAACCCTTCGTGCGCGAGTCCGACTCGCACTTGGCCGGTTTTTATTTTCTACGTAATTACGGGCGGTGTCATCTTTTGAATATTTAATTCCAAATGCAACTTTGGTAATATTTGTCGAAGTAATGTTGATCGTTACCGATAGATGGCTCTAACGCTCCCCTTAGATTGTGTTATAAAAGACATTCATAAATTTGGATTATCGGTAGGGTTCCACCGTAGCCTAATTGGTTAAGATATTAGGGACTGTACCTAAAATGCAGGTTCGAGTCCTGCTGGTGGTGGTCTAAATTGGCACTGGGTTCAAGCACAAGTGCGTGTGCCCTGGGTCCCAGAAGGTGGCAAATACTTAAACTAATAAAATTTTATTATAATAATTTTTATTTTTTAATATATATTTCTAATTTTTCTTTTTTAATGTAATTTTTAATCTTAATTTTTAAATGAAATTTCTAAGATATTAATTTTAAATGTATTTTTTTAATTTCTTTACTGTGTGTGTGATAATTGCAACTATGGACCAAGAATGTCAGAATAAAAAAAATAAAAAAAAATATTTATCCCAATTTTGAAATGCGTACAATTTTTGTTTTTAAACAATAGCGTGCTATTTATTTTTATTTTTCTTTAATTTTATATGGTCTGAGGCTGTATATTCTTGTTTGTCTCCAGGCATGGGGTCCATGAACGTCGTGATGACAGTAATCAGTCTGCTGTTGGTGGAGGTGGCTGGACGGAAGACCTTGTTGCTGTCTGGCTTCGGAGGCATGTTCGTGTGTACCGTCGCGTTGTGCGTAGCGGGCATCTATGTAAGTACTACATTACATATGGTGGAATTATTACCTTGGGCTAACTGCGATTTTGAAAAAAGGCATCCCCGATTTTGTAACCGGGTATTTATGTGAGTACTACTACATATAGTGGCATAGACACTTTGGGCGAACCCCGATATTGAAAAAGGGCATACCCAATTTTGAAAAACGGCATACCCGATTTAGAAATATGGTACCCTTGATTTTGAAAACTGGCATAGGTATATGTGAGTACTATACTACCAGATATGCTGGCATAGACACTTTAGGCGAAGCCAGTTTTTTTTTTAAGATTACCTGTAAATTTTACAGTCTACTAGTATTCTTGTTAACGTCTCGTGCTAAGCTAAAATGATTGTGTTACGAGTGGGTTCACGTCAGTAGTGCAATGGGATCGAACCGGCGACCACAAGATCACAAGTCCTACGCTACTAGCCATTGGGCTACGGCCGCTTGAAATTGATTTTGAAAAAGGGCATCTCCGATATTGAAATAGTGCATTAATTATGTGAGTACTAATTACAAATATGCTGGCATTGACACCTAGGGTGAACCCCAATTTTGAAAAAGGGCATTATTTTATATAAGTAGGTACTATACTAAAGCCATTACAAACGTGCGAACTGAGTCATAAATCATTACGTCATAGGAATGTGGCAATGCCGCGTCACTCGTTATCGTTATAGGGATGCCGCTCGGACGTTGGTAGCTAGGACGCGGCGGTCGTTAATTATTTAATATTTTGCATTATTTCCATAACCTTTCCCTCTTTACCTGCTATTGACTATCAACAAATCTTCCTTTTTTATTGTTACACACAACACTAGGAGTGCGAGCGAGAGTTCTGATATGCCTATAAGTGTGAGCGAGAGGTCTGATAAAAATGATTTATGACTCGGTTCGCACGTTTGTAATGGCTTTAGTATAGCATATGGTGAAATAGTTACCTTGGACTAAACGCGATTTTGAAGCACACGTCATTGGTGTTCCGCTCCAATTGGTCGGAAAAAGAACTATATCTATAGATTATGTAGATAAAGTGTGTAGGGATCGTAGCAAGTGGAGGTCCATTGTCTCTGCCTTCCCCGCTGGGGGAACAGGCGTGTGCTTATGTATGTATGTAAGTAGATAAAGTTGATGGCCGTAAGTTCTTGTTTTTTTACAAGAACTCACAAGCTGTGGAGTCAGCCTTATATTATTCATTTTTAGGATTCCGCACCCAAAAGGGGCCAACAACGGGACCCTATTACTAAGACTTCGTTGTCTGTCTATCACCAGGCTGTATCTCAAGAACCGCGATAGCTAGACAGTTGAAATTTTAACAAATGAAGTTTATTTTTAATTATTAGTTTTTTACAATAATACCTACTACATCTTAATTCTGTATTATACTACTAAACCGGTAGCGGTTTGTGTACTCACATTCGTAAAACACGCTATAACGTATTTCTATTGCCGCTATAACAACATTATAGTTATACTAAAAATAAAATAAAATATAGGTATATTTTAAGGGGGCTCCCATACAACAAACTTTGCCCGTTTTTGCTCGATGTCAATAAAGTCAACAGGTAGGCACTTGAAAATGGTTCAGAACACTAGTTGCGCAAGTCCGACTTGCACTTGGCCGGTTTTTTTTATTTTTAACCAAAATTTTCAAATAATGTAACTAATTACTTACTTACATATTTTTATTTCAGGCGCAATACGCGACTTGGGTGTCATACTTAAGCATAGTGCTAGTAATTCTCTTCGTGGTCATGTTTGCGGTGGGACCTGGCTCAATTCCATGGTTCTTGGTCACTGGTAAGTATTGACAACACATATTTATTACTGTCTTACCATAGAGGGCGTTCTAACACCACGTATTTTTTAAAGGACTATTAAGACATAAGTACTATTTGGCTATGTTCCATTGTTATTTTGTCATACAGGAACTTCATAAATAAATAAAGCATAGGTATAGCCTTCCTCGATATCTAATTTTTTTTTATCTGGCTCATACTTCCTGACTAAAAAGCGCGTTTCAGCAATCAAACAGCCAAACTCTTTAGCTTCTCTTTCTCTCTCTCTCCCACAGAACTGTTCAACCAATCAGCGCGTCCCGCCGCATCTTCTGTCGCAGTAACTGTCAACTGGGCGGCAAACTTCATTCTGTCGCTCAGTTTTCTGCAACTCAGTGTAAGTGTCTTAATAAGTTTTTTTTTTAAATATATTTCACAAGACAACTCCAACTCAATGTTAGTAGGTAGCCTATAAACCCGTGCTCGGTTTGAACCGCGAAAATCCCGTTTTCGAAGGAATTAGGTTTACTACTTTCCACTACCGAAATCTATCAAATCAAATAATATTATTAGAATATAAATTTAAAATTTAAAAAACCCCCGACCCAACAATCTTAGCATACAAAAAAAGTTCTTTAAAATATTTTTCGAGTTTTTAGATTTAATTTTCATCCTATTTTATTCATCCTAACACAAGCTTTTTAAAAATAAGTTTTTTTTTTTTTTTTTCCGACGGACATATGTAGTTAGCCAGGAGGCTTTTGCTACTTCACCGGGCATAAAGCAAACTAAGTAGGTACTTGATTTTTAAAGGATTCTCCTCACTGTAAACTATTATAAGTTATTTAGGTTGTTGTAATAAAACATGTTTTTTTGTTAATTTCTTTAGTTAATACCTCATTCGCTTTTAGTATAGTGTACATTATTCTACTATTCAAGACCTTTCATTTGATATCCATATTGAGGGAGTTGTTAAAAATATATATTCCGCCATCTTGGACTGATTTTCATCAAACATAGCTAAGAACATTCCCGACCGAAACCACACTTAATCTATAGTTATAAAATGAATCCCTATTTCCCTTGGTCACGGTATCACGGGTCAACGCCGATTTAGCTAATTCTTTTTTTGTTGTGTTTGATATTGTCAGAAGGAGTTTCTAATGTAACCTTTTGATGCTTTTGACAATCTAGACTTTTTTATTGAAATCTTTTTCTTTATAATCAGTCGTTTGACATAACATAGTCAGAATGCGTGCTGCTCTTAGTGCATATCACGGTTAGTTCAGGGGGCCGAGTCTGCTATTTTTTTAAATATTGTGCCACAGTAGTGCCATCATGATATCATTATGCCAAAAACGGTAATCTACTAATCTCACTATGGTGTCGGCGCTGGAATGGCAGTCGGTGTTGCTACAGCAACAAAAAGGCCGTCAACAGAAGTAGCAGAAGAGATGGTTAGGGAGATTGTAATGTTTATTTAGGCGATTTCAAAACTTGACAGTTTATGGATACGCCATTAGGATAGTAGACTTGGGGCCCTGAGCTGTCACGCCTAATATTAAAAGTTCAATTTAATATAGAGGTTTAGTTATGACAGGACAATCTACTCAGTCTGTCGGGTCAGATAGTTTAATATATTTTTCTATTTCAGCAAATACTAGGACCCTACGTGTTCGGCATCTTCGCCTTCCTCCAACTGCTCTTCATCCTGTTCATCTGTTCCAAAGTACCGGAAACCAAGAACAAAACTGTCGAAGAAATAACAGCCATGTTCAGACAACAGATGTAGAATTACTATATAAATAATACTGTAGAAGAACCGAACCTACATCGACCTTCCCCTAGCTGATAATAGAATGAAACATGTTTTATAATGAATTTAGTATCTTAAAAAATACACTAAAAATGGGTTGGCTAAAGAAATCCTGGACAGACTAAGTATTTACTATTAAATTAAATTTCACTAGTGCAGTAGTGCAACTCATTTGCACTAGTAGTGGCATAACTATCGTAGGGCCAGGTGGTGCAGTGCACCAGGGCCCCGGACCTCAGGGGGCCCTCTAACCTAAGCTTTGAAAAGAGCGGGTCAGCCAACTCGCCAGCTTGAATCTGTGCACCGGGGCCCTTGCGCACCTAGATACGCCACTGACTAGTGCACTAGTGAGATTAAATTTTTATGACCAATTAGAAGCAAACCGAAAACCTGCCTGGTCTTAGCCATATTAGCGTCCCCCAGAGTCTACGCCCTGTGCCTAGGCACCGGTGGCACCGCACTATTTACGGCATTGCGATTGCGAACAAATACTTAAGCGATTATGAGATATAATAAATAATTAACGTCACGCGGGACAGCTCATTGAAACCGTGGTACAGCTAGTATTAATAGAATATAGGTATTGGTAATTGTACTTATATGGTTAACAATATGTAGGTAGATAGATGTAAATAGTTTGACTAAAACCTCCTTAAGCCTCACTTAATAAGACGTGCGTCGCGCGAGGCGTTAAGCGGTGTGTTATGCATCTCAATTTTATATTTTATGAAAACTAGCTTGCGTGTTTGTTATTCCTTCGTTGTTTTTACTTACCCACGGACACTCATTAATTTTCTGTGATTAAAAGTACTTATTTAAAATGTTGACCGAGAATGTATGGTATCACCATGCCAAATTTCATTTAAATCGGTGCAACAGCATTGTCACTTACAACAACAAGTCAAAGAGAATGAATGTATATGTATTTTTTTTTAATTGGCGGTGGTTCGCGCCTTCTCCGATGACATTTTCACGGTGTAAAAAAGGTTGCCTTGAATTTTCATAGATGGCGTTAATGTAGCGTCAACAGTATTCAATAAATATTTTTTCTTTCTTTCATATCTTCATGCAGTCAATTTGTAGTACTATGCCAGTAGTATTCGTAAAAAAATGAAACGCGATATACGAATTTAGCGCCGGCCGCGCCGCCCAATCCAACGCGCGTCCCCTGAAATAAGACCTTAAGTAAGTGCGGGTGAGACAGAAATAGTATCGGCCGCTCCGTTCCGTCAATCCACTATCAACGCTCTCGCATCCTCATCGATTATAATGAACCCTTGCTCTTTGTACCCCGCCCCCTTCTCCCCGCACTTTCCTAAGGCGCAATAAAGCGGTTGCGGTCAAACTAATAAAACAGTTATGTTGAACAATTTTATACATATGTTAACGATTTGAAATCTTGAATTTGTTAAAGAATTTATGTGGAGGCTAATCACGTAACTATATACCACTATGACTGGTAAAAAACGTCTACGCTACTCAACATTTACTATGCATGCAAAAAATATATTAAATATGCAGGCCCCTTTTACCTACTGGGCACACTGGGCACGTGCCCAGGGCCCCGTGGTGGTTTCGGGCCCCGTCCCTACTCCAAAAGATAACTGATCGCCACTCTAAGGACTAACCGTAGATGCTTAGTGTGGATTATGCAGGATTAGCGATATAGCAAGAGTAGCAAATGCTACGGGCCGCGCCATGATTTGGGGGGGGGGGGGGCAAATCATGGCGCACATCAAGATACGTGCGCAATCCGAATCATGGTGCTTCACAATAGGAGACAGAATTTGCTACAGGCCCCGCGCTGGCTTAATCCGGCACTGCCGTAAAGAAGTAAAAATTAAGCTTAAACTATTCATATCTGCGTTCTTTGTAAAAAAATATTCTAATTTACTATGTTCATAGGGCAACCTCCGTAGCGTAGCAGTATTTGGCTCGCTTTATGGGACTACCCTCCGTACCTCGGAAAGCACGTTAAGCCGTTGGTCCCGATTGTTATAACATCATCTATAATAAGCGTATATCAAGGAACGGGCAGCAGCGTTTCCTTGTGTGGTACAACATATTACTGCGGTCACCAACCCGTCTGCCAAGCGTGGTGACTATGGCAAATACCCTCCCTCGGGAGGAGGCCCATGTTCAGCAGTGGACGTTATACGGGCTGATGATGTTCATAGGGGGGCCTATTATCCTAATGTGTCCAGGGTCTCTAATGAAAGGTGAAAGACGGCCCTGTAAATATGGCAATTTATTTAGTTAACGTAGCTGCAATAATACCAATAACAAAGGAAATGCGTTACAATAATCCTACAGTAATGAAGATATTTTTTATGGAAGTTATTTTCATATCGTTACGTCATTAGCCTCGTGAGATGATTTTATGAAGCTCTTTTTATACTCGAATTATTTTCTAGTGTTGTTAACAGACAATAATAGGTATTTAGGTGTATGTAGTTTTAATATACGAACATAATTTTGTATTTAACTTTGTTAAGACAATAAAAATACTCAATTTATTTTTGTAGTTTTCTTATTTTATATCCACCTTAAAAGTGTTGTGTCTTTCATTGATAAATAATAAAATAAAATAAATAAATTTATTTCAAGGTAGCGAAAGAGTTACAAAATAATTGATGTCGATACTTTAAAAAGATAGAACTTTAATTTTATACGTCGATGAAATGTATTCAGACAACCTCTGTAGCGTAGCGGCATAATGCCCTTTGCCCTCGGTGACATTTTGCAGCGATGCAGTCGAGAGTTTCGTAAACACGCCACAGCATCGCTACTAAAAGTAACTGGACCAAAACCTACGTTCTGCAAATTTGAGTATGTTTCGCCGGAATAGACGATGGAACAGCAACTGTAGTTGAGGCTACTTTCAAGTCGGAATAAAGAAATGCCAGCTCCAAATTGGAGTAACCTCTACCACACATGTAGTTACGTCAACTACAGTGATCAATTTTTTACTAGTACATACTAAGTAGTTGTAGCGACATCTACAGTAGCCGGACAAACCACAAGAAGACTAGCAGCGCCATCTAGCGCCTAGCATCCCAACTAACCTGTATCGCGCAATACAAGCTCGCAAGACAATTCGAACATATACAAGTTCTGAAAATCAACAAATGGCCGTCGGCCGCCGGGCATAGGTACTAACCGTTCCTCTACATAGTTATGTATAAAATATGGGCGCCGATGAGATGCCTTCGGCGCTCTAAGCGTTAAATCCACGGATATCGGACGACAGCGAGGATAAGAATGGATGGAGAGTGGCGCGTGAGTAGAGAACCGAGTATCAGAAGAGCGACCGTATCACGTTTGCATCGCGACTTATTCATGGAACTTATGTGGGCGAGTGCATACCTACAGCTAACGACCGCTGCATTTTCCCCCGATGACGTCCGACACGGTCGCGCGGCGCGCCTTTCCATCGATACAGCCGCGGTACTGTAACGCGTTGCAAATGCTAGAGTACGCGTAAGTAGCGATGCTGTTGCACGTTAACGAAACGCGCCACTGCATGTCGCGCGTTTCGTTAACGTGCAACAGCATCGCACTGATAAAAGTCGCCGTGGGCGAGAGGCCTAAGTCTCGCTTTAAGTATCGAAGGTCTGACAAGAAATCTTTGTGTAAAATCGTTGATTTCTTTCCGGGTTTTCAGTATCTTTAATGCTATTTTCATGGGTTTACATAGGTGACAATAGATGGAGTAGTTCCAACATGAACCCTGTAAGGGCACAGCAACTGGTAGTTTTAATAGAAGTTATGAATTTATAGCTAAATATTGAGTACATGTCATTTCAATGATTTCAAATATAGTCAATCAATTGGACTTTAACATAATCGTTTATAACACTGACCACAACCATATTTCATACAATAATTTCATGTCATAAAAAAAATAAAATGTAAGTTAAGTAAATAAAATGTCACACAATAATTTAAAATACCATAGCCAGTTAGGTTTGGTGCAGGGACTAGCCCCCGTGTCTCAGAAAGCACGTACGTTAAGCCGTTGGTCCCGATTGTTGTAACATGATCTATAACAATCGTATACCAGGGAACAGGCAGCAGCGTTTCCTTGTGTGTTACAACATAATACTGCGGTCACCAATCCGTCTGCCAAGCGTGGTGACTATAGCAAAACCATACCTCGCGAGGAGGCTAAAGCTGATGATTATGATGAAATGTGTATGAACGGACTTGGAACAAATTTGGCACACATTTAGATAACTTATTAAAATGTAATGAAATATGGTCGTTGTCATCGCCACTGCTTCCAATATCGTCTTAAATTGCCTAGTTGTAAACTAAAATAATAAAATTCATAGCAACAAATTTTCCCATACTAATGCACAAAAACACCAGCTTCAGTGCATAGTTCGACAGGCTCCGACAAAACGAACGATTTTATGCAAAACAGCAACAGAACCAACCCCCAACTTTGTTAGTTATACTATCGGTATGGTTCAAAATCATGTGTTTTATAAGTAGCTATCATATTATATTATATTACGTATAGTTAATCTTTATAAAGATGATGGACCAACCGACCGACAGGAACGGGATCTACGCGTTGAAGCTAGTATATACCTTAGTAGTAGGTATAAACTTATATGTTAACATTTACAGATCAATGCATTTTTTATGAATAAACAAAATATAAATATACTGTAAGGTTCCATTACAATATGTTTTACTGTAATGTAACCTTTGCAGTATTGTCTGATAAGGTATTAAAAATAAATAAATTATATAAAATTAAAAAAAAAAACTTAAATTTATATTTTTTAAGCATTTAATTTTTATCTAGATTTTAATAAAATTAAATCGTCTTTCAGTCAACTTGATGTTTACTAACAGTAGTTCACATATTTTATTACATAGGTAGAAAAAAGCGCACGTGCTACGTAGGCTTATACTCAAAAGGCCACATTCAGTTTCTAAGATGAAATTAAAAAGACGAGTTTATATTGAATAAATGTCACATGTCATTGTATGCTAAGTATGTTCGATGGTTGTCTTTCCAAAACAAATATTGTATTTTATTAAAATAAAAATGATTTATCACAATGGACATTAAAATAGAGTTTGGGAATGCATTTACACTTTGTCACGGATGTTTGAGTGGAGACAGAAAGTTAGTAAGAGTCACAGGAGACGAATGTTTATTGTTTTACATCTTACGGGGCGATGTTCATTCCAGCAATAATGTGAGTAGTAGATATCTTAGCTAAATATTAGAATAATAGCTACGCCCCGGGTTTGACCTACGTTACTCGGCTCCAGTGGGTCAGAGCGTGATGTTTTATAACCTACTACAGTCCGTGCGCGGTTTCACACGATTTTTTTCAAATCGGCCCAATAGTTCTTCAATAGCGCGTTCAAAAAAACAAACTCTTCGGTCAGTGACAATATAGATATGTTAATCCAGTACAAACTATCCGCGTGCATACTTACAGCCAAATCCGTTCAGTAATTTTTGTATGAAACTAACAAACATTCCTAGGACTAACCACTGACCCAATCAGATGTAGTGTCTGTTTTAAGTTTTATTTTCAAGGAGCTTGTTCCAAATATCAATAACACGACGGTTCAGGGTGTGATAGGCCACCAGTGTGTGCAATTTAGGGCGAGACTGTGTCCATGTGATGAATATGCTTTCTGTTGACAATGGATAAATTGTATCTAAAGCATAATATTTTGTAGGTCTTGTAGTAGATTTTAACATTCTCCGATTTTAAGAGTGGGCAATTATAGTATTTTGAATCGTTCCTCATAGGGCTTTCTTTGCTGGCCAGGTATTTTTGTGTCTTTCCTGTGGACACTTTCAAGCAGGTCAATATCTTTCAGGAAGTAAGGTTTCTAGATTTGAAAAGCATGACCTTGGAGGAGTCTAACATATGTCTTATAGATCTTCATGAAAACTGAAGGCACCAAGTGTTGGAAAGTATGATGTATTACGTAGAGGAAAGAGTTAGCCTCTTTGACATATTGTTATTGTGCTCAGCCCATTTTAAATCACTAGTCATGGTTACTCAATGTCTTAGTTATATAATATGTATTGATTTTATATATTCATATTTCCAGGAACCTAATCTATGTTGGGAATGCATGGGGACACTGCGCAAACTCAAGGCTTACCAGTCTCGCATCAGAACAGCGCAGCAACTATTGTTGCAATATATACAATCTTGTTATCAGGTAATTATTTTATTTATTTAGGACAAGTGACAAAACATACACTAATACATTTATTACAAACATGTTTCTCCAATTATGTTCTGTTGCTTTACTTACTAGTTGTCACGGCATGGTAGGGGACAGTTTCAACTCATATATTAGTTTTGTACAATTTCACAAAAGTATATATAATAATGTATTCTCTTCAAATGATAGTAATTAAATAAAAACTCAAGCGTTTCTCTGTAAGAACAAAAGTTTTATTTATAATGTGTGCATTAAATATTTAAATAAATACAGTCTTCTGTACAAACAAACAATTCACTTACCTGTAAGAACAAAAGAAACAATATTTAAAGCTTTTATGTCAGTTATGATAAATTATTTCTTTTTGATATTTTCTCTAGTAAATTATTTCATATCTTGTGATACGTATTTTATGAAACATCAGATGTCACAAATAAACAGTCAAGATTTATGGTAGCCTCACCACAAAGGTAAACTAAAGAGAAGCTAAGATATCCGTATAATACGGATATCTTAGCTAAAGAACTTTACATATAGCTCCACAAAAAAATACAAAACTAAACATATAATTAAAAAAAAAGTTAAAAAATCTTGTGAAATTATCATTTTTACGAAAGAAAATATCCATGGAATAATATTAATTAATAATCTCTAATATTATTAATTAATGTCCAACCCTTATTATTTATAAACAGATTTTCATCTCATGATAGAGAAAAAGCCTCAATACTAATTTTTAAGTTGTATAAAAAAGATAGGTATACAAGTATTCCTGTTTGTATTCTGTCACTTTGCTACCTAGCATTGTGCTTAGATAAATTCTGATTACATAATTAATGTTTAATTAAATTATAAGGCACTAACTGTTCCGCGCGGTCTCACACGCGCATATCTTGTTCCCGTTGAAACCTTGACTTGAAATATAGCCTACTAGCATTTACCCGCTTTGCTGCCAATGTCCCTATGTTACTACTAAAACCTCCAGAAATATGTGTACAACGTTTCATGATGATCGGTTAAGTAGATTTCGCATGAAAGCGTAACAATCAAACTTACACTCACATTTATAATATTAAGAGCGTTTTCCGATTATCCGATCCGATATCGGTATCGGACGCCGATACGATATCGGAGGGAGCTAAAGTTGTATGAAATATGTATCTGTCTTTCATATTGTCCGTCTCGATATCGGAGCCGATACCGATGTGTTGGCGGCACGATCGAATGCCCGTGAGCTGTCGGATGATAATGTTTGCATGTGGGCTATATGCTGCATTGTCTTTGTGTGCGCAGATCCCGATGCAAAATAATAAACTTACCTTAATGTCACAGCCAGCATTAGTTATTATTGTTATTATTATTTCCAGATGCTTTTTGTAGCTTTCTTAAAAGAGTATAAAATGCTCCCTCTGAATATCTAGCTTCCACAATGGAGTGTGTGCAATACTTTCTTTGGACAGATCATTTTTTTGCGTCACAAATATAAAAGATATAGCAAATAAAGTTTTCTATTTAAAGTTTGCCATGATGACCCGCATGAAGCTATCGAGCAAATGACCGAATCGGAACGATTTTGTCGGAATTATGTGAAAACAACTTTTGGTGTCGGCTATCGGCCTCCGACACCGATATCGGATCGGATAATCTGGAAACGCTCTTTGATGATGACACTCACAAATAATGTTAATAGGTTCAGTTGATCCAGAGATTACCACTTTTTTTTTGTTTTCCGTGGGGAAATGCATTGACGCATTCCCACCACCGCTGCAGCGTATTCGCGAGCTGGCGGTGGGATATGTGGGACTCGCCCTCTCCATAGCGTGGTATGCTAAAGTCATACCACGAGGAGAGGACCCTACACCACTAAAACCTCCCGAACACTCCTTCGATCCGCCGTGATGAGCAATCCGGCCCCCCGATGGCACCCGCGGCCAATATGGTACCGCGGGATCTCCAGAGAGATTACCCCCTACAATCTGACAAACAATTGAAAAACGTTACCCCTTTATAATATTAGTATAGATAACACATATTAAGTTTATTTGTCATTGTTACAGAATGAACAACCTCAAACATTATCACACTACAAAACTAAAACCTATCACTTTGATTTTGATGACTTCAAAAACGAAATTGTACCCGTCGAAATAGAAATAAACGAAGAAAAAAAAATAACTGAATCGTTAAATGAACCTATATTACCGTTGTTGGAACCTATATTGAACAATATCAAACAAGAGGACTGTGGTAACGATATAAATGATATAAAAGAGGAATATTATAATGATGATGATGACGGAAATTATAATGATGAACAAGGTTTTAACGATTTGGATTTGAAGAATGAAAGCGATGTATATAATGGTGAGTAATTTTCAAAAAGGTAAGGGTTTTTTTTAGTATGTATACTTAAGTATACTTTGGCTTAGAATAGGACACCCCATATCTTCCCATGGGTGTCGTAAGAGGCGACTAAGGGTCATACAACTGATACATAGCAGCAGCATCCATCAGCTGGAGGATACTTACCGTCTTACTGCAATCCGCATGCCATGCGTGGTGATTGTGATCACCAAGTCTCTGATGCAACTTGTGACACCAATGAGCCACCAATAGTATTTTCTTCCATCTTTTTAATCTGTACTTAATTATGGAATACAAGCTTACTGCATGTGGTTTCACTCACGTACGTCCTGTTCCTGTGGAAACTTCATCTATATACATATAATAAAACTGTAGACGATGAATGTCTGTACAAATAAAAAAAACGCTAATAAGCGAGTCAGGTGGATGTTCGAAGTAAAATAGAACACATCCAGTTTACATTTTTATTTTTGTTCCTCCTTATCTCAGAAACTGGTGCACATATTAAATCAAATTTTGCATGGTGGTACCTGACATACCCAGTCAAATAACTTTTACATACATACATATATAAGCTCACACCTGTTTCCCAGCGGGGTAGGCAAAGACAATGGACCTCCACTTGCTACGATCCCTACACACATCCCATTAAATACTTTTAATCTAAGAAAATTAATGTGTTCCCGTGGGAAAGTTAAAAAACCGAAGAAATAACAAACAACACGCGGACAAAGTCGCGGGCTAGTCTGGCTAGCTAGTCATTAAATATATCGTATGTTCCTCCTCGACAATGTAGCTTTGTAATGGTGAAAGATTTTTTTAAATTGGTCCACTAGTTCCGGAGCCTCTTCAATAGAAACAAACAATCAAATCATTCCTCATTATAATATTATTCATCATCAGCCCGTATATAACTTCCACTGCTAACATGGGCCTCCTCCCGAGGGAGGGTATTTGTCATAGTCACCACGCGTGGCAGGGTTGGTTGGAGACCACAGAATTATGTTGCAACACACAAGGAAACGCTGCTGCCCGTTCCTTGATATATGATTATTAAAGATGATGTTATAACAATCGGGACCAACGGCTTAACGTGCTTTCCGAGGCGCGGTGGGTAGTCCCTCAAACAACCAGACCCGGAAAGAAATCTTACAATTTACACAGTTATTTTCTGTCCAGCATGTGGATCAAACCCACAACCTCCAAGATTTAAAGCGAGCCAAATACCGCTACGGAGGGTATATTATAGAAAATAATTTATTTCTTTACAGAATACCCGACAACGGACAAAATTAAATTGAAAAAGAAATTCAATCGAACCAAATGCAAGATTAATAAAAATAAACTCCCGTTATATGTTTTTAAGAAATACGTTACTATCACTGATCGAGCAGATATCGATGATAATATGATGGAGAATTATTACAATATAGTATTTTTAAGTTATATGGAATATGAAGAATTTTTCTATAGATTTAGAAAGAAAATTGGATACAAAGCGTTACAGTACAAATGTGTGGAGTGCAAGTTGGGATATAAACGAAGAATAGACTTGTTCAGGCATAACGCCTTGCAACATGACAAGGTTTGTGTATTTTTAATTTTATTCATCACTACCCCGCGGTTTTACCCGCATTACTCTCCTTCAGTCGGTCGGAGCGTGATGTTTTGTAGTCTATATGGTAATCTAGCGTATAACCTATCCCGGTGCAAAATTTCTGCCGATTCCCTTCAGTAGTTTTGGCGTGAAAGAGTAACAAACATCCATCCATCCATACTTACAAACTTTCGCGTTTATAATATTAGTAGAATTAGCTTTTGGACGTCCACTACTGGACATAGGCCTCCGTCATAGATCTCCAGTTATTGCGGTTGAGAACTGCCTGCCTTTGTAAAATAGAGTGACAGTTGCACAAAACCCCCTAAAATACTAAAAGTCATAATCGCTCAATCTCATCGCCGGCGACCGCCCTGAGCCGAGGTCCAAACCCTACAGGGGGCGCCCTCTTGCGCAGGTTGCTTAGTTTGTAGTTTCAAACCATTTATTAAGGCTGAAGCTCTGCTCGCCTTTATGCCCGGTGACGAAGCAAAAGCCTCGTGGGTAACAAAGTAAGTCCTACTGAAAAAAAAAATTGCTCTGGAACTGTCAGACAATGGTAGTTTTCAACATTTAAGACAGGAGGAATAGTATGCCATCCCGTCACAGTCGATTCTCAACATATATTTCAAAATGGAGAATAATAAAATTCGATCACCGGCAGGATTCGAACCTGCATCTTAGGTTTAGCCCCTAATGCCTTAACTAATTCATCATCATCAGCCCGTACAACGTCCACTGGTGACCATGGGCCTCCTCCCGCGGGAGGGTCACCACGCTTGGCAGGCGGGTTGGTGACCGCAGTATTATGTTGTACCACACAAGGAAACGCTGCTGCCCGTTCCTTGATATTCGATTATTTTAGATGATGTTATAACAATCTCGACCAACGGCTTAACGTGCTTTCCGAGGCACGGAGGGTAGTCCCTCAACCAACCAGACCCGGAAAGAAATCTTAGAATTCACACAAAGGTTTCATGTCCGGTGTGGGTATCGAACCCACGACCTCCGAGATTCAGGGCGAGCCAAATACCGCGACGCTACAGAGGTTGTTAACTAATTAGGCTACGGTGGAACCACAGCCGGTCGTCGAAATGTATCAATCTCTTGTTGTGTGAAATGTATCGTCTCTAAGGGGGACGTTAGTGCCATCTATCGGTAATGAATGAATGAATGATTTTTATTTTGCGGAATTGTAGTATACATGATAGATATTACATTGATATGAAGTGCTGTACAATTCACTATATAATTTATTATCTATAGTTTCTTATAGTCTTTCTTCTCCGGATGTCACACCGTAGGTAGATAGAGAAAGACTCGTAGGAAGCTAGGATAGGGACGGTGGTCCTCGCGAGGCGAGGCTCGCGACGCGTTCTTTGCTTGGCTTTAGACCTGATCCCAGCCCGCGCTGGTTGATCTAATTTCTCAAACCACGCGACTTATAATTATTATTTTGTGTACACTCGTTTTGCTCGCGACAATTTTTTAATTTTTCATTTTATTTTATTTATAAATATCTATATATATTTTATTGATCTTTAAAATAAGATTATAAAACATTAGTGACCATATAAAAATATTGTTCTTAATTAAGTATCACAAAAATGTACTTTAATGTGTCTGCTTTGTAAATGACGTATAACAAGCGCGAATTATTCGTCTACGTTACTAATAAACTATTTCATTTCATTTCAATAGCATGCAAAATTTTACAATTAAGAATTTAAACAATAATGCCAATATACCAGAAATTACTAGATTATTAAATTTTATCCATGTTACATTTTATAAATTGAAAAAACATATTAAATTCTATTAACAATGTCAACAAATCTATATTAAATGTCATTATAATTGTATATTATTTTATTTACTAAGCTTATCTACCCGCTTTCCTTACACTTAAAATATTCGTCTAGTGAGTAAAAGCACTTTTTAATTAGCCATTGACGTAGAGTACTCTTGAATCGATTTACTGTTAGATTTTTAACGTTCCCTGGCAATTTGTTGTAAATTCTAGTAGCCATTGGGAAGCAACTTCTGTGATACAAGTGAGTTTTCATGCTTGGTAGTACTAGTTTGTCAGGGTACCTTGTATTACGTGCAATGGTATCACCCAGACGTTGGAATAAATATTTATGTGTTTTGACGAATATACTACATTCAAATATATAGAGAGCGGGAACAGTCAAGATTTTGAGGCTTGTAAATAATGGTCTACATGACGTTAGTGGTGGCACATCGCAAATAGCGCGGATACATTGCTTTTGTGCAATAAAAACCTTGATCATCACTACCGTGTTGCCCCACAGAACAATCCCATACCTATGATTGGATGCTACATATCCGCGATAAGCCATAAGGTTTTTTGGTTGACTACTTTAGTTAGGCGCCATAAGGCAAAAACAAAGCGATTAATCTTTTTGTCAATTTTTTCAGCATGAGGTTTCCACGTGCAGCTATTACCTCACTTGCTTCTTTAATAATTTGCTTATCGTACGATACTTGAGTCTTGAACATGATTTCCTATTGTTGAATTGAATGTAATTCGTTTTTTTATGTTTACCTGTAAATTGTTATTATGAAGCCAAGTTATTATTGCTCGTATGGTTTTATTTATTTCTACATTATAATCTATAATTTTGGTTTCTGTGATGACGACCGCAATGTCGTCTGCAAAAAGTGAGTAAAAGTGTTTTGTGACGTTTGGCAAATCATTTATGTATAACAAAAACATTAGGGGGCCAAAAATACTGCCCTGTGGAACACCTGTATTGATATACCTGATAGAGGAAATTGCAGAATGATCAGCATTACTTCGACGAATATCTCCAAAGTTGCATTTGGAATTAAATATTAAACGATGACACCGCGCGTATATCACATTTTTGAATGCCTCCTGAAAAAAGGTGGTTGAATTTTTTTAATCTTAATTTTGAAATATAGTATATGGTAAACTTTTCCGTAGAGTATTCAAAACATTTAAAAAATCTGGTCAAGTGCGAGTCGGACTCGCGCACGAAGGGTTTCGTACCATTTTCAAGTGTCTACCTGTTGCCGGTATCAATATGGAGAATTAAAAAAAAGTTGTATTAGATGCCCTTAAATATTTATTTTATTTTATTTTCAGTATTTGTTGTTATATAGCGGCAATAGAAATACATAATCTGTGAAAATTTCAACTGTCTAGCTATCGCAGTTCTTGAGACAGACAGTCAAGTTTTAGTAATAAAGTCCAATTTTTACCCTTCGGGTACGGAAGCCTAAAAATGTGATTCTCAACATGACAGTGGACGAGGTCAATGAATCCTCCGCCTAAACTAAAAGGCACACCTGACTCAGGGCACATAAAGAAGCAGCTAAATGTAAACAGACAGATTGCTGTGCTATGCAGGATATATTATAATAAAAAAAAATGGTTTTCTAGCAGATTTTTTGCCGTCTGTGTATTCTTGTGTTAACATCACAACGTCATAATCGGTCGTATGACATGTGGGATATGAATTTATGGATGTGAATTTAAAAGACAATGTAGTCGACTGTGCGTAATTGAAGCCCGTACATATGTCCCTCCGAAAACAAATGTTAAAGATACATTTTGGACGCACTATGGCTAGGACGTCAGACTTGTGATCACGTGGTCAACGGTTCGATCCCCACCTATTATAATATTGCACTACCGACGTGAACCCACTCGTAACACAAGCATTTCAGCTTAGCACGAAGGGTTAACAAGTATACTAGTAGACTGCAAAACTCTGCCAGTAATCTTGAAAAATATATTCAGCTAGCTACGCCCCGCGGTTTTACCCGCGTCACTCTGCTCCAGTAGGTCGGAGCGTGATATTTTGTAGCCAATATGTTAATCGAGCTTATTAACTATCCCCGTGCAAAGTTTCAGCCAAATCCAGTCAGTAGTTTTTGCGTGAAAGAGTAACAAACATCCATTCATTCATCCATACATGCAAACTTTCGTCGTTATAATATACTAGATCCCGCGCGCAGTCTCACTCGCGTAACTCCCGTTCCCGTGGGAACTTCATAATTAAATATAACCTATATTAATAAGTGATAATGTAGCAGAGACAATGGACCTCCACTTGCTACGATCCCTACACACATCTTTCGCTTCATTATCTCTCATAACATTCTTCATACAAGCACGTCGGTTTAGGGTGGATCTTATTTGACCTTTTGCGAGGATGTCTTCGATTTGGTCAGAGAACGTTCGTCGAGGTCTTCCCCTTCCGACTGTGCCACTCACACTTGCCGTGTATACCTGATTTTTCAATCTTTCTTCATCCATTCTTTGCATGTGACCAAACCATCTCAACATTCCCTTCTCTATCTTCGTAATCACGTCCTCTTTTACTCCACACCTACCCCGCTGGGAAACAGGCGTGAGCTTATGTTTGTATGTATAATGTAGCATTCAAATGGTGAAAGAATTTTTTAAATCGGTCCACTACTTTTTGAGCCAATTCGTTACAAACATACTTACATACAAATCTTTCCTCTTTATAATATTTTTATAGATTATTTTCATTACTTAAAAACAAACCTATTGTTTCAGACCCCCCTCCCACATCCGTGTACTGTATGCCAAACCCCCATAAACACCCAAAACGAACTGACACAACATTGGCAAGAAGTACACACAAAAATGTATCAGTGTGTGTTGTGCGGCGAGTTGTGTGTGTGCAAACAACAGATAACAAAGCATCGGCATTTTGCACACACAAAGGTGTACTCTTGTAATGTATGTTCGACGGAATTTAGGTAAGTTAAATATGCGCGTTTATAAAAAAAGATTAAGGCCGAGACTCCACCAAAGCGGAGACGAGACGAGCGGAGAGGAGATGTTTTTTAAACAACCAATAGAATTGCGTTATTGAGGCATCTCCTCTCCGCTCAGTTCAGTGGAGATCGCTGTGCGGAGATATGTAATATTTGTATGGCGCGATGGAAGCGGAGATGTGAGCTGTGCGCGGACGACGCACGGCGGAAACGAGAGATGTGAGCGGCGTGCAGTGATCGATGTCACCCTGTTCAATGCCTCGCACACTCGCAAGGCTAGCCAGCACACATCTCTGGTACACTACGCATTTCCGCACAGCTGTGGTGGATTCTCACGAGCTGAATAACATCTATTCTCGCACAGCACACAGCACACATCTCCGCTTTGGTGGAGTCCCGGCCTAATAGCAGAGTTTTGCAGTCTACTAGTATTCTTGTTAATCCCTCGTGCTAATCTAAAAATCTTGTGTTACGAGTGGGTTCACGATGGTAGTGCAATGGGTGGGGATCGAACTTACGACCACATGGTCGCAAGTCCGACGCCCTAGCCATTGGGCTACGGCCACTTTATGAAACCATGAAACAATACTGCTTTATGAATAACTAGCTGCGGCCTGCGGCTTTATCCGCGTCACTGCTGCAGTGGATCGGAACGTGATGTTTTGTAACCTACATATATGTTAATCCAGCGTATAGCATATGCCGTTGCAAATTTCAGCCAATTCTGTTGAGTAGTTTTGGCGTGAAAGAGTAACAAACATCCATCCATCCATCCATACTTACAAACTTTCGCGTTTATAATATTAGTAGGGTTGTAGATAACATTTATTTAAAAAAGGATTCCTCTGAGTTTCCTGCCAGTTCTTCTCGTCCGAGTTGCCACGTCCAGAACTGGTGGTAGAAAAAAAGAGACGCATCATAAGAACATGATTTAAAATATTTTGAATGTGTCTATATGAATAAGAATGTATGATTTAGATATTATTTTAATGTATTTACTAGTTACACTGCTCGAGTGGGTCGGATACTAATGTTTTGTAGCCTATATGTTAATCTAGTTTATAAACTATCCCGGTGAAAATTTTTAGCCAAATCCGGTGAGTAACAAATATCCATCCACAAACATTCACAAACAACGACAATATAACGACAATACTGCTGTCACTAACCCCCCTACCAGTCGTGTTGATTATGGTAAAACCCTCCCACGGCAGGAGGCTCATGTTCAGCAGTGGACGTTATACGGGCTGAAAATTATGAAGTATTTATATTTAAACTAGCTGCGCCCCGCGGTACTCTGCTCCAGTGGGTCGGAGCGTGATATTTTGTAGCCTTTATGTTAATCCAGCGTATAACCTATCCCGGTGCAAAATTTCAGCCAATTCCGTTCAGTAGTTTTTGCGTGAAAGAGTAATAAACATCCATCCATACTTATCGCGTTTATAATATTAGTGGGATTTATATTTTAATTGTTGTTTGCACTGCTAAAAGCTAAAACTCTTCATTTTAACACAAAACTTGACTTGGAGATAATGCCTATTGGCATTAACTCCCCCCTTCTTAGGAAGTTAAATTCAAAAATATGAATAGTATTTTATTAATGACATTAGTTAGTAGCATATTTAACTGCCAAAGCGTTCCTTTTTTTAAATTGTTGAATGAAAAAAAAAAAACACTGAAATACACATTTCACAGAATCAAAAAAAAAGTTTTGGGATGGATTATATATGAATAGGGATTGTAATGAAACAGTCAAAGGTTATAAGCACACTGTCTTTTATTCCTATCAATAAACAAGAGAACTTCGTGAGTGTTCTATGTTTGAAAAATGGCCAAGGCTCTCTGTATACAGCCAACCAGCCAGTCACATACATTAATCATCAACAGCCCGTTTACGTCCACTGCTGAACATGGGCCTCCTCTTAACAGACCTTAGCAAGCCAGGATCGTAGAGGGCTATTGCCATAATCACCACGCTTGGTAGACGGATTGGTGATCGCAGTAAGATGTAAACCTTGAGCTAATAGATGCTGCTGCCCATCTATCAGCCATATGTCCCTTAGTCGTCTTTTACGACACCCATGGGCAGACATGGGGTGGTCTATTCTAAGCCGGAGACCACACGGCAAGTCACATACATTACAGGATCAGAATTCGAAAATAAAGAAATTGTATTTTTGTTTTAGGGTGTTACGATAAAATATTCATTGTTACAGGACTATGCGACACTTCAGCGACCACTACCAAAAGGAGCACGACAGAGCCATCTGTGATTACTGTGGGAAATCATACTTCGCTAATTCTAAGAGATTATTGGCTAGTCATATCAAGTAAGTTAATAGACGGTCAGCCTCGAAGCTAAAGCAAGTGGAGTGGCGTATAATGTCCACCGGTGAAGAGTGCGCCTCCCTTCCCGACCCTAATTTTTCAAAGAACCTTCCGATGCCCTCATAGACCCAGAGTCCGAGAGCCTCGAACTGTAATGTAGATCGACAATTGCACAAAACTCCCCTAAAACTCTAAACTCATTCGTTAACTTAATGTTTGCACAAGAAATTACTTTAACTTAACGTTAACCCAAATAATTACGTTGACAAAATGTTAACACAAAAAAATACGTTAACTTATCCTTAACACAATAATTACTTTAACTTAGGGTTATCCCAAAAATAACGTTAACTTAACTTTACCACAAAAAAATACGTTAACTTATCCTTAACACAATAATTACATTAACTTAGGGTTATCCCAAAAATAACGTTAACTTAACTTTAACACAAAAAAATACGTTAACTTATCCTTAACACAATAATTACTTTAACTTAGGGTTATCCCAAAAATAACGTTAACTTAACTTTAACACAAAAAAATACGTTAACTTATCCTTAACACAATAATTACTTTAACTTAGGGTTATCCCAAAAATAACGTTAACTTAACTTTAACACAAAAAAATACGTTAACTTATCCTTAACACAATAATTACTTTAACTTAGGGTTATCCCAAAAATAACGTTAACTTAACTTTACCACAAAAAAATACGTTAACTTATCCTTAACACAATAATTACTTTAACTTAGGGTTATCCCAAAAATAACGTTAACTTAACTTTAACACAAAAAAATACGTTAACTTATCCTTAACACAATAATTACTTTAACTTAGGGTTATCCCAAAAATTACGTTAACTTAACTTTAACACCAAAAAATACTTAACTTAACGTTAACACAAAAATGACATTTAAGTTAACCCAAAAAATATTTTAACTTAACTTTAAAAAAAATGTCTCCTTTCATTCCAGACGCAATCACCTCCCAGGATACTGTAAAACCTGCAACCGTCCCTACAAGTCTTTAGCCGCCTTCGAGTACCACGCGAAGATATTCCATCCAGAATTGATACAAGAAAAAGTTAAAAAGGAACTGTGTTACTGTGTCGAGTGTGATCTACAGTTCCCCAGTGTTACCAGATACAAGAGACATTTGGCTGAGTCGGTTAAACATACGGAGAGGAAGAAGATTAGGTATGGCAACATGTTTAATCAATCATTCTTCTTTATCGTTATCTATCTATATATGTGTTGATCAACTTCCGTGCCCCAAATGGATGTGCACATACGACGAATGATTCTGACGTCATCACCATACCATCGTCATTTCATGACGTCAGAAACATATCGTCGTATGTGCCCAATTGAGTATGTTTCGCCGGACCGTCTCATGTGGGCCGTGTTGAAACCGGTGGTAGAGTAACCCACTGAGTTTGTTTCGACGGATCTTCTCAGTTGGGCGCATTGGATCCGGTGGTGGCATAAAAGCGCGTCCGTCGTTAAATGCTCATGGTCCACCCAAATAATGACAATTGTTTTGGCATAACATAGACAGAACAAGCATTTGCGTTAATTATAATAATTAATTTCATTATAAATAAATTATAATAGGTCTATAAATAAATAACAAATCTAATTTAAGACTGATAAATAATAATTAATTTTAAAAATAATGTTTGACGATTTACAAGTGCCTGTAATTGGTTTACGTAAATAACAATAATTTGTGCCTTTATCGTAAACTGGCGTGTACGACCAAATGCTTCTGAAGAATAGTAGTACATCCGTCCTTATGCTTCTGAGGTCTACATTTTGTTGTTTATTTAAAGTCACAGTCTTTATACCCCCGTCCCTCTCCCTACCGCACTTTCCTAAGGCGTAGTTAACTAAAGTGATTTCTTTACTATATATTTTATTTCAGGGTCGGTTGTCCAGCTTGTGATAAAACCTTTGCCAAACGTACTACGATGAACTGTCACTACAAATTGTACCACTCGAATGATAGCAAGCATTATTGTCAGTTATGTGATAAGGTAACGGTGAAAAATATTAAACTACCCACACGAACAACCTCCGTAGCGTAGCGGTATTTGGCTCGCTTTAAATCTATAAAGTCGTGAGTTCGATCCCCAAGGAAAACAGGAAATCTCTGTGTAGATTCTAAGATTACTTTCCGGGTCTGGTTAGTGGAGGGACTACCCTCCCTGCCTCGGAAAGCACGTTAAGCCGTTGGTCCCGATTGTTATAACATAGATGATGTTATAACAATCGAGACCAACTAAATAGCAAGGAACGGGCAGAAGAGTTTCCTTGTGTAATACAAATTAATACTGCGGTCACCAACCCGCCTGCCAAGCGTGGTGACTATGGCAAAACCCAAAAGTCCATGTTCAGAAGTGGACGTTATACGGGCTGATGACGATCTGCATGTTTGTTCAAATTTGTCGAACACTAATCTACTAATATCTGATACTGAAAGAATTTTTCAAATCGGTCCAATAATTTCTGAGCGCGTTTAACCAAACGAACAAACAAATTCTTCAGCTTTATATATTAGTATAGATAATCCAGTTGCTAAATTGATTATAATCAATTTAGCAACTGGATTTATATTTTTAAATGTTTTGAAACTTTACGGAAAAGTTTACCTTATACTATATTTCAAAATTGAGATTAATAAAATTCGATCACCGGCAGGAGTCGAACCTGCATCTTAGGTTTAGCCCCTAATGCTTTAACCCAGAGGTCTCCAAACTACGGCCCGCCAGTGCCAACATTCCGGCCCGCGACAACTTAAAGACTAGTGTCTTCGATCTAGCCCGCGCATCTAATGTCTTTTTGCTGTGATAATTAAGTTAAAAGAGACAACACAATATGATAATTACTCGTTCGCGCACTTTGACACTAGTCTAGAAATAAGAGTATTGTTAAGGATAGAAAAATTAAAACAGTTTTGGCCCTTCGAACATATTGAAAAAATCGTTATGGCCCTAAGGCGTCAAAGTTTGGAGACCCCTGCCTTAACCAATTAGGCTACGGTGGAACCACAACCGGTCGTCGAAATTAATCAATCTCTTGTTAACACGTATATAAGGGGAACGAAGTACCGATAGATGGCACTAACACATAACGTCCCCCTTAGAGACTTGTTATGAGAGAGATTAATAAATTTTTATGACCGGCTGTGGTTCTACCGAACCCTAATTGGTTAAGGGGGCTATACTTTTTTTTTGTCCCGGGGCAAATGAAAAAAACTCATTCCCAACGCCGCAGCAGCGTATTCGCGCGCTGGCGGCGGGATATGTAGGACTCGCCCTCTCAATAGCGTGGTATGCTAAACTCATACCACGAAGAGAGGACCCTACACCACTAAAACCCCCCGGACACTCCTTCGATCCGCCGTTGGCGGGGGCCGGGCACGCATGAGCAATCCGGGCCATTAAGGGCTATACCTAAGATGCAAGTTCGAATCCTGGAACTGGATTTATGTTACAATTTGTCAAAAGTTTATTATTTTTGCTAGTTTTTCGCCCGCGGGTTCGGTCTACGCACTCACATACTGCGAGTCCACGAGAAGCAGAGAATGCCCAAAGACAAGATTTGCGACCTCTGCGGCAGAGGATTTGGTGTAAGTATACAATTGAATCCGTAGCGTAGCGGTATTTGGCTCGCTTTAAATCTCGGGAGGTCGTCGGTTCGATCCCCACTCCGGACAGGAAATCTTGTAAATTCTAAGATTTCTTTCCGGGTCTGGTTGGTTGAGGGGCTACCCCCTGTGCCTCGGAAAGCACGATAAGCCGATGGTCCCGATTATTATAACATCATCTATAATAATCGTATATTAAAGAACGGGCAGCAGCGTTGCCTGCCAAGCGTGGTGACTATGCCAAATACCCTCCCTCGGGAGGAGGCCCATGTTCAGCAGTGGACGTTATACGGGCTGATGATAATGATGATGATACAATTATACCGTGTGGTCGCTGGATTTGAGTAGACCACTCCATATCTTTTTCTTTCTAAGTCAATTTCCCCACTAAGGGAACAACAGGGTTTTACCCTGTGTCGCGGGGACTATACAAATTCTTTTTCTTTTTCACTTTCATCCACAGTCAAACCGTTAAACTTTCCGATGCCCTCGTAGACCCGAAATCCGAGAGGCCCGCGAACTGTAAAGTAGAGCGACAGTTGCACAAAACCCCCTAAAATACTTAAAGTCATAATCCCTCATTGCCAGCGACCGACATGAGCCGAGGTCGCACAGGAGACGCCCTCTTGCGCAGGTTGCTTAGTTTGTAGCGTTTAAACCATTTATGATGGCTGGAGCTCTGTTCGCCTTTATGCCCGGTGAAGTAGCAAAAGCCTCGACGTTGTAAGAGCCGATAAAGATGATGTTAATGACAATAATTTTAATTTTCACAGACACTAAGAATATTGGAGAATCATCGCCGCACCCACACGGGGGAGCGTCCATTCAAGTGTGGCTACTGTCCCGCCTCGTTCGCACAGAAGTACGCGATGACAACCCACCAGAAGAAACAACATGAAAACATACAAAATATGGAATTTGCTATTAAATAATTGTTGACTATCTGTGTTTTTTTTTCTCTTTAAATTCTACTTTCACCATGACCATTTCTACATTTTTCTACTTTGACCATCCTCCGGCAGGACTTGAACCTGCATCTTAGGTTAAGCCCCTAATACCTTAACCAACATAGTATATGGCAAACTTTTCCGGAAAGTATTCAAAACAAATTAAAAATGTAACAGTCATTGCCCTCTTCACCACAGCTGCAGAGAAACGGTGGGTAGTGTTCCTCCACACAAAATGAAGATCTTCACCGGGCGAGGTGGTATGCCCGGCGACCGACGGTCATTTGTTGATATTCAGAACTTGTATATGTTCTAATTGGCTTGAAAACTTGTATTGCGCGATACACGTTAGTTGTAATGCTAAGTGCTAGATGGCGCTGCTTTTTATGTGTTTTGCGGCTACTGTAGATGTCGCTACACAGCTAAGAAGATAGAAAGATACTTTATTTAGTTCGAAAACAAAAGACAGTAATGTGATGAACAAAGTATTATTCCTGAACAACACTTAAGACTGAGATGACTTGGGAATGTCAAGTCACTTTGATAATTATTATTACCATAGCAATATTATAAAGACCGCGACAGTGAGACACTACTTAATCAAGTGAATACTTAAAGCCTCAGACCGTACAAAAAGTAAAGATGGACCGCGGAGAGTAACACTGAAGCCAGTAAAACACAGCTTACGCACACACGCGTACCAAAACTGCCTTACCTTGTCAGTTGATCTTCGGGATCAACGGCCTAACGTGCTTTCCGAGGCACGGAGGGTAGAACCCCAACCAACCAGATATCTAAATCTTAAAATTTACACAAAGATTTTTTTATTGGTATGGAACCGACGACCTCCTAGACTTATACCTAGACTTATTACTTATATATAGTGAACTGTATATAATGTTTATTGAAGGTAGGAACTATCTAATTAATTAAAAATATACAAAAAGCATGCGGTCGGGATGGACGATTCTCGGCTCATTTGTTTTTCCTTAATTTCTTTTTAATTTAAGTGTCGCGCGCTTTTCGGTTGGCTCTATACTTTTAAATGTGTTAATGGCTTTTGCATTTTGCACAACCGCTACGGATATAGGTACGGAACCATTGGTGCGTGATGAGAGCCCGATTCGCACTGGTTTTGACTCCAGTGCTAATCGACTCACGAATGGTGCTCTACCCTTGGTACGTAGAACACCAAGGAATACTTATTACTTCAACTAGCATAGTTTCTATTTAAATATCATTCATTGTGTATTTAAAACGCAAGTCTAACTGAACATTAAATTGCTACACTAAAATTACTAAAAGAGGCAGGGCTTTTAATTATTTACAAAAAGTCATAGGGATTGTCAACTATAAGAATTGTATCGAGAACATCATCAATGAGGAAACAAATCGATAAAATTGTTATATTAACTATTTGATATGCAAATATAATTATAAAAATATTTCTTTTTTGTAGCTTTAAAGTATGAAACTTTAAAGAAATTGTGGTTGTGGTAATTTGTCATTAACAATACCACTCATTTAATTAAGAAATACAAGATATAACTTTTACAATGAACTTTATTAAGAAAGTAGGGAAAACGAAGTATTTAACCGTAATAAATAAATACATCTGAGTATAACTCATTATTAACAAAATAATCGAAATATCCATACTAATCTATACTTATTATATCAAGCTGAAGAGTTTTTGTTTGCTCGCTTGAGCGCGCTAATCTCACCAGCTACTGGTCCGATTTAAAAAATGTTTCAGTGACAGATAGCCGATAAATATAGATCGAGGAAGGCTAGAGTTTCTTATAAAGTTCCTTCGAACATGAGCTACAATATGGATCTAGTCACAATGATAAGGTTTAAATATTTTATCGATATGTATCATCACATAACACAACTCTATTTAAACGTCAAAACAAAAATCGAAATTCGAATAGCACAATTTTCTCACAAATATTAGGTTTGTAAATTAAAAATATAATAAATTTATAACAATGGAAGTTAAAATAAAATATGAAAATATTTCAACGTTATGTCAGGGATGTTTGAGCGTCGACAGAAAGCTTAAAGAGATATCGGAACAGTACAAATCGCTGTATTACAAAATAAGAGGAGATTTACAAATTAATTCGAACAATGTAAGTGCATAAGTATTAGTTATTATTTCATTGATATACATATAATTAGACAACCTCCGTAGCAGTATTTGGTTCGCTTTAAATCTCGGACATGCCGAACAGGAAATCTTTGTGTAAATTCTGATTTACACAAAGATTTCTTTACGGGTCTGGTTGGTTCAGGGACTAGCCTCCGTGCCTCGGAAAGCACGTTCAGCCGTTGGTCCCGATTGTTATAACATGATCTATAATAATCGTATATCAAGGAATGGGCAGCAGCATTTCCTTGTGTGGTAAAACATAATACTGCTGTCACCAACCCGCCTGCCAAGCGTGGTGACTACGTCAAATACTCTCTCTCGAGAGGAGGCCCATGTTCAGCAGTGTATGTTATACAGGCTGATGATGATACATATAATTATAGCTGTTGATATTCTATGTCTTATGTACAAACCATCGTGTAATGTTCCTCCGTGGTTATTTACTCATTTTTTTTTAATAAAAACATCTTCATAAGAATCACCATATTTTTAAACTTGTATTTTAAAAGATAATTGCGTTTAAGCACTACGGTGCCACAGATAGACACACATAGCAGTCAAACTTATATCACCTCTCCTTTTGTGACAGGGGTTACAAAACAAAATTCTTGGAAGCAATGGACAGTCAAACAGGGCCTGAGTCTACTATTGTAATGGTGTGTCGTGGAACTGTCACTGATGCTTTGATGGTCTTTCTTTGTCTTTTGGATTAGTAGATTACCAAGTGTGCAAAAAACCGACCATCGAGATGTCAGTGACAGTTCCACAACACACCATTCTGATAGTAGATTAAGGCCCCTCTTATCCGTGGTTCATATGAATAATTGTCCTACGTAGGAAACCTAGATCACTATGTCTCAAATCATCCACTAGTGACTCAAATTATTTGAAATCATGACAAAGTGTTTTATTACGTTTTACGATAATAGTTTATTTTATATTACAAATAACTGCTTTAAAAAGTCATTAAATTGTGGTTTAATTTTATGATGATTCTTGTCATGACTTTTTTTTCATTCAATATGAAATCCTTGAATATAAATGAGCACAATCTTCTATAGTTGCATTGTAAAACTAGGTCTTTTAAGAAAATTAAAAGTCTTTTAAAAATGTTCTATAATTCTTTTAAAATCATAAGCCCGTATAACATCCACTGCTGAACATGGGCTTCCTCCCGTGGGTATTGGTGACAGAGTGTTATGTTGTAATACACAGCGGAAATGCTGTTGCCCATTCCCTGGTTCTCGTTCGTTTTTTTATAGATGATGTTATAACAATTGGGACCAACGGCTTAACGTGCTTTCCGAGGATGGAGGGTCCCTCAACCAACCAGACCCGGAAATAAATCTTAGAATTTACACAAAAATCTCTTATCCAGTGTGGGGATCGAACCCACGACCTCCGAGATTTAAAACGAGCCAATTACCGCTACGCTACGTAGGTTGTCATGCCAAATGTTTAATATGTTTGCCTAAAGAAGTTTTCATTAAAAATATATATTTTTCTTCACATTGTAGGAACTCAATCTGTGTTGGGAGTGTGCAGGCACACTGCGGAAGCTGCACATATACCAGACCCGCATCAAAGCTGCTCAACAACAACTACTGCAGTATCTAGAAACTGTTTACTATAAAGTACGTAGATTTATGTTTATTTAGTAGTGATGCAACGGAAGTGTTTGAGCGGAACCAGAAAAGGAAACAGATGTCAAAAGTTAATTTTAGCAGAAACGGAAGTGTAAATAATATAAAAAAAGAACAAATTTACAAATATATTTCTTTATTAAGTATCAAATACACCAAATCTAGATTAGAAATAGATATATTAGAAATCTACTACTATAGAAAACAATATTGCAACTGAACATTTTATTAATATTCAAAATTAAGCAGTGGTTAGTTATATTTTATGAAAAGTAATTTGGCCGCTTTTGCACCTAACATCCTGTTCCGGTGTTCTTCGTATATAAGACCAGCTCCGCTAAATAATTGCTCACTGGCGACGCTGCTGGGGGGTACCGACAAATATTGGCGCACTAATAGCAAAAACTTCCGATTATATCTACGTTATAAAAGTTGCGGAAACAGATCCACTCGCCAGAACTTCCACCAACATCACCTGGATGAATGGTTGTCCTCCACCGTGCGTTTCTCGAGAAACTTTTTACCGCGCACGACCTCTCTTTGGAATCAATTAAAAGCGGAGGTATTTCCGATCCGGTATGACATGGCAACCTTCAAGAAGCGAGCCTATTCCTTTCATAAAGGCCGGCAACGCACTTGCGACTCCTCCGGTGTTGCGAGTGTACATGGGCGGCGGTGATCACTTACCATCAGGTGACCAACTTGCTCGTTTGCATCCCAATTATAAAAAAAAAAAAAAAGATGCAGTAATGAATGTTGACAAGCGCGCGGAACTTCCGCACTTGCGGAAACAGAAACAGAGATCCGTTGCATCACTAATATGTAGGTAGATCTACCTACGGCTTCCAGCGCCATCACCCGTGTAATCCCCGTGGTCCCCCGTGTTCTTGTAGGTTACTGTAGGAACGTAATCATTAAATATAGCTATTTCTATTTAGTTTTATATCTTCTTTTTTTAGGGTTCCGTAGCCAAATGGCAAAAAACGGAACCCGGATATGTATTCGTCATGTCTGTCTGTCTGTCTGTTCGTCCGTAAGTCACAGGCACTTTTTTTCGAGACTATATGAAGTATACTGTTGAAACTTGGTAAATAGATGTATTCTGTACACCGCATTAAAATTTTCACACAAAAATAGAAAAAAAAACAATAAATTTTGGGGGTACTTAGAACTGAAACTCAATTTTTTTTTCATCAAACCCATACATAATGGGTATCTATGGATAGGTCTTCAAAAATGATATTAAGATTTCTAATCTCATTTTTTTCGAAACTGAATAGTTTGCGCGAGAGACACTTTCAAAGTGGTAAAATGTGTGTCCCCCACTGTAACGTCTAAAATAAGAGAATGATAAAACTAAAAAAAATATTTGATGTACATTACCATGCAAACTTCCACCGAAAATTGGTTTGAATGAAATCTAGTAAGTAGTTTTTTTTTAATACGTCATAAATTTTTATAATTTCTAATTGGCAATATATATAAATATTTTGACATACTTGACTTGACTTTGCCACGGAAAAACATTGTAAGTATTGATTTCTTCTAAACTAAATAATTAATTATTTATATTAACTCCTCAACAATAGCCTTGATAAATGCTAAAATAATTTTTCCAATTGGATATTTTTTAGTTTTTTTTCGGACGAATATATGTAGTTAGCCACGAGGCTTTTGCTACTTCACCGGGCATAAAGGCGAGCAGAGCTTCAGCCTGGATAAATGGTTAAAACACTACACTACAAAAGCAGGTTGCTTACCTGCGCAAGAGCGCGACCCCTGTGGGACGACCACTGGTGATGAGATTGAGGGATTTTGAATTTTTGCATTTTTGGGGAGTTTTGTGCAACTGTCGTTGTACTACCATTCTACTACTATTTTGGACAACCTCCGTAGCGTAGCGGTATTTAGCTCGCTTTAAATCTCGGAGGTCGTGGGTTCGATCCCCACGCCAGACAAGAAATCATTGTGTAAATTCTAAGATTTTGAGAGACTACCCTCCGGGCTTTGGAAAGCACGTTAAGCCGTAGGTCTGATTATTTTAACATCATTCATAATAATGGTATATCAAGACGAACGGGCGGCAGCGTTTCCTTGTGTGGTACAACATAATACTGCGGTCACCAACCCGCCTGCCAAACGTGGTGACTATGGCAAATACCCTCCCTCGGGAAGAGGCCCGACTCTATCTAGCCTTTTTTTTGTATGTACATATTGTATGTATTTTTTTTTACAGAATGGCATTCCACAATCATTATCCCGCTTCAAGATGGCGTACCAAACAGATTATTATGATTACGACATAAACTATGAAGAAACACAACAAAATCAAAACCAATTTACAAATAACGATGAAAAAATAACTATAGAACCAACAATACTGAACAAAATCAAACAAGAATTTAACGATAATGATAACTCTGATATTAAAGAAGAATACTTTAACGATGATGATGACTTTACAAACAACGATGCAGATTACAATGAGCTGGACTTAAAAATTGAAATGGATATCAAGAAGAAAATCAACGTTAAAAAGAAAGATGGATCCAACAAAAATTGTAATGATAAGCCTTATTCGATACATAAATATGAGAAATATGTGACTGTAACGAAACGATTAACCAATTTAACGGATAAATGTGAGGATTATTATGAAAATGTTTGTTATCATTATATGGATTATGAGTTATATTTAAATGAAAGAGATAGAAAGAGTTGTAGTTATAATCGGATGCCTTACAAATGTAATGAATGTATGATCGGTTATAAGAGACGATTTGATTTCTTGAGACATAATTCCTTACTACATGATAAGGTAAGTTTTGTATTGACACCATAAAATTTCATCATCATCATCTCGTATAATGTCCACTGTTGAACACAGGCCTCTTTCCGAGGGTTTAGATATAGTCACCACGCTTAGCAGGTGGGAAAGGCTGCTGCCCGTTCCCTAGTTTTTTTTTTCGGATGGTCATACATAGGTAGCCACGAGGCTTTTGCTACTTCACCGGGCATAAAGGCGAGCAGAGGTCCAGCCTTAATAAATGGTTTAAAAACATTAAGTAAGGCTGAAGCTCTGCTAGCTTTTATGCCCGGAGAAGTTTGCTACTTCACCGGGCATAAAAGCGAGCAGAGCCTTGTGGCTAAATCCATACATATCCGTCCGAAAGAAAAAAGCAACTTCAATGATATAAAAAACAAAAACATTTTATTATGTTTTACAGTAATTATAAAAAAAAATGGTTGTACAGTTTGAAATAGGGGATGAAATTTGTATTGAAGTTCGTTAACCTTCCGATGCCCTCGTAGACCCGAAGTCCGAGAGGCCCGCAAACTGTAACGTAGAGCGACAGTTGCACAAAACTCTCATAAACAACTAAAAACCATAATCCCTCCGTTAGCGACCGCCCTAAGACGAGGTCCAAGTCCCACAGGGGGCGCTCTCTTCAGGAGATTCCGCGGTACCGTATTGGCCGCGGGTGCCGTCGGGGGGCCGGATTGCTCATGCGTACCCGGCCCCCGCCAACGGCGGATCGAAGGAATGCCCGGAAGGTTTTAGTGGTGTAGGGTCCTCTCCTCGTGCTTTGAGTTAAGCATACCACGCTATGGAGAGGGCGAATCCCACATATACCACCGCCACCGCGCGAATACGCTGCAGCGGCGATGGAAATGCGTAAATGTATCATGCTCTCTCTTAGCGCCCTCTTAGTAACCTGCGTAAGCGCAGGCTGCTTAGCTTGTAATTTTTAATAAGGCTGGAGCTTTGCTCGCCTTTATGTCCGGTGAAGTAGCAAAAGCCTCGTGGCTAACTAATACATAAATGTTTTTTTCATTTTTTTTACAGACTCCCCTACCCCACCCCTGTACAGCTTGTAAAGACATAATCTACTCTACAAGTGAACTAGACGCCCATTGGAGCGAAGTACACACAAAGATGTACAAATGTACCGTATGCAGTGAAATGTGTCGGTCTCTAGGAGAGATCAACAAGCACTTGAACAGGGTCCATAGTAAGGTGTATACTTGCAACGGGTGCCGGAGTGAATTCAGGTAAGAAAAAAAAAATATTAGAGGTCAAGCTTCGATCGATACTATTGATCGTCGATCAAAAGTATTCTAAAGCATAGATATGTAGAAGAATCTATTTTATTATCGATCGATCATCGAACGATTGATATTAGATCGACAATTAATGGATTAGTGTGCTGAAATTGTCGATAGGCGTCGGCCTGTCCATTCTTCCGTCGATATATGCTATCAATCGACGTTCAATGGTATCGATAAACAATGGCATCAATCGTCAAACAATGGTATCGTTCGTCAAACAATGGTATCGATCGTCAATCAATGTTATCGTTCGTCAAACAATGGTATCAATCGTCAAACAATGTTATCGATCGTCGAAAAATGTTATCAATCTTCAAACAATGATATGAATCGTCAAACAATGTTATCAGCCATTAAATAATGGTATCGATCGTAAAACAATGATATCGATCGTCAAACTATGGTATCGACCATCAAATAATGGCATCGATCGTCAAAAAATGGTATCGCCCATCAAATAATGGTATCAATCGTCAAACAATGGTATCGATCGTCAAACAATGATATCAATCGTCAAACAATGATATCAATCGTCAAACAATGATATCAATCATCAATGTTATCGATCGTCAAAAAATGATATCGATCGATGAGCAATAGTATCTACGACGATCTGTATGTCATCAACGATGCCTATGCTCTATATCAGGGGTCTCCAAACTACGGCCCGCGGGCCAAATCAGGCCCGCCAGTGCCATCAATTCGGCCCGCGAGACCTTAAGACTAGTGTCTCAAGCTGGTCCGCGACTGCCAATATGCTATTGTTGAGTTAAGTTAAGAAGAATACACAAAATAATTATAACTCGATTTCGCACTCAGCGACTAATCTAGAAATATGAGTAAGTTAATGGCAGAACAAATTAAAGATGTTTTGGCCATTCAAACATATTGGTAAAATCGTTATGGCCCTAAGGTGTCAAAGTTTGGAGACCCCTGCTCTATATCATCAACGAATGTGATCATGAGGAGGCCCGGGTTCAGCAGTAGACGTTATACGGGCCGATGATGATCCCATACCAGATTATCGTAAGAGACAACTTCTTCTTCTTCTTCAACAGTACGTTTACGTCCACTGCTGAACATGGGCCTCCTCTTAAAATACCTTGGCAAGCCAGTATCGTAGAGGGATATTGCCATAATCACCACGATTGGCAGGCGGATTGGTGATCGCAGTAGGATGTAAACCTTGAGCTACTCGATGCTGCTGCCCATCCATCAGCCATGTGTCGCTTAGGCCGCCTTTTACGACACCCATGGGAGGACATGAGGTGATCTATTCTAAGCCGGAAACCACACGGCAATGCAAGAGGCAACTAAAGGGACACAATATACACCTAATGGAAGGGCAGCAGCATCTATCAGCTCAAAGATAATCCCATCTTGCTGCGATCCGCTTACCAAGCGTGGGATTACGGCGTTATCCGTCAATGAACCTGGACTGCCAAGATCTGTTAAAGAGGAGGCCTGATGATGATCAACCAATTTAAGTCCAAAGCTAAACATGGGCTGTTCAGCTGCGGACGTAAAAGGGCTGAAAGATTATGTCCAACAGTGGATGTTATACTGACTGATGATGATGATTTTAGCACGTTACGAGACTTCAGCACACATTATCAGAAGGTCCACGAGAAACTGATATGTGATCATTGTGCAAGAGCGTGTACCACTAAGAAAATGTTGGAACGACATATGAGGTGAGTTTTGCGACATATAAAATTCCAACCGACCCTAAGTCTAGGGTTGTCACCTTTCGGGCGTACCAACGACGGATCGAAGGAGAGTCCGGGGTGTAGGGTCCTCTCCTAGTGGTATGAGTAAGCATACCACGCTATGGAGAGCAACAACAACAAAAAAAAAAGGATTGCCACCTTTTTTTGTTTTATATAGTACTTTTTACAAAAAGTTGCTAAATATAGGAAAAAAATATTACACATTTATTTTAAATATTTTTTCCACGAGTATTTCTTATTACTCTTCTACTACTTCTTCTACTCCAGCCCAATGGCTAGGGCGTCGGACTTGTGATCTTGAGGTCACCGGTTAGAACCCCACCCATTGCACTACCGACGTGAACCCACTCGTAACACAAGCATTTTAGCTTAGCACGAGGGGTTAACAAGAATACTAGTACACTGCAAAACTTTGCTAGTAATCTATATAGCCTGGTGACAGACATACAGCGAAGTCTCAGTAATACGGTCCCGTTTTAACCCTTCGGGTAAAAAAAATCATGATATTTATCGAATTATATTAATATTACAGACGCGCCCATCTCCCCGCCCATTGCGACCAATGCGACCGTCGGTTCACTAATCATAGACAATACGAGAAGCATGCACGCACCTATCACCCGGAAGTGATGCACTGTGACGTACGCAAGGAGTTGTCCTACTGTGTCGAATGCGACAAACAGTTTGAGAGCATGTATCGATATAAAAGGCATTTACAGCAATCGGTGAAGCATAGGCCACAGAAAAAGATCAAGTGAGTATATAAAAAAAAGGAATACAGGCCCATCTCGGTGACGCCCATGCTCGCACACCCACATCGACACCCACAGTCTACACTCACACTGACGCCCACACCCATATCGACAACCCACACCCATACCGTCACACACACGGACGCCCACAACCACACTGTTGCCCATAACCACATTGTCACACGCACCGATGTCCACAATACACCGTTGCCCATAGTCCACACCAACACCGATGCCCTTACCCACACAAAGACGCCCAAACACAAGTCGAAAGTGATGCGCGCAAAGAGTTGTGCTACTGTGTCGAATGCGACAAACAGTTTGAGAGCGTGTATCGATATAAAAGGCATTTACAGCAATCCGTGAAGCATACGCCACAGAAGAAAATCAAGTAAGTATATAAAAAAAGGAATACAGGCCCATCTCGGTGACGCCCATACTCGCACAGACGTCCACACCCACACACCGATGCGAATACGCTTCGATGTGTGGGTCACCGTCACCCACTGTCCACACTATCACTGATGCCCACACCCATACAGACTACCACCTACCCACACACACCGACGCCCACAATCAGACCGATGTCCACACCCACATCATCACACACACCGACGCCCACAAAACACCGTTACCCATAGTTCACACCCACGCCGACGCCCCTACACACACAAGTCGGAAGTGATGCATGCAAGGAGTTGTGCTACTCTGTCGAATGAGAAAAACAGCTTGAGAGTGTATACCGATATAAACGGCTTTTAGAGCAATCCGTGAAGAATACGCCACAAAAAAAAATCAAGTGAGTATATAAAACAAGTAAAACATGCCAACGCCCACACCGACGCTCATGCGCCTCCCAAACCCACGCCCATATCCACTTACCGACGCCCATAACCATACCGATGCCCATACCCAGTTACCGACGCCCATACCCACACCGACGCCCATACTCACACACCGACTCCCACACTCACACACACACAGAGAAGCTCACACACACAAATACGTCCACACACAAGTCGGAATTGATGCACGCAAGGAGCTGTGCTACTGTGTCGAATGCGATAAGCAGTTTGAGAGCGTGTATCGATATAAATGGCATATTAAGCAATCGGTGAAGCATACGCCACAAAAAAATATACATATTAAAATAGTAATACATGCCCATATCGGTGACGCCCACGCTCACACCCACCCATGTAGCGACGTCCACACCTACACCTACGCTTACATCCACCCCGACACCCACACCGACACACACACCCACACCGACACCGACGCCAACACACACATGCCGACACTCACGCCCACACCGACACCGACGCTCACACACACTTCGTCGCTTACAACCACCCATGTAGCGACGTCTACACCTATACCGACGCTTGTATCTACCCCAACATCCACACCGACGCCCACGCCCACACTCGCATTCACTTAGTCAGACTCCACATTGGTGTACATTGGGTTTCTCGAGCGTGTGAACGACACGAGCCCCAAGCTACCCCCCCGTCGCCATATGTGACATACGCTTTACACTTGCTGCCTGCGACTTTCTCAGTAGGGCGGGACATACGCCGATTTCGAGCGTCATGTCCCGGTGTCCCGGCCAACAAGGCAATGGGTGCGCTAACCAAAAAGATAAGAACCCTGCATCGTTTGGAATACGCGCTGTTTGTTTTGTCGTCCTGCGTGCGCAATGGGAAAACCCCCTCGACTTTGTGTGACGTGTTATTGTCGCATCTCCCCCCCCACTCTGACCATTGTCACGGTCGAAACATTTATGGCATCCCCACTTTAGAGCCAAGTATTCTTCGTGCGTACCACTGTTAGTTATTATATCGTCTTATCTGTCATCTCACTGCTCTGAAGGTTACCAATCATAAATAATGCAGTAATAACAAAACTCACCAAATCTAACACAGCCATCGCCTCCCTCCCAACATTATGGTTAAGGAGAATTTTATAGCACCACACAGCTATCTTGCTGACTATTTCAAACAACATGCATATTTACATAATCTTATTTTAACTAATATATAAAGCTGAAGAGTATGTTTGTTTAAACGCCATTATGTCAGAAACTACCCGATTTAAAAAATTCTTACAGTCTTAGATAGCCCATTAATCGAGAAAGGCTATAGGCTACATTTAACTATAAAGTTGCGCTAAACGCGCACGAGAATTGCGCTAAAGTATCTTCAAACTGTCCTTTTTTCACAGGGTCCCTTGTCCCGCATGCGACAAAATCTTCACAAGAAAGAATTACATGAATAACCACTACAAATTAGTACACATGAATAATAGCAAATATTACTGCGATTTATGTAATAAGGTGCGTAACATCCTACTTATATTATAAACGCGAAAGTTTGTAAGTATGGATGGATGGATGGATGTTTGTTAATCTTTCACGCCAAAACTACTGAAAGGAATTGACTGAAATTATGTTGTAACACACAAGGAAACGCTGCTCCCCGTTCCTTGGTTTATGATTGTTATAAATGATGTTATAACAATCAGGACCAATGGGCTTAACATGTGGACACAAAGATTTTCTTATCCGGGGTAGGGATCGAAACCACGACCATCGAGATTTAAAGCGAGCCGAATAACTATAGTAGATATTGTAAGGGAACCGTTGGTGGAGATCCTCTACAGAAAATGAAGATCTTCTTTCCCGGGCTATGTGGTATGCCCGGCGGCCGACGGCCAATTGTTGATATTCAGAACTTGTAAATGTTCTAATTGGCTTGCGAACTTGTATTGCACGATACAGGTTAGTTGTGATGGTAGGTGCTAGATGGAGCTACTAGTTATGTGGTTAATAATATCAGTTTATTAACCCCTGACGCAAAAACGACGGGGTGTTATAAGTGTGACATGTCTGTGGCATAGTAGCTCCCGAACGGATGAACCGATTTTGCTTTTGGTTTGAAAGGTGAATTAGTCGGGAGTGTTCTTAGCTTTGATGAAATTCGGTCCAAGATGGCCGCCGCCACAAAATGGCGGATTACTAATATATTTTTTAACAAATCCCTCAATGTGGATATCAAATGAAAGGTCTCGAGTAGTAGAATAATGTGCACTATACTGAAAGGGAATTAGTTGTGTTAACTAACTAAACGAAATGAAATATAAAACTCGAAAAATATACGTTCATTTCGTTGGGTGTTTTTTAAATTTTATTTTTATTTGTTTGTATGTGCCGTAAATTAATGTTTTTTTCTTTCTTTATAATTTACAGTATTTCTCGAATGGTTTCGGTTTGCGGACGCACATAGCACATGTACACGAGAAGCGACGGTTGCCTAAAGACAAGATGTGCGACTTGTGTGGACGCGGCTTCAGTGTAAGTGACAATTCTATTTCATCACATATATAAATCATCATCATCATCCCGTAAAACGTCCACTTTTGAACATGGGCCTCCTCCCGAGGGAGGGTTTTGCCATACTCACCACGTTTGGCAGGCGGATTGGTGACCGCAGTATTATGTTGTAATACACAGGGAATCGCTGCTGCCCGTTCCCTGATAAACGCTTGTTATAGATGGTATCATAACAATCGGGATCAACGGCTTAACGTTCTTTCCGATTCATGGTAGTCCCTCAACCATCCAGACCCGGAAAGAAATCTTAGAATTTACTCAAAGATTTCTTGTCCGTGGGTGTGGGAATCGAACCCACGACCTCCGAGATTTAAAGCGGTCCAATTACCGCTACGATGCGGAGGTTGTCATATATATGAATACTGGTTTTAATTATTTAGGGTTTCGTACCCGGGCCGGATTGCTTATGCGTACCCGGCCCCCGCCAACGACGGATCGAAGGAGTGTCCGGGGGGTTGTAGTGGTGTAGGGTCCTCTCCTCGTGGTATGAGTTGTCATACCACGCTATAGAGAGGGTGAGTCCCACAGATCCCGCCGCCAGCGCGCGGATACGCTGCAGCGGCGGTGGGAATGAGGAAATGCATTTACTCCGGACAACAAAAAAAAATGGTCCCATACCCGAAGGGTAAAAACGGAACCCTATTACTAATACTTCGCTGTCTGTCTGTCACCAGGCTGTATCTCAAGAACCGCGATAGCTAGACAGTTGAAATTTTTACAGATTATGTATTTCTATTGCCGCTATAACAACAAATACTAAAATAAAATAAATATTTAAGGCGGGCTCCCATACAACAAACTTTTTGGTTTTGCCCTTTTTGCTCGATACCAATAGGTAGACGCTCACCATTTGTGCGCGAGTCCGATTCGCACTTCACCAGTTTTTTTTAATAGGTACTTTACGGAAAAATTACTAAATTTAAAAATTGAGATTAATATACAATTTAGACTTCGTAGACATCCTCGCAAAAGGTCAAATAAGATCCACCCTAAACTGACGTGCTTGTATGAAGAATGTTATGAGAGTGAATGAAGCGAAAGATGTGTGTAGGGTTCGTAGCAAGTGGAGGTCCATTGTCTCTGCCTACCCCGCTGGGAAACAGGCGTGAGCTTATGTATGTATGTATGTATATTTAGACCACCGCCAGGATTCAAACCTACAGCCTAATGAACTAAAAGAACTAATGGCTTGACAATTCGGCCACGGTGGAACCCCACCCAAATTGTAAATAGATTTGATAACTGTGTATATTAAATTTCAGACTAACAGAATATTGTTGAACCACCGTCGGACACACACCGGTGAACGTCCCTTCTCGTGCCCGTATTGTGCGGCGTCCTTCGCTCAGCAGACGGCCATGAAGACGCACGTTAAGACACAACATAAGCACCAGCTCACTCAATAAATTATTCTACTGTACATTTAGAAGTTTTTTTTATACCCAACCGATTGAGATGAAATTTGTCATGAGTTTGCATTTTTTTAAATTAAATATTGGCTTACGTTTGACCATAATCTCGCTTGATGGAAGGAGAAGATAAGGCCTAAGATGATACACGCTTGCCTAGAAAGTGCATGTTCACTTTAGTCTTAAAGATGTCCAGATTATAGCATGATAATACGAAGTGTTGGACCATCGACTGCTGAACATGAGCAATACTATATGGTAGCTTAGAGTCACCACGCTGATTATATTTAACACACAGGGAAACGCTGCTGCCCTTGCCTGGTTGGTATACGATTGTTATGTTATAACAATCTGGACCGGCGGCTTAGTGCATTCCAAAGCACGGAGGGTAGTTCCTCAAACAAATAGACCGGAAATAAATCTTAGAATTTACACAAAGATTTCATGTCGCGTGGGAATCGAATTGCCCCCTCGTCCTCCTGACCCTTAGTTTGCAAAAAACCCTCCGATGCCCTCGTAGACCCGAAGTCCGAGAGCCCCGCGAACTGTAACGTAGAGCGACAGTTGCACAAAACTCCCCGAAAATACTAAGTCATATATCCTTCACTCTCATCGCCAGCGACCGCACTGAGCCGAGGTCCAAATCCCACAGGGTGCGCCCTCTTGCGCAGGTTGCTTAGTTTGTAGTTTTTAAACCATTTATTTATCTAGGCTGGAGCTCTGCTCGCCTTTATGCCCGGTGAAGTAGCAAAAGCCTTGTCCGAAATGTCCCGAGTCGGAACACAAGATTACAGAATGGCGGGGTGTCGGTTAGATCCCCACCCATTGCACTCGTAACACAAGCATTTTAGCTTAGCACGAGGGGTTAACAAGAATACTAGTACACTGCCAAACTCTGCTAGTAATCTTTTATATCAAAAAATGTAAATATAAATTTCATCTTAAATTTTATTTGATTTGTAATAATTGAGTAAGTTGTATAATAAAAGAAAAATCTAATTCAATAATGTTTGAAAAAGATACAACTTCTTTAATGTAAATTGTTGCACGTTGCTAGTAATCTGTAAAAAAAACACTGAGATATCAGACTATATCAGTGTATCAGACAGTCAGTAGGTACTGTGAAATAAAACAAACAAAAAAAACTTAAATAATATTAATTTTATTGGTTAAAAATACATATACTCAGCCTTATCATAATTACTCATTAATTACAACTAATAACATTATAAATCATTAATGTAATGAATTATTTACTGTACAAAAAAATTAATAGATTCACATTCAGATAAAATCATAATTCTAGAACTCAGAACAGGGGTCTCCAAACTTTAAAGGCTTAGGGCCATAACGATTTTTTTAATATGTTAGAAGGCCGAAGGGCCAATACAGTTTTAATTTTTCTGTCCTTAACTATACTCTTATTTCTAGACTAGTCGCAGAGTGTGCGACCGAGTAGTTGTCATTTGTGTTTTCTTTTTCAACTTATCACAGCAATAGTAACAATAAGACATTGGGTGTCGCGGGCCAGATTGATGACACTGTCTTAAGCTTTCGCGGGCCGGATTGTTGGCTCTGGCGGACCGGATTTGGCCCGCGGGCCGTAGTTTGGAGACCTCTGCCTCAGAAGCATAACGACGGATGTGCCATTATACTTCAGAAGCATTTGGTCGTAAGTGCCAGTTTACGATAAAGGCACATACGACGAATGTTTCTGACGTATGATGGCACATCCGACCTTATGCTTCTGCGCTCTAGAATTTTATTATCGCATTTATACAAGCACATATATATTCGATTATTCACTTTATTGTATGGAAATACAGTTTAATTTAACTATACATAGTTTGAATGCGTGAATTTTACCGAGAGTAAGGCGAAGAGGTGCAACCGACGCAGCGAAGACTTGTGAGATGTAAGGATGACTAAAAATTCTATTTGCTCCGTCATGCGTCAGTAAGATTACCAAAAATTATTGGAAACTTGGACACATTATCACTTGTATTTATTTTATCAAATTAATAAAAATGTACATAGATACAGAGCAAAAGTTCAGGAGAGGGGGGCTTGTGATGTCACTCCTAGGTAAATTGTACCAAGAAGTGACGTCAGGTGAAATTTTAACGAGTCTCTTCATTTTTTGATTACGGAACGAAAAAAAAATCTGGTTCAGTATATTTGGTAATCTAACTGACGGACCAAATAGAAGTTTTTAGTCATACATTTTGTATAAAAACGTTTTCAAGCGACATCATGAGTAATCATGACCGTGCCACGTCTTTGCCTTACTTTATCCCTTTATAATTCACACCATAAGTATGCACGCAGTGGGACGAGGGGTGTATCGGTAGCTTCATTACGTCAGATCGCCGCCATCGCTCACAGCTATCTGGCTCACTCATCGATCTTATGCTAACTCATCATCGACATTAACTCATGCTCTTTGTACCCCTCACCCCACCTCGCCGTACTTTCCTAAGGCGCGATACAATCGATCAAACTATACTGTAATATATTTACATGTCACACAAAGAAAATTGTACTTTAATTCCATACAATAATACTTAAATTGCAACAGACAATTATTTCAGATCAGATATTCAGACCCATTTAAAGCATAATAACCGGACTAAGGGCATACTTAGGTTTAATTCGGGAGAGGTTAAGACTACATTTGTCTTGTGGTCATTTTTGGTCATCTGCTGAACATGGGCCTCCTCTTAACAGCCTGGCAAACCAGGGTCGTAGAGGGATATTGCCATAATCACCACGCTTAGCAGGCGGATTGGTGGTTGCACTAAGATGGTGAAACCCAATCTTATATACTTTCTGATTATGTTCGGTGCAGGTTGCAAGACATTTAGGTGTCCCGGGACTAGCCTGAGCCTAACAGCTTAGAGCTTTCCGTGTGCCGCTGTTGATACTGGCCGACAGGAGTTACCGGGGCAGGAGTGTGGGTGGGATTACATACATACATAAGCTCACGCCTCTTTCCCAGCGGGGTAGGCAAAGTCAATGGACCTCCACTTGCTACGATCCCTACACACATCTTTCGCTTCATTCACTCTCATAACATTCTTCATACAAGCACGTCGGTTTAGGGTGGATCTTATTTGACCTTTTGCGAGGATGTCTCCAATTTGGTCAGAGAACGTTCGTCGAGGTCTTCCCCTTCCGACTGTGCCACTCACACTTGCCATGTATATGCCTGTTTTGTCAATCTTTCTTTATCCATTCTTTCCACGTGACCAAACCATCTCAACATTCCCTTCTCTATCTTCGTAATCACGTCCTCTTTCGCTCTAATTATTGGGTGAGATTAGTCCAAAAAAAAAGTAAGATGGTAAGTATCCTTGAGTTGATAGATGCTGCTGCAAATCCATCAGCTGTATGTCCCTCAGTCACCCATGGGAAGACCTGGGGTAGACTATTCCAACCCGGGAACCACACGGTTCAGAATCGAATCCGGTAAATACAGACAGAATCCTCCCCCCAAAACTTAGGCCCTTGCAATCACTTATTTTCTTCACACATTGTTTTTATTTTAAATATTCAAGTAAAATAGTACTTACTCTTAATATTTACAATTATATTATAATATCATACAAATTCAGTGCTCAACACAAGATCATAAATTACGTATATCTATCTTTTTAATTTACAGTAGAGTCCTATTAATTCAAATCCTTACTAATATTATAAACGCGAAAGTTAGTGGCATGTGTTGATAGAAGAATGGATCTTTGTTTCACTTTCACGCAAAAACTAATGAACTGATATGGCTGAAAGACTTGCAAGAGGATATTTTATAAGCTGGATTGACAAATAGGCTATAAAACATGACGCTCCGACCCACTGGAGCGGGTAACGCGGGTAAAACCGCGAGACGCAGTTAGTAGACGCAAAATATAAAGATTTCGTCACTAATTACAAATAAAAAAAGTTAATAAAAATAATTTGTCAATGGCATAAAACCAATCTTTTATTTTGTAAAATAATTTGCATTTGAAGTTCAAGTTGCCAATGTAAATTAGCTTTTATAAAACAACTAAATCATTATCATCAACAGCCCGTTTACGTCCACTGCTGAACATGGGCCTCCTCTTAACAGACCTTGGCAAGCCAGGATCACCACGCTTGGCAGACGGATTGGTGATCGCAGTAAGATGTAAACCTTGAGCTAATAGATGCTGCTGCCCATCCATCAGCCATATGTCCCTTAGTCGCCTTTTACGACACCCATGGGAAGATATGGGGTGGTCTATTCTAAGCCGGAAACCACACTAAATCATTAAATAAATGTTAAATATCTGCGGCTCTGGCCAATGGCTAGTGGCGTCGGAGTTATGATCTTGTGGTCGCCAGTTCGATCCCCACCCATTGCACTACTGACGTGAACCCACTCGTATCTAACACAAGTATTTTATCAAAATAGTCTTTCTTCTCCGGGTGTCACAACGTAGGTAGATAGAAAAGGACTCGTAGGAAGCTAGTATAAGGGTCCAGTTGTTCTGCTTCTGACCTAATCCCAGCCCGCGCTATTTGATTCTAATTATATTTATAATACGCGTCTATCACATGCCATAACAACATTGGTAAACTTTACTGAATAATATTATCAATGAAATGTAAACTAAGTTATTAGTCAAGATTTTTTTTGTCATTATCATTGTATTTGACTTATAAGTCAAATACTTATTATGATAAGTACGATCGACTCGTCTACATTATCAATAAATGTTTTCAAATCATAGGTGCATTCATTTAGTAATAGTACAGATATGAGTTAACAAGGCTCTACTGTATGTTTAAAATAATAATTTCTTTTTTTTTATAAATAACAATTAATTACAATTCTTTTCCTTACACTTTTTGTGAATATGACTGTTAGTGTTTTGTCAGATGAGACATTTGACAAAACACTAAAGTTAAGGTCCATAATACAGTTGCCAGTCTATGCCTGGTGAAGTAGCAAAAGCCAGTGACGTGACTAACTACGTAAGTCCTTCCGAAAAAAAAGTTGCCAGTTGTAAAAATACTGTATTGTTTTTCCTTCCGTTCAACAGAAGATACGGGTACTGTCATCAATTATATATATACTTCTACATTAATTCTATGTACAATCCCTACTAACATCAAAGTACGGGCAACACCTAAGGCTTACCCCATATTAGGCGAACGCATTCCTCAAATGTATGTCATATTGACAACGGCGAGAGACGGTGACATAGTCCGGAGCTCGGCGCTAGTCGTTTAGGCATTCGAGGAACGCGTATGGCCAATATGGGGTCAGCTTAAGATAGTGACTGGTATCTCTTATTTTAGAGATGTTATACATCAATTAAAATGGCTGAAATTTAAATAGTTGTTATACTATGATCGAAGACTAAACCAAAAATAATTTTAAAGCTAATTTGTTAATTGTCAGATACAAAATTCAAAGGAATACATTTTTAATTTGACATAATTTTCTATCTTTACTAATATAAGAAAACTGAAGAGTTTGTATGAACGCTCTAGAAGGAACAACTGGTCTGATTTCATTCTTCAAAAAATATTCAAGGCAAAGTTATTCACATAATACTGCTGAGACATAGCGTACAGGGTTCAATTCCCATCTGAGATATTTATACCATAGGTCCCTGCAACACAGTGACCTATGGTATAAATGGACCTATGGAAAGTTATTTCCCTAATACTGTCTTGAAACAAAACATGATTTTATAAAATTCCACAAGTACTATTCAAGTTTGTATACAAAGTATCTATTTACTATTATTTAGGCCAAAATAAGTGTTTATTTCTTGATACTGAAAGGAAATGTATTTTACAAATTAATTGAAGACTATCTCTGTCAGTATGTTTGTATGGAATTGCTTAGAAATTATGTTTTTACGTCATGTTTTTTGGTTTATCATAGTTTATCTCCAAGTTCTCAGATTAAACATTCATTATTTTTTCCGTAAACTCTTCAATTATACTACCAATACAATATCAATTTATTACACAAGACTCCGAGCCTATTCATAAGGCCTATAGTGAAAGACCATGTTTCGGTTCCAAAGGGATAAAAAAAAAATTCTCGAAAGGAGACCGCGGATTGGCCAGCATAGCGTAGGATGTCCACCTACTAGATGGACGGATAATCTGGTGGCTTCTAACAACTGGAGATCTATGAGGGCGGCCTACGTCCAGCAGTGGACATCCTACGGCTGAAATGATGATGATGACACAAAACAATTATTTAAATTTCACCCATGATAACTCCTTAACATAATACTATAGTTTAAACGTCTAGTACGATACCGGAGGTACATGTGGCATCATATTCGTGTAAACACATTGATTTTCTATTGGTTTCATATTCATCTGCTGCATTTGTTGATGTGGCATTACGTTTTGAACCTGCTGCACTGGCGGAGGGTTCTGTTCCGGAGGCTTTTTATTCTTCTTTTCGCATTTCTTGAATTTAATACCGAGTTTATTTAATAAAATAAGCCTAAGAGATTCTTTGCCACCTCTATAATTTAATTCGTGTTTTGCTGCCGCTAAAATTTTGCCTAGTGTTGGTACTTCTTTTCTCATTGAGTAACTGTTAACAATACCTCGTAGAGCGCATAGCTGGAAGTAATCGAGTTGGACTTTAGTTTTTCTTACCCGTTTCTTTTTTGGAGCTGTCATTTTGGTTTGGGTAGCCTCTGCACGGAGACCGTCTCGTTTTATCCTTTTTATAGTACTTTCTGATAGTCCGGTGGCTGCACAGGCTCTTTTAACGACATTTTCGACAGGAAAAGCGTATCCTCTATTCTGTTTTTCACTCTCAAAGAACTTTATTACCTTAAAAATTATTTCGCGCGCTTGTCCATCGATCGCTTCTTTCTTTTTCTTTTCCATTTTAGGTTTCATTTCTACTAGTAAGGTGTTGGGCGGGGGCTCTTCGGGGGGTGCTTGTATTACCTGTAGTGGCTCGTTTGGGGGCTCGGGGGGCGGCGGCTGATGTTGCTGCTGCATCACATCAGGGGGTTTGTACTCCCGCTGCTGAACTAACACTGCACTCATTAGAGGAACATCATATACATTGACGTTGATATTCATTGTTATTATAACCAATACACTTCAGTTTTACATATAAATTAATTTATTTTTTATGCCGGTATAATGACTAGTTTATTATTTGTTTATTTATATTATTATAGTAGAAATATCAAATTCACGAAAATAAAGAAATACAGGCCATTGCGTGCCATAGACTATTATAAATTTGTAAAATGAAAGCATTTTTGGTGTTGTCAATCTTTAAATACTTTTTCCCTAAAATTCAAAAGTATTTATCATGTGAGTCCTGTCCCCGTGGGAAGCATTCTATTAAATATAGAAAATCTCTCTTATTGATAACGTATAATTGTAATTTATATATCCATGGGCTTATTTCTTTGATTGAAGATTGTGTTATCAATCAATATTATTTTAAAAGTGATGTGGTAGTAGGAACTTTCTGCGAACCTTGCCAAATAGAAAAGATTTAGAGTAGTCGTATTTTATAATTTAGTTTTATTTTAAATTATCTACTTTTAGTTGTATAAATGTATTTTATTCATGTAATAAATAAAACTATCAACTGTTGTAGTTGAAATTGAAGCGAGAGAGCCTAGTCCTGCCCTGTCAGCTTTGGTATCAAAGGAGTGAATTAATGTGACGGGATTATTTTAAGATATTAAGTAAAAAAGATTGATAAACCCCAAATTGACTCAGGAGTCAGATAAGTTAAAAATTTAGGGGTTTTGAAAATTAACTCCTACTCCGAATTCTTTTAGTAGTTTGTAGTATAGCTAAGAAGAAAGTAATACGATCACACATGATCTAATCTGGTATAGGAGGGCTTACAGTCTAAAAACAAATGAAAATCATTGCACCGCAAAAAATCATGCTATACCTAAACGACATCGACGACGATTCAATATCATAAAATTACAAGTCTCGATCCATATAAAGCTTTGGTTCTGTCATTATATATGCTCGGTGAAGTGGCATAAGCCTCGTGCCATTACATAGGTATGTCCGTCATCAAAAAACGTTCTGTAATTATACAATCTACAGAGCAATACTAGTTATTTCCCTTAAATAAGGGATAATATATAGCTGTCATAGACAGACGTCATTTAATTTTTTTTTCATTTGAGACTGGGTATAACACTATATTATTCATTATTACTTCTAAACTAATGAAATAACTTAGATTGTTTCTTTATAAAATAAAAAATATTCTATTTCAAGAGCTTATATTGTAAGTATAAACGTACCCAATTTATTAAACTGAAATGAAAATTAATCAATGAACTTGTATAGTAATATGCTTATACGGTTCACGGTTATACTATTTAGTAGAAAATTAAGAGCTGGAAACACTGGATTGACATTATTTTTCTGTAAATAAACATAAATAAACAGTGAACTTGAGGAGGTACTGAAATTAAGTGAAAAATTGTTTTTAATTAAGAAATAAAATTATTTTATACAATTATAAAATGGATGAACATCCAGAGTTAGTGTTAAAGAAGCTGTGTTGTACATGTTTAAGTCAAGATCGCAAACTATTTCAACTATGCCGAATAAATAATGGAGTAAACAATTTTTATTTGTTATTGTCTAACGATCCCGAAGCTTATAGGGTAAGTAAATTAACGTTAAAATTGGTAAAACAAGTTGAAAGAAGCTATATTTTTTGTTAAATTTGAATTATTCAGTTTCGGCTAAAATTTAAACGTTTAGCGCATTTAAAAAATGTTTTAAATAAGTACTTAATGGAAAAGTTTACCTTATACTATATTTCAAAATTGAGATTAATAACGTCCCCCTTTGAGATGTGTTACAAAGAGATTAATAAATTTCGATGACCGGTAGAGTTTCACCATAGGCTTATTGGTTATGGCATTAGGGGCTAAACCTGAGATGCAAGTTTGAATCCTACCGGTGGTTTAGCGCATTACCTACTGTATATTTTCATACCATCGTCTCAGGCGTGGTTTCACCCCTGTTCCTGTAGGAACTCTGTAACTAAATATAGCCCATGTTACTCCTAAATATAACAAGATGGGAAAATGACATTAGCCTGACCCTGGGACCATATTGGACAAGGGTTGCAGCTGACAGAGTTCAGTGCAAAGATTTGGAGGAGGCCTATGCTAAACGGCATACCAAATTGCGAGATAGTAATATAAAAAAAAAACAAAAAAAAAACACAATGTCGTTGGTGCTTTGCAATTGGCTTATCCAATTTTATGTGTCTTTTCCTGAGGTTAAATATCCCATTCGTTCATTTATGTCTCCCAATTGCGCTGGAGGGAGGTGGAATTTTACTTTCCAACTCCTCCTATAAACTTTCTGATTAAATTTGATGCAGGATCCAAGACATTTAGGTGTCCTGGGACCAGCCTAAGCCTAACAGCTTAGAGCCTCTTTCGTGTGTGCCACTGTTGATCCTGGCTTACAGGAGTTACAGTGGCGGGAGTGTGGGAGGGATTAGTCCCAAGATACTATATAATATGTTGTATTATATTTGTGCAACAATGTAATGTTGGAAATTGGAAATTAAAAATTAAAATTATGTTACTCCTGGGGACGGAATCTGCTTTTTTTTTAAAGTATTGTGCCACAGTAGTGTCATCATGATATCATTATTCCAAAAATGGTAATCTACTAATCTCACTATGGTGTCGGCACTGGAATGGCAGTTGGTGTTGCTACCACAGAAAAAGCCCGTCAACAAAAGTAGCAGGAGAGATGATTAGGGAGACTGTAATGTTTATTTAGATCGCCTAAATAAACATTAACATACACAACATAACAACTTATAAATGTATCATTTGTTATTATATTCAACTACGCTAATGTCATCGTGGAGTCATAGTGATACCATTATGACGTCATTTGGATTAGTAGATTACCAAATGGGAAAAAAACCGACCATTGAACTGTCATTGACAGTTCATGGACACGCCATTACGATAGTAGACTCGGGACCCTGGATAATGTAGCTTGCTAATGGTGAAAGAATTTTTGAAATTGGTCGTGTAGGTAGTTCCATATTATATTCAATGCAAACAAATTATACTTCCCCTTTTTTTTTTGTTAGGGGAAGAAATGCTTTTACGCATTCCCATCGCCGCTGCAGCGTATTCACGCGACAGTTGCACTAAACTCCCCAAAAATACTAAAATTCATAATCCCTCAATCTCATTGCCAGCGACCGCCCTGAGCCGAAGTCCAAGCTCCACAGGGGGCGCCCTCTTGCGCAGGTTGCTTAGTTTGTAGTTTTTATACCATTTATTAAGACTGGAGCTTTGCTCGCCTTTATGCCCGTTGAACTAGAAAAGCCTCGTGGCTAAATAAGTATGTCGAGCCGAAAAAAAAAAACATAGTAGTCGCGCGCTCGTGGTGGGATATGTGGGACTCGCCCTCTCCATAGTGTGGTATGCTAATTCATTCCACGAGGAAAGGACCCTACACCACTAAAACCCCCCAGACATTCCTTTGATCGGCTGTTAGCGGGGGCTACATCGGATCAAAGGAGTGTCTGGGGGTACCCGCCGGGTACGCATAAGCAATCCAGCCCCCTTGGTCTTCCCCTCCCTTCCACTCGCTATGATCTTGTAAAGATGGTAGCAAGTAGAAGGAAGTGATCTTTGCCTACCCCTATGGGAAAAAAGCATGAATGAATAATATATGTATACATTATTACAGGAAGGGTTTTACAAAGAAATGGCTAGCTTATTTGTATGTTGGGAGTGCAGAGCCACAATGTGTAAGATGGGACACTTCAGACGACAGGCCTGTGTCGCCCAAAAGCAACTGGCATTACTAACGGAAGGACTGATAGATGTGAGTTTAATATAGTTATTATCTTTATATACAAAAATGAATGTTTGTCTGTATGTCCTTTATAGAATCGAAAACGGCTAGAGCGATTTGAATGATTTGTATGCTGCAAGTTAGACATAAAAATGTTTTTAGATTTGCGATTCATATTTTTTGTATCATCTGAAATCAGTTAAGCTAAGGCTTTGCTTAAGCTTAAACTGCGCGCGGTTTCCCCTCGTTTCTCCCGTTCCCGTGGGAACTTCATAATTTCATATAGCCTATTCCTCAATAAATGGGCTCTCTAACACTGAAATAAATTTTCTAATCGGACCAGTCGTTCCTAAGTTTGGCGCGTTCAAGCAAACAAACTATTCAGGTTATATTTTTTTTAATCTTATCCTTATGATTAAAAATAAAAATGGTTAACAAGCCTATTCTTCTTTCAACAGATAAAAACTCAGAAAAGCCTCTCTCATCTATCCATACATCACACATCATCTTTTCAATCAATCACTTCAATATCTGAAGCGGTTACTGACAACTTCATTGATTGTGGTCCTCCCACTGATATTAAATGCGAGAGTGAAGAAGACATTCCTCTGTCTGAACTTCATAGCAATTGGAATACTGATAATGTGGACAAAAATGGAGAATCTCGTTATGAAAATGGAGAATCTCGTTATGAAAATGAAGAATCTCATTATGATAATGGAGAAGGTGATTATGATAATGAAGAAACTTTTTATGATAATAAAGAAAGATGTAAAAATGAAGAATCTAAAGAACTGGTGTATAAAAAGAGAAAAAAGGTGAAGAATAAAAAAGATATACTACAAAATAGTAAAGATTATTTTAATGTGAATATTTTAAATGAGGAAGAAATTAAAAAAATGAGAATTAATTTTAAAATGGTGCCGGAATTTATGGCTGCGGAATTTAAGTGCGAAAATTGTTTGATAGTATTTAAAAATAGGAATGAATTAGAGGAACACAATTTAATATTACATATTAAGGTAAGATTTGTTTTAATTTTTAAATTTACTAGCGGACCCAACAGACCGTCTATTGCCTGATATATATTAATATAGATTATTATTCATATTTTTTAAATGTTTGAACTCTTTATGGAATAGATTATCATATACTATATTTCAAAATTGCGATTGATAAAATTCGACCACCGGCTGGACTCGAACCTGCATCTTAGGTAAAGCCCCCAATACCTTAACCAATTAGGCTATGGTGGAACCACAGCCGGTCATCGACGTGAGGCGTGTTACAAAGAGATTAATGAATTTAATTAATCTCAATTTTGAAATATAGTATAAGGTAATCATTTCCATAAAGAGTTCAAAACATTAAATATATATTATATATGATTTGTGAATCTAAACAAACCAGGGCGCCACACAAACGCATAAAAAAACATACATAGCGGTCCAACCGTTTAGTAGGAGTTCAGTGACATAAAAATGTAATAAAATAAATAAAAATAAAATAAAAAAGTTTTTATTTACGTAAACTATTATAGGCATTTTTAGATAGTCAAAACATATTTGGCTTGGCTCATTAATATAATATATTTCATTTTTTAATTTAGTTTAGTTATTATGTACAGTAGAATTATATTTGTATATAAAGATAGTTAACTAGCGCGGTTTCACACACAGTTCTTAACTCTTCAAATTGAACCAGTATTTCCTGAGATTAGCGCGTTCAAGCAAACATACTCTTCAGCTTTATATATTGGTAAAGATTATAGTAAAGACAACCTCCGTAGGGTAGCGGTATTTGGCTCGCTTTAAATCGGACGTCATGGGTTCGATCCCCACACTAGACAAGAAATCTTTATGTAATTCTAAGATTTCTTTCCGGGTCTGGTAGATTGAGGGACTACCCTCAACCTGCCAGACCCGGAAACGTTAAGCCATTGGTCCCGATTGTTATAACATCATCTATAATATACCAACTTAGTTTTAAGTGATTAAGTATATGAAATTAGTTAAGTGTTTCTTAAAAAAATATTTCAGTAACATAGTTTGCTAATATACCTTGTTAATTTTAATGCATGTCGTGGCAACTTGTAATTGAAAATTGCACTATTGCTTGAGCCACTTATAACATTGTACGATCCTTTCCAGAGTGTATGTTTTGTAAGTTGCCCTATTAATAAATAAATAAATAAATAAAAAATAATACTCGTATACCAGGAAGCGGGCAGCAGCGCTTCCCTGTGTGTTACAACATAATAAACACCAACTCACCTGCCAAGCGTGGTGACTATGGCAAAACCGTCTCTAGGGAGTAGGCTCATGTTCAGCAGTGGACGTTATACGGACTGATGATGAGGTTGAGGATGATAGATTATAAATAATTACTTCTTTTTATTTTTTACAGAAACCGAACCACACAAAGTGTGATATATGCTCAACTTATGTAAAATTGACATCTTACAAGAATCATAGGAACGCTCACTTTGAGAGATATAACTGTGTATTATGCGAACATACAGTATATGATATTAATACTATGTTATTTCATATAAATGACATACATGGTATTAAAAATGTCAAAACAGTTCAAAGCAAAAAGGTAAGTGTATATCAATATTAGGTGAACCGTGCGATTTCACCCGCATAACTACCGTCCCCGTGGGAACTTTATAATTATATACAGGGTTATTTTTTAAAACACCAACAACCTTTTGGGGAATAGAAGTACTCATGATTATGAACAACTTTTACTATGGGACCAATCATGAAATCGCGAAAAAAAAATCAGCTGTTCCATACATTTATGTTTACTTACCTCGACAAAATGTATGGAACAGCTGATTTTATTTTCGCGATTTCAGGGTTGGTCCCATAGTAAAAGTTGTTTACAATCATCAGTACTTTCACCCTCTAAAGGTTATTGGTGTTTTAAAAATAACCCTGTATAGCCTATGTCACTCAAGGTGAATATAGCTTTCCAACGGTGAAAGTTTTTGAGTTTATTTATTACAAACACCTCCATACTTATGCATAATCTGCGGTCACCAACCCGCCTGCTAAGCATGGTGACTATGGCAGAACCCTCCCTCGGGAGGAGCCCCATGTTCAGCAGTGGACGTTATACGGGTTGATGATGATGATTACAAACATACACACACACAAAAATATAAAAATACAAATCTTTCCTCTTTATTATATTAGTATAGATTAGGTGACCCGTGTGGTTTCATCCGCGTAACTCCAGGTCCCGTGGGAATGTAGTATTTAAATATAATCTATAGCCTTCCTCGATACATGGGCTATCTAACACTGAAAGAATTTTTGAAATCGGACCAGTAGTTACTAAGTTGAGCGCGTTCAAGCCATCAAACAAACTTTATATATTATAAGTACTAGTATAGACAAAGACAAAAAATAAATAATAGTTTAAATAAACTAAAAAAACACGCTTTTATAGCTAACCGAACTAAAAAATAGAAAATAATTTTCACCTCAAAATAAAATTACAATAGAGTTTAAGTTCTTAACAGAATAATTCAATTCAGAGTGAAAAGCGTGGGGTGCTTGATAAAGTAAATGTCACAATAAAAAGTGGTAAAATGCACCCCACGCTTTTTACTTTGAATTGAATTATTCTGTTAATAACTTAAACTCTATTATAATTTTATTTTGAGGTGAAAATTATTTTCTATTTTTTAGTTCGGTTAGCTATAAAAGCGTGTTTTTTTAGTTTATTTAAACTATTATTTATTTTTTTATTTTTTAAGGATAATGGGAAACTGTTATCAAATTATTGCATTGTCATCGGTCCTTGATACGTATCCAAATTTTAAAATTAGTCAGACTTCTGGAAACTGGTGAAAATTAAGTGCAAAAAATGACGAAGATACAGCGCGTTGAAATTTCGAGTGACGTCACTATTAGGTACAGTTTTACCTCATAGTGACGTCACAAGCCCCCCTCTCCTGAACTTTATAGTTTGTTGTTGCTCAGCATCTTTGTCATTTTTTATTGATTTGATAAATAAAAAAATATGTGTCCAATATTTTTTAGTAATCTAACTGACGGACTAAGGGAGTTCTCACATTTATTCAGCTCTATTCAGCTTTTGTCCATAGAAAACAACGATTTTGTATGGAGACGTGTAGGCATCCATTCAGCTTTCCGCGTCTATTCTGCTTTCGTGGCAAACTAGTATAAAATGAGGATAAATGTGTTTTTATCAAGCGAATACTATAGAGAGCGTACAGCGCTGTTCCGCCGCGTTCATCGCATTCATCGTCGAACGCGGCGGAACAGCTTTTTACAGGGATGTCGCTACTCCTTGTTGACAAGTTGCGACCTGCATTGTTTTGATTTATTATTGCGGAATCATTATTATTATTATTTTGTTTATACACTGCACGCAAAGATGCACACGAATTTTAAAGTAATTATAATTATTATATTTTTTACGAATAATGATCGACGAAGTGAAACTTATATTGTTAGTGCAAAAATATTCTTGCTTGTATGATATTAGTTCATCACATTATAGCGATCAACAGAGAGAGCGTTTCAGCGGAGAGAGCACGCTATGACGGCTTTTCTCATTCTTACGACGCCGTACGCGGCTGATAGAAGCAGAGCTGTATAAGTGTGACCAAAATTGTTCAGCGAAACGCGAATGGAGCTGATTAAATGTAATTAGTTCCTAATTCGATTTTTTTTGTCCTCATGCCCATTTTGAAATATGTGTAATATTATTATTTCAGAACAAAATAACAGAACCAAAGGAATGTAGTGGAAAGGTGAAGATGGACAAACGATCGCCTCTAGGATATTTATGCTCCGAATGCAATGTATATTTTGAGTAAGTAGTTATTATTATTTATTAACGGCCGTAGCGTAATGGTAGTTGGCTCGCTTTAAATCTCGGCGGTCGTGGGTGCGATCCCCACACCGGACAGGAAATCTTTGTGTAAATTCTATAAGATTTCTTTCCGGGTCTGGTTGGTTGAGGGACTACCCTCCGTGCCTCGGAAAGCACGTTAAGCCGTTGGTCCCAATTGTTATAACATAATTTCTAATAATCGTATATCAAGGAACGGGCAGCAGCGTTTTCTTGTGTGGTACAACAAATTACTGCGGTCACCAACCCGCCTGCCATGCGTGGTGACCATGACAGATACCCTCCCTCGGGAGGAGGCCCATGTTCAGCAGTGGACGTTATGCGGGCTAATGATGATGCTGATGATTAACGGCCGTATGTTGAGAGTGGCCCCTCTGGATGGTAATGCAAACCAAGCCCGATTAGGCCTTTGGAAGGAGAGGTTCCCCACGACTCTACCTACCTAACCTATTCCTCTTGCGCACCTTCCACCTGGTCATGAACTTCCTTGGCGGACTTAGAAGTCCCTAAGAAGCCCGCAGTCTATACTGCGGGCTCAAGTCGGATGAAGCTGGGAGAACATGAACAGGTGAGGGTATAGCCCCCCACACAATGGCGCACCTCCTATTCTGCCCTGCGTGCTCCAACACCTGTACACGCGAGGTCCTGCGCAACACCACTGATAATGCAGTGTCAGTGGCCGAGCACTGGTCTTCTCAAATTTGAACGTCACGTTGACACGAAAAGAAGAAGAACGGCCGTAGCCCAATAGCAAGGGCGTCGGAAATGTGATCTTGTGATCGCCAGTTCGATCCCCACCAGTTCCACTATCGCCGTGAATAGGGGACGTCCATTAATCACGTGATCTTTTTTTAAGCATTTTTTAACCCCCCCTCCCTCTTGGTGATACATGGTGAGGTGTAAGACTACCCCCCACACCACACCCAACATCACTTGTATTTTTTGTATCTACAAAAAATCTTATTTTTTTTAGAATATTATCTTTAATATCATTTTCCCGTTGCTTAGTTATAAAATGAGAAGTTTGAGCACGTGGCCAATAAAGAAATGTGTGGCTGGACTTATAATGTCCCAAAAATAAATACACGTGATATCTTACTACACCCCCCTCCCCCCTTGTGACATTTCGTGATTTTAGTCAAACTCCTCCCCCTTTTCAAGCCTCACGTGATTAATGGACGGCCCCATACACTGGTAACACAAGCATTTTAGCTTAGCTCGAGGGGTTAACAAGAATACTTGTAGTGTGCCGAAACTCTGATAATAATCTTTAAAAAAAAATCCTACATACTATATAACACTAGGGGAATTAATCCCTCAGTTGCGGGGGACTTAACAAACACACAATTCACATACACAAAGCACACCCAGACTCGGAACAATAGGCTAGTTGACACAATATATGAAATTATATTACAATGATGAGTTTTTAAACCGTTTATTTCTAAAAGTATTTGTCATTATGGAACTTCAATATAATAATTTATGTTCATAAAACTTGAATATGTTTGTATAAAATCAATATGAAAATTATTTATTTTGTCTATGTCTTTAACTTCCGAAAACGCTATCAGCCATTTTGTGACGTCATGCATCTTGTTAAAAAACCTGAACACGATCCTTTACACTTTCTGAGTCATGACGTCATCGATCTTGAACACAGATAATGTATGTAGATCAACATGGCTGACATCGTTTTTATCTCTAAATGTCAAGCCAATTTTAAAATATTTAGTTTAGTGCTTTCTAGATCTCAAATAAATGCCTTTTTTTTTCTTGATCTAGTAAAACTATACTTAACCATATAAAAATAATTAAAAAAAGTGTCAACTAGCCTATTATCTGTGGTTCATTGCACATGTCAACTTAATATGCACTGCAGTCACCGATCCGCCTGCCAAGCGTTGTTACTATACATAAGACTCTTTTGTTGAACAGATGGCGCATATTTTGATAACACCTATATTCAACTTTTCATAGGAACAAGAATCAACGCTGGAAACACGTACAACGCACACACAGATCGGGCTATGAGTGCAGCACGTGCGGGAAGCGGTTCGCTTTCACCAACAACCTGACCAGACACCAGCTGTGAGTATACAATGCCAACGGCAACAATTAAACACAATCAATAACAACAACTAGACACCATCAACAACAACAACTAGACACCATCTACAACAACAACTAGACACCATCAACAACAACAACTAGATACAATCAACAACAACAACAACTAGCACCATCCACAACAACAACTAGACACAATCAACAACAACAACTAGATACCATCAACAACAACAACAACTAAACATCATCAACAACAACAACAACTAGACACCAACAACCTGACCAGACACCAGCTGTGAGTATACTCTGCCAACAACAACAACAACTAAACACAATCAACAACAATAATCAATGCTTTAAACACGTACTTTTGTCCGGCTTGGCAATCGAATCCAAGTCTTTTGAGATTGGAAGTGTCACTTATGGTCACAAAGGTATAATATACAAAAACCGCCATTTCGTGGTGGAGGCCATCTTGGATTTAAAATTTGTCATACTTAAGGTGTACAAAGACAGCCTCCGTGACGTGGCGTTATAAGACTCAGGGGTCGTGGATTCCCACGCGGGACAAGAAATCTTTGTGTAAAATCTAAGATTTCTTTCTGGATCTGGTTAGTTGAGGACTATATCCTCCGTGCCACGGAAAGCACATTATGGTCCCGATTCCTATGACATAATATATAACAATCGTATACTAGGGAACAGGTAGCAGCATTTCCCTGTGTGTTACAACATGATACGGCGGTCATCAACCCGCTTGCCAAGCGTGGTGACTATGACACTTAAGTATTTTTTTTAATCTTCTTTTCAGTCTTCACCAAGGCCCCCCTCCCCGCGAAGAATGCCCAACCTGCCACAAGATGATAAGAACGGATCTCATGAAAGTACATTGTCGCATTCACTCCACACGTGAACGTTTCTACTGTGCGCTGTGTGCGAAGTGCTTTGTAAGCCGCGCCTCGTACGAACACCATCTCAAGTATACGCAACCGCATGCGACTACTCCCGCGGTGTTGAGGTGAGTGTTTTAAGGTGGGGGATTGAACCCCCAATGACTGCCAACATTGTAAAGTGACATTAAGTGTTTAAAATATACAGGAAAACTAGTTTAGATAATGTGGCTTAATCGCCGGCTTACTGCCAAATAAAATTTAGTGTCTACAATATATATGCAAGCTAATTTAATGATGGGGATTGAAACCCCATGGGAATGGCCTACTCGCTTAATGGTTTGACCGTATTACAAAATATAATGTCACACTTGTTTTAGTATATATTTTTAAGCGGGTGACCCCCGCTGCAATCCCCAATTAGCCATAGTCTTGCGGGTGTTGAATCCCCAATTAGCCATAGTCTTGGGGTATGACATACATCATCAAAAAATATCATCATCATCATCAGCCCGTGTAACTTCTTGATCTCAAATTAATGCCATACGTCAACTATCAACACATGGGGAGGACTGCTAAAAATGAATCTCCTGGTGCGGAAGGGTTTTGCCATAACTACCACGCTTGGCAGGCGGGTTGGTGATTGTTAAGAACTTTCTGATGCTGTCGTAGACCCGAAGTCCGAGAGGCCCTCGAACTGTAACGTAGAGCGACAGTTGCACAAAACTACCCTAAACAAATAAAAGTCATAATCCCACAAATCGCTCAATCCCTCCGTCAGCGCCCACCCTGAGCCGAGGTCCAAGTCCCATAGGATGTGTGAGTTTTGTGCAACTGTAGCCCTACGTTACAGTTCGCGGGCCTCTTGAACTTCGGGTCTACGAGGGCATCGTACGATTCTATGCTCACTTAGGGTCGGAAAGGCGAGAAAGTAATTGATATTTCTTTTAAAACAGAGTTTATTGCTATATAACCCTCAGGTGTGTGCCACTTAGATATAGTGTGACCACTTGTAATTTGGATGCGTTATTATTTCTTCTTATAATAATAATAATTGGTAAATTGCAAAAAATGTCACAGGACAGACGGACGGACTATGCAGTCTGTAGATTTGTATGATTTGCTATTGCCTACCTACTACTGTTAGTTAACTATACTAGAGCCATTACAAACGTGCGAACCGAGTCATAAATCATTTTTATCAGACCTCTCGCTCACACTTATAGGCATATCAGAACACTCGCTCACACTCCTAGTGGTGTGTGTAACAATAAATGGGATTTGTCGATAGTCAATAGCAGGTAATGAGGGAAAGGTTAAGGGAATAATGCAAAATATTAAATAATCTATGATAGCGGCGTCCTAGCTACCTGCGTCCGAGCGGCATCCCTTTATCGACAACGAGTGACGCGGCATTGTCACATTCCTATAATGTAATGATTTATGACTCAGTTCGCAGTAAGAATTCTCTGTTAGTTTTTTTAATTAATTTATCTTCTTACATTGTAATTTTGACAAGTAAAAGTGTATGTAAATACCTAAGTGCTGAATAAAATTCTTTATTTCATTTCATTTCATTCATAACATTTGTGTTAACAGATACAAATGTAATATGTGCGACAAGGGATATCGATCTCGTGGTGAGCTACGGGACCACGTTAACTATCAACACATGGGGAGGACACAGCACAAATGTCCTATATGTGGCAAGGTAAGTAACTTAGTAACACTTTTTTTTTTGTTGTTCGTGGGTAAATTCATTTACGCATTACCACCGCCGCTGAAGCGTATTTGCGCGCTCGCGGTTGGATATGTCGGACTCGCCCTCTCCATAGCGTGGTATGCTAAACTCATACCAAGAGGAGAGGACCCTACTCCACTAAAACCCCCCGGACACTCCTTCGATCCGCCGTTCGGAGCAGAACTCCATCCTAAATAAACCTACTAATATTACTAATATAATAAAATATTATAAAGTTTGTAAGTATGGATTGATGGATGGATGTTTGTTACTCTTTCACGCAAACACTACTGAACGGAATTGGCTAAAACTTTGCACCAGGATAGATTATACGCTGGATTAACATATAGGCTAAAGCTAAAATAATCACGCTCCGACCCACTGGAGCAGCGTAATTCGGGTAAAACCGTGGGGCGCAGCTTGTTGTTAAATAATTTGTTATGGTTCAACTAGGCTATTAAGGGAGGCTTAAGGCTGGGCTGTAGTTAACGATTTTATTGCCTCTTTACCGTTTTTTGTAATATTTTGGTGTGTTTCAAAATCGAGGTTAATAAAATTCTACCACCGGCAAAACTCTATCCTGCATCTTAAGTTAAGATCCTAACGCCTTAACCAATTAGGCTACGGTGGAACCCTACCGGTTATCGAAATTAATTAATCTCTTTGTAACTCCTCTCTCTCACGGACGTTAGTGCCATCTATCGGTAATGATCCGCATTACTTCGACAAATATCTCCAAAGTTGCATTTGGTATTAAATATTAAACGATTATTATTATGACCACATTCGAATTTTATTAATCTCGATTTTGAAACATAGTATATTATGGTAAACTTTTACGTAAAGTATTCAAAAACATTAAAAAAATATTTTGATGTTGCAGGCTTTAGCTACGAGGCGATGTATCACGCGCCACGTGCGTCGGGCACACGAAGGAGTCAAGGAGAGCCCAAGGGATAAGATATGTCAGCAGTGCGGGAAGGCTTTTAGGGTGAGTTGCTTTTTATCATCATCAGCCCGTATAACGTCCACTGCTGAAAATGGGCCGCCCCTTAAAAGACCTTGGCAAGCCATGGTCGTTGAGGGATCCATGAGGAGTAGGGACGCCTCCACACTCCGGGCGTCCCTATAACTGGGCAAATGGGCCACAGTCAGTGTGGCCCAGGATATCCCGTGGAACCCACCCCCCACCGGCACCCGCGGCTAATATTAGCCGCGGGTACCGTCGGGGGGCCAGATTGCTTCCTCCGTACCCGGCCCCCGCCAACGACGGATCGAAGGAGTGTCCGGGGGTTTTGTGGTGTAGGGTCCTCTCCTCGTGGTATGAGTTAGCATACCACGCAATGGAGATGAACGGAAACCACATAGCCTAAAAATCTGAATCCAATTATTTCCATTAATATATAAACTTCAGCAGCGTTTCCCTGTGTACAACATCGGTCACCAATCCGCCTGCCAAGCGTGTTGACTATGGCAAAACCCTCCCTCGGAAGGAGGCTCATGTTCAGCAGTGGACATTGTACGGGCTGAAGATGATGATGATGATAAACGACTTAAAAAAATAAATTTGGTCCGTAGTAATATTGGACACGTATTATTTTTCATTTCGTAAACAAAAAATTACTTAAGACTCAAAACCTAATTAATACTACCATCTAATACAATCCTATAACTAGCTTTAGTAACAGATGCCTTTTGCTTATTCCCGAAGATACAGCACGTTGAAATGTCATCATGTGACATCACTTGTAGGTACAATTTTATCTAGGAGTGACGTCACATTCCAATCTTTGTTGAATAAATATTTAAAAAAAGGCGTCGTAATACGTTTTTAATATTTTTAGGTAATTAATTGATGAACCAAATAGATTTTTTAGTTGTCTTCCTATTGTTTTTTCCAGGACAAGAAAGGTCTACGTGAACACGAACTCATTCACACAGGGGAACGTCCGCTGTCTTGTGAGTTGTGTGGATGTACCTTCAGACAGAGTGCGTCGCTATACACACACAGGAAGCGAGTGCATAAAATATACCCAAACAAGAAGACTATTGAATTGCTAGAAGCGTGAAAATGAGATAAATGAGTTTGACTGAACCGTTGAAGCTGTCAAAGTGAAATAAATGAGCGTTTGGGGGGGTGTAAAAGTTGGATAAATGCCGTCTGGGGGTCTAAAAGTCGGATTAATGATCGATTAGGGGTGTAAAAGTCGGATAAACGACCGTTTAGAGATATAGTATATATATATAGTATATATATAGTCGAATTTGGTACCTTTTCGGGGCATAAAATTCGTATATTAGGTCTTTACCTATGAAATTGCCGTTCTGCAGTACTGGCCATTTCAAATCAAAATAATTTTTGTTTGGCTAAGAATTCTAATTTCAAATAAATTTTATTTTAAAAACATGGAATTTTTTTTCCAATTGTAGTCATTTGTTTATTGATTAGTGTTACAATTTCATCGCATTTCAATATTTTTCGTCATCATGGATATGTTAAAAATTCGAGTAATTATGGAATATGAGTACCGTCGTGGCAGCAACGCGGCACAAGCGGCACGCAACATCTACGACATTTACGGAGCTAACACTACAAACCGACGCACCAGCTGTTATTGGTTTGCTCGCCCCGTTCTGGAAATATCGACCTGAAAAATGAATCGGACGACCGCGACGTCCGAAGAATTTGGTCGACAATGACGAATTAAAGGTGATTGTCGAAGCTGATGATACACAATCTACGGCTGAATTAGCAGAAGCTTTCGACGTTTTTCGACGTTTCGAATTTTGAACCGCATTGTTACCTGCGATGAAAAATGGATTCTGTTTGATAACCGCAAGCGCTCAGCAAGTTGGTTGGATCCTGGTTCAGCACCTAAACAATGCCCTAAACGAAAACTTACCCCTAGAAAAGTGATGGTCACTGTTTGGTGGTCTAGCGCCGCGGCGGTGTGATTCATCACAGCTTCTTACCAAACGGGGTGAGCATTACTGCAGTACACATTACTGTGAAGAACTGAACACAAAGGAGAAGCTGGCACATCTCCAACCAGCATTGGTCAATCGCTCGTCTCCGCTGCTCCTGCACGACAACGCGCGACCTCATACTGCACAGCAGACGGTCTCTAAGTTGCAAGAACTGGGGTTGGAAGCTCTCCGTCATCCGCCCTACTCGCCAGACCTTGCGCCTACAGACAAGAACAACAAGACTACTTTTTCCAGAATTTGGATAACTTCTTGGCGGGAAAAAAAACAATACCCGAGGGGCAGTACAAAATGCCTTTGAAGAATTAGTTGCCTCCCGTCCAGCTGATTTCTTTAAGAAGGGCATCAATAAACCGCCACTGCGTTGGCAAAGATGCATTGATTGCATGGGTGATTACTGTGATTAATACAAATAAAAAATACATGAAAAAAAATCGTTTAAATTTTTTCATACAAAACGGCAATTTCATAGGTAAAAAGACCTATTATGTAACCGTTTGGGGATACAACATTTTGATAAATGTCTATCATTTTGATAGATGATTGGAATTTGGAGCCATAAAAGTCAAGATATAAACTGAATTATATACAGTCCAGAATATAACTTATTTGCTTGGGGGGACGATAATCGGATAAATGACTGTTTGGCGCGAAATATAGTCAAATTAACGACCGTTTGGTGAAATAAGTCGAATTTGGCACCTTTTCGGGGTATACAAGTCGTACATATCGTGGTTTGGTGGTATAACAGTTGGATAAATATCTAGATGATTGGCATTTAGTGCCATAAAAGTTAGATATAAACAGAAAGTCGGATAAATTACTGTTTGGGTGGATAAAAGTTTGTTATATGTAATTGTGCTTTCCTCTGAATACTGTAAAGAAAACTATAATTTTTCAATAAAACAACATTATATTAAACATAATAATATGTTTTTTATTAAATTTACAAATTAAAACGTATACATCTAAAAATTTAAATTAACTTATATAAGTAGAACAGTTAACTATAAAACAAATAAATTAATTAAGTAGCAATCTTGTAAACTATACTAATATTATAAAGAGGAAAGATTTGTATTTTTGTGTGTATCTTTGTAATGAATAAAATCAAAAACTACTGTGCCGATTTGAAAAATTCTTTCATCAAAAGCTACATTCACCCTGAGTGACATAGGCTAAATTTAATTATGGGACACCACTTACTTTTACTTATGTATAAATAAGTCAAGCCACAAAATTATTTATAGGCCACGTGTTAAACTTCTAATTTTATAACTAAGCAACGGGAATATGACATAGCCTCTAATAAACTAATTCACCTATATTACAACGCCAACTAAATATTCTATAGAAAGCGTCAATTAAAGATCAACAATTATCTAAACTTGTCCTTCTTATTTATACATTGCCACCTAACTTACTAACTCAGCCGCGGAATTTATATCTTATCACCATTTTACATTGAACAGCTTCAACTCAAGATCCTCAAAAAAATATAATTCAAGCTTCCATAGACAACCTCATTTATTATAAATTAGCATGTAAAATAATGCGTCATATTCTTTTATCGTGAAAATCATAACTGTAATATTTGGCGCGAGTGCGTGAGACGACAGCGACCGGCCGTTTGCACCAATCAGAGAGCGTCATTCGATTCATTCCAAACTGAAACGGTTTACCAACCGTCGATTGATCCATGAACCGTTGGTCAACATTATCTAAGGACTTTTCATCCACGAGCATTACGGGGTCGATTTCAAACAGAGCTAAAAATGTTGTCATCTCTAATAACTTTGTTTTTTTATTGCCAATGGTTTTTGTTTTTTTTTATATTATAGTTTTAATTTATCTTTTTACGTTCCAAAACAAAACAAAACCCAAAAGTGTGCCATTTGCGAGAAAACTAAAACTATAACATTTTGTCCCTTAAGAAAATATTACTTATTTTCCGTTTACGTTTAAATAAAGTCGAATAAATACGAAGTTACCCGTAGAAAATCTATTTATTTAATAGTTTATATCATGATGATGTGCAAGCATTCAAAAATAGTATAAATTTTTCTTTTGAGAATAATAGAATACTCGTATTTTAGTGATTTAAACATTGATCATGGTTTATCTGTCATTCATGTAGCGTAAGTTAATACCGTCATAATATTAAATCTAGGGAGCTCCCGAACCCCTGCCTCACCCCACCCGCTGACACATCATCAGTGGCCTTGCAGCGTTTTTTCAGAGCGGTGGTGCGTTTCGTATTTTTTGCGAGATATTCATATTTCTACCGATTTCAATGCCGTGGACGAAACTCGACTCATTCATCTCTTAACCATAATTGCAAAAGGTATTGTAATCTAATTTTTATAACACATTGTTTCTTATAGCTAACAAGAACATGGATATTTTAAATGTATTTGATTACCGTCTAGAAAGTTCCACAAGCTTAAAAATTATATGTTTGTTCCGAATATCATTAGTGTTACTGTCATTTGTGTCAATTTTTCAAGTAACTCTAATGATATTGAATGTAACACTAATGAAATATTATAATAATGAATTATTAACAAAAAATTAACGCTTTCCACCTGATTACGTCGAAGGCAGTTTGTTTTTTTAATTCTCCTTTTTTGTGTGTGTTGTGATGAAAATCAATGTATATATATTTACATGATTATCTACGAAATTTGCTATAAATTATCGGTGTTTATATTTTGAGTTTGAGTGTTGCTTTGTGTTATTAAGCTAGGGCTTAATGGCTGCTATTTATGAAATTATTTTTTTAGGACATTATGCCGAATAAGAAAAGCATGAGTGAATATGAGTTAGAAAGAAGAAGAATAGCAAGGAGAGAAAAATATAAACAATTTAAAAACAACCCAGAACAATATGCCGATGAAAGAGCTAAAAAAAGAGAAGAGAGAGTAAGAAGATGAGAAGCCAAATTGATTACGAAACTTTAGTCCACATGGACTTTTCGGAAAATTATAGCTATAAATTCGCTGAAGAAGTCCAAAGCTTGCACTTTGGAGGTAGTCGTGGCCAGGTTTCTTTGCTCACAGTAGTAATTTATATTAAAAAGCGAAGGGAAATCATTAACTATTCTTTATGCACAGTTAGTGAATGCACTCGACATGATTCACCAGCTGTGTGGGCTCATATGCAGAAAGCACTGGAGTTTTTATTTGAAAAATCTCCTAATAATATATTACTTCTGTGCATATACTAACAGATATCCCTTCAAGTCAATATCGCAACAAGTATATATTTTACATTATGACACAGCTGCAACATGCCTTCTCATCATTAAAGTCAGTAACTTGGAACTATCAGGAAGCCGGCCACGGTAAAGGTGCTCCAGATGGTGTTGGCGACGTAGTTAAAAGGACGGCTGACTACCAAGTAAAATGCGGGCGTGATGTGGGAGACTTCTCAGCATTTGTTGGTATGGTGCAAGAAAACATTAAAAATGTCGAGATAAGGGTTGTAGAAAAACATGAGAATAGAGAAAAAAAAATTCATCTCCCCAAAAACAGCTCCTTTTAAAGGAACTATGTTAGTCCACCAGGTGATTTGGCACTCCGAATCGGAGTTCCTTGAGTTTGGAAAATTGAGTTGTTACGAGTGTGTTGACACCATTTGTAAAAAAATATGAATAGATAAATACAAAAATATTGATTGTAATATGGAAGATTTAAAAATTGAATCAATACTTGAGTACATTTAAGTTTAAAGAAAACTACTGTTTTTAATTATATGGATAATTTTAATTTATGTGTGTTTAGACTGTGATTAGTTGCTATATTATATTTGTTTGAAAATTGTGCTTAAACGATATGTATAATTATATGATATGTATATGTCTTAAAATTTTCATAATTAAGTTTCTCTAAGAAGACTGAAAAATTATATGCATCCAAATAATATTTTTATGATTGTTAAGAGACATTAAACTGATTTAATCCTGATTTTTTTTTAATTGTCATTAGTTGGCATCTAATCTCATTAGTGTTTTAGATAATTTCATTAGTGTAACCACATCACTCATTCGTGTCACTCTGATTTCAATTTTTCAATGGTTTTCATTAAAAAATCATTAATATTTTATTTAACTTATGTTACTATAACCTCATATAATCAGGTTATACCATTAATAAGCCAAAAAACGGGTATTTAAGAAATCAAACAAAAAAGGATCATTTTAAATCGAAATTTGAAATCGACCCTACGGCAACATTACTCTACGTCAGAGAATGCTTAAGTTAACTACCCGACTCGGATAGGTTAGGTTAGAAGGCTGAGGCGGGAGCGAAGCGGAGCGGAGCTCCCGCCTCAGCCTTCGTGGTTATTTTTTTTCGTTTATTTCGTTAAACCACCCAGAAATAGGAGCATCGCTAAGCGGGGCTCAGAGTTATGCTGGCAAAACTTTCGTGGATAAAAAGTCCTTTGGATGAAAAGTTAATGGTTTAAAGATAATGTTGACCAATGGTTCATGGACCGTTGGTAAACCGTTTCAGTTTCCTACCTAATTAGTTACGTTACGTTAGTTAAAATAGGTGCCTATAATACCTAGGCTGACTATTTCTGTGAGTTGTGTAGAAGCTTATTGTGCGTGTAAAGGGCAGCAGAGTGCGCGAATGTCGCGGGGCAGTGACTGCATTGAAGCGGCCGCTCGCCCGTGTGGGTGCGGATGTGAGACTGTAGAATCGTTTGAGTCTGAAACAAAGTAATATTATTATGTACGATATCGTATATCGTATATTTACGTACCTAAACATTAACATTTCAGTTAAACTTTAAAGTCTACTCGTAGAATGTACGAATTGGCTTGCGAACTTACATTGCACGATATAGGAAGTTTGTGATGCGCAGTTCTAGATGACGCTAGTAGTCTTCTAGTAGTTTACGCGGTTACTATAGATGGCGTTACTCAGTGATCAATAAATCTAGACCTCAGAAGCTTAAGGACGAATGTATTATTATACTTCAGACTATTTATAGTAAACTGGCACTTATGACCAAATGCTTCCTTCCTTTAGGGAGGCAGGGAGGCGGAATATCCATAAGACAAACTAGGCACAAAGAATGTACAAAGGGGCGTAATAGACGATGGAACAGCAACTATAGTTGAGGCTGCCACAAGTCGGAATAAAGCAATGCCAGCTCCAAATTGGAGTAACCTCTACCACACATGTAGTAACGACAACTACAGTGATCAAATTTTTAACTAGTATCTATAGTACTAGATAATTTATAAGGTGCTATAAAAATATCTGCCACGGCTGCAATGGGAGACAGTATTGTGTTTATAGATTACAATAGTGAAGAAAAATTATTGATAATTTGTCTTATTTTTTTCATACAAAAAATTGTACGTCTAAATTTGAATTGATTTATTGGCATAACACCATTCTGTAGACTTAATAAGCTGTTGCCGCACCGCACGCCCCGCACCGAATTCATACGCTGAACTGCCATTCTTATCAAACGATGCCACCGCGCGGCGGTTGTCAAAGGACAACCCCGCGCGCCCCCACCCGCACCCGCCGCACTACCCCGTTCGTCGCACGCGCTAGCCGATCGCCGGGCGCTCGCCAGTCGCCCCTCTGGGGCCCCCGGCCGCGGCCGCTCGGAAGATAGTTTTAGCGGTCAACGACGGGAATATCGCACGCCTTTATTAAAAATGCCTCCCAGACGACGGTATTCTAATCAAGAATACCTTGAAATGGTATTGTGCTACCGCGAGTGTAACTCCGTAACTGCACATGCCGTGAACTTATACCAGTAGAGGTTTGGTGTGCGAGTTAGTCATCATACCATTCTGTATGCCGTGTACAGGTTTAGAGACCACGGCCGCTTTGACCCGCCTCCGGTTGACGCAGGCAGGCCTCCATACTAGTGTACTCCGACGTAGTGTTGTGCGGCCTGACCATTTTCAGACTCGGTTTAGTGTTAATGTGTGGGCCAGCCCACACATTAACACTAAACCAGTGTTCTTGGACAGACTGGACGGAGAGTCGTATCTGCGTTTACTACGAACCCGTGTGAGAAGAATGTTGGAACGTATTCCTCTTGAAGAGATAAGAGGGCTGCACTTCAAACATGATGGAGCACCACCTCATTTCGCCATCAACGTACGGGAATTTTTGAACGGTGTGTGGTACGGTCGTGAAAGTTGGAAAGGCCCGGGCCGAAGAGGGCCAGTGCCGTGGCCTACTCGCTCGCCGGATTTAACCCCTCTAGACTTTTTTGTGGGGTCGTGTAAAGGATCTAGTGTACGGCTGAACCGGACATGATATCAGAAGTGTGGTAGAACTAATAAGGCGAATCAAACGCGCATTTAGACAATTAAAAAGTGAAACGGACACATTAAACAAAGTTAAGAGACACGTATGTAAGCGTGCCTACATTTGTGTGCAACGCGGACTAGTGCAACAGTTTTGTAGATAAGTAGGTAGGGAGTGTGTAAATAACTGTAAATACGGTGCAATTGTTGTAAATATAATGATTAACTTTTAAACACGCCAAGTTACTGTAATTTATCGTTATTTGAAATGAATCTAATCTAATTGCGATTCTTACACTAACTTGACAGTCCAAAGCCTGTTTTAAGTGTGATGGGAAGTTTATCATCTTATTTACTTAAGTTTTTTGGAAGAATGCAGAAGCTGGTAAGTAATTGCACTTTTAAAACACTTGTTTGACAGCGTATTATTGCGTACCTACACGTACAGATAGTGATTTCAGTTTTCATTCGCGGAACAGATGGAAAGAGATAGCATGTGTTTTCATTGACGATGCGACACATCGCGCGTAATTTGTGAACGGCTTTATGCAGAGTATAGTCAATGTTTATTTAACTTATTTACTTTCTCAAATTGAAATAACTGTTCCGGGGTACGAAAGCTCTTCACTATTGTAATCTTTAAACATAATACTACCTCCCATTAAAGCCGTGGCAGATATTTTTATAGCACCTTATATATATAAAAATGAATCGCCATTTCCTTGGTCACGGCATCATGCGCGAACGGGTGGACCGATCTCACTATTTCTTTTTTTGTTGAGTTTGTTATTGTCAGGAGAAGGTTCTTATGAAAGAAAAGAATTTGATTGGTTAGGTGGCGGGGCTACGCCGGGAGACATTGATGACATACTGCATTCTTAACGCGAAAGAACTATAATACCGTAACCACCATATTAAAAATTCTAATGTAACCTTTGTGCTTTTGACAATATACAATTTTTTAATGTAACCTTATGACGTTTGACATAACATTGACAGAATGCTGCTCTTAGTGCACATCACGGTTAGTTCATATCACGCCTAATATTAAAAGTTTCATTTCATATACAGTTTCAGTTAAGACAGGACAACATCTGTCGCGTCATCTAGTTATTTATAAAATAGAGGCGCGATGAGATGCTTGCCTACATCGCTCTCAAGGTTTAATCCACCTCTGATAAAGGCACATACGACGACGAATGTTTCTGACATATAATGGCACATCCGACCTTATGCTTGTAATCCCTATAAATACATACATACATAAGCTCACGCCTGTTTCCCAGCGGGGTAGGCAGAGACAATGGACCTCCACTTGCTACGATCCCTACACACATCTTTCGCTTCATTCACTCTCACAACATTCTTCATACAAGCACGTCGGTTTAGGGTGGATCTTATTTGACCTTTTAAGAGGATGTCTCCATTTGGTCAGAGAACGTTCATCAAGGTCTTCCCCTTCCGACTGTTTTTTGTTTTGTTTCGGATGGACATTTGTAGTTATCCCCGAGGCCTTTGCTACTTCACCGGGCATAAAGGCTAGCAGAGCTCCAGCCTAGATAAAAATTTATCACTACATACTAAGCAACCTGCGCAAGAGGGCGTCCCCTGTGGGACTTGGACCTCGGCTCAGGGCGACCGCTGACGGGGAGATTGAGAGATTATGGCTTTTAGTTTAGGGGAGTTTTGTGCAACTGTCGCTGTACTTTACATTTCGCGGGCCTCTCGGACTTCGGGTCTACGAGGGCATCGGAAGGTTCTTAGCAAACTAAGGGTCGGGAGGGCCTTCGGACTGTGCCACTCACACTTGCCATGTATACCCGTTTTGTCAATCTTTCTTCATCTGCCCTTTCCACGTGATCAAACCATGTCAACATTCCCTTCTCTATCTTCGTAATCGTAATCTCTAAAATACTTACAGTAAAACCCCGTCCGCAATAGTCACATATCTTGTCTCGTGGAGGCCGTTGTTTGAGATGCACGTAGTTGAAGTGACGTCGGAGCGCTGTGTTACTCCTGAATATCTGAAACACAACGAGTTTTAAGACCTTGTGAGAGGTTTTTATTTAGTCACCCATGAGGCTTTCGCTACTTCACCGGTCATAAAGGCAAGCAGACAGACCTCGGCTCAGGGCGGTCGCTGACTGTAGTATTACGGGATCATGACTTCTAGTATTTTTTTTGGGTGTTTTGTACAATTGTGGCGCTACGTTACAGTTCGAAGCCTTTCGAACTTTAGGTCTTTCTTTCTTGGTCTTTACCCATTTCTAAATAAAGGAATCCCTTTGTACCCAAAATAACCCAAAATCCTGCCTTGAATGCATCTGTTCCTAGGTTAAGACCTAGGAACAGATGCATTCAAGGCAGGATTTAAAGATCTGGATGTAAAAAGGGAGTGAGGGACCCTTGGCCACAAAATACTTTCAAATTAAGATGTTTTCTGTGGACGGACATATCGCAGGTATAATTTTATAGTGGCACAAAAATATGTTATGATTCAAAGCAGTGGTGAACTTAAATATTTGCCGCCGTAGGCTATTCAAATTTTGCCGCCCCTACTATTAAACTACTTAAAATGTTAGTATTGAAAATGATGGAGGTTAAGACTTATGTAAGAAAAAGAAATGTTGCACAAATGTCTGCTGCCGTTGCTAATAAATCAGCAACGAAGATTCAAAGCAATCTGATCCATAATAACAGGTGCCTAAAAAACATTGCACATTACACACCATATTTACATTTACTCTTGTGGTATTAAAGCAGCCACGAGGCTTTTGCTACTTCACCGGACATAACTTTGAGCGTACAAACGGAATAACACTTACTTTAGTACATTTAGTGCAGCTGTGCGTATTTATCTTGAGATGTTCCCAGTTTATGTGTATTTTAAGATCATTCTTCTTTACGAACTTCATGCCGCATTCGTCGCAGATGTATCTGTAGAACAATGAAAGAAATAAATAAAATTAAAGCGTGTGTTTGTAATAGACACAAAAGGTTTTTACTTAATGCCTATAAAAGTATATGAGGTACTAATAACAAAAACTGGACTAGCATTTGCCGTTTTACGTTTTACGAATAGGCACCTCAAAAAACGCACTAATAGTATCGCGAGTACAGTAAAAAAAACTATTTCCTTTAAAAAATGCGTTAACAGGAGGGTTACGACCCCATCAGAGAGGTCGCCATATTTTGCCATTGACGATGATCGAACGATCGACTCGACTACCACTGAGCTATGACCCAACAAGTGTCCGGACTTGACGCGGATATGGCTTATTTTTGGGGTCGGCAATTTTAATAATATAGACGCAATAAATAAGGCTAAAAAAGTTAGACAACCTCCGTAGCGTAGCGGTATTTGGCTCACTTTAAATCTCGGGTTCGATCCCCACGCTGAACAAAAAATATTTGTGTAAATTCTAAGATTTCTTTCCTGGTCTGGTTGGTTGAGGGACTACACTCGTGCCTCAGAAAGCACGTTAAGCCGTTGGTCGATTGTTATACTGTCATCTAATATATAACAAGCGTATGCCAGGGATAGGGCCTGCTGCCCTATCCCTGGCATACGCGTTTCCTTGTGTGGTACAACATAATACTGCGGTCACCAACCCGCCTACCATGCGTTGTCACTAAGGCAAAGCCCTTCCTTGGAAGGAGTTTTCTGATTGACATACGTAGGCAGCCACGAGGCTTTTGCTACTTCACCGGGCATAAAGGCGAGCAGAGCTCCAGCCTTAATTAAATTAAAGGTTTAAAAACTACAAACTAAGCAACCTGCGCAGGAGGGCGCCCCCTGTGGGGCTTGGACCTCGGCTCAGGGCGGTCGCTGGCGATGAGATTGAGGGATTATGACATTTAGTATTTTAGGGGAGTTTTGTGCAACTGTTGCTCTACTTTACAGTTCGTGGGCCTCTCGGACTTCGGGTATACGAGGGCATCGGATGGTTCTTTGCAAGCTAAGGGTCAGGAGGACGAGGGGGGACGCTTCGCGTTCGCGGGTGCACTCTTCTCCGGCGGGTCGGATAGAGTGGTCTCTGTGTAGTGGTGCTAGTTTCTTGCAGTATTTTTAATGCTAGTTGGTAGATTGTTATCTCGTCGTCTGGGTCATCTAGGACGCCCCGAGGCCGACGGTGTTTACGACGCTTTGTGGGCAAAGGCCTATAGTCGGATGCTGCAACAATCAACGGGTTTGGGTGTTGCGCCGCGGATTCGAAGAAGCGTTCCGACGCCTCTTTCATCCACTGCTTGATGGAAGGCAGTAGGAGATCAGAATGTAAATTTCGATTACGAATGAACTACGGTGCCCCGGTGGCTCGTCGAGTGAATCAACTTTGAACAGTCTGTAAGCGGTGCAAACTGCTAGACGCGGTATGAGCAAATACGGTGCTCGCGTACGTCATAATCGGTCGTATACCTTGGAAGGACTAGTCGACGTTATACCAATGAGATAATCGCAACAAATACGGCCACTAAGGTGCTAATTTTATTGAAATTAAAATCGTAGCTAGTATCTATTTATACTAATAATATACAGTAATACCCCGACTTACGCTTTCCCGTTTTACGCGAATTCGGAGATACGCGGTTTTTATTTGTGAGCACCATGCTCGGTTTACTGCAAGTTAAACTGCTAACTGCTAACCTAACCTAACAAGAAACGAAAAACACTGTCTTTCGGAGTGTAAACTAAATATTATCATTATTAACTTAAGAGGACTTGAAATCTAAAATAAAAAAAGGAATCAGCAAAGATATTTGATCGAACGAAATAATAAGTGAAAATCTTTCTCTTTGAATGCAGACGTCACGGTATTATCGCTTAGATGGAAACCATGTTAGAACTATGGTGTGATAATGTAAAGATCATTCATAATTTAACGTATTATTAAACATGTTTATTCTGATTTATTGTTTTTTTAAGACTCTAGTCCCGATTACACAAACATTGTATGTATTTATAGGGTAAGTTGAACCCCGACTTACACGGCTATCCCGTAGTCCCACCTATCGCGTAAGTCCGCGGTATTAATGTATATAAAACTGAAAAGTTTATTTGCTTTTTGCTTGATCATGCTAATCTCAGGAACTACTCATCCTATTTAAATAATTATTTCAGTGTTAGCTAGCCCATTTATCGAGGAAGGCTATATTTAATTATAAAGTTCCTACGGGAACGGGAGATACGCAGATGAAACCGCGCCAGGGAATCTAATACATAATTGTTATTGATAAATGCTCTATCATCATCATCATCATCAGCCCGTATAACGTCCACTGCTGAACATGGGTCTCCTCCCGAGAGGGAGGGTATTTGCCATAGTCACCACGCTTGGCAGGCGGGTTAGTGACCGCAGTATTATGTTGTACCACACAAGGAAATGCTGCTGCCCGTTCCTTGACATACGATTATTATAGATGATTTTATAACAATCGGGACCAACGGCTTAACGTGCTTTCCGAGGCACGGAGGGTAGTCCCTCAACCAACCAGACCCGGAGAGAAATCTTGGAATTGACACAAAGATTTTCTGTCCGGTGTGGGGCCCTTAGGGTGCTGTATCGTGGTGTCTTTTCCGCAACGATCACCTACGCGGCGGGATGCTGGTGGAGGCGGGTGACTACCCATATGGTGAGGTCCGCGTTGTTGAGGGCGCAAAGGCCTGCGTTGATCTTGCTGACCAAAGCGTATCGCACCTGCAGCACAGCGGCCCTTCCGGTCCTGGCGGGGGTTCTCCCTGCTGACCTCGAGGTTATGCGTGCTGTTAAGATTGATGACGAGCGGCATCGGCCGGGGAAGGAGCTAAGGACTAGGAGGAAACAAATTTCGGAGGAGACTGTTGCCATTTGGCAGCAGAGATGGGAAGAGGAGGCGAAGGGCAGGGAGCTCCATCGATTTTTCCCCGACGTGGCGGCACGACTTGAGGCAACTTGGGTCGAGCCGGACTACCACGTCTCGCAGATCCTCACTGGGCATGGGGCGTTTAGGAAGCGGCTGCACGAGCTGAACCTTAGCGCCATCAGCGAGTGCTACTGTGGTAGCGGGGAAGAAGAGGACGTGACCCACATACTGTGGCACTGTCCCCTGTACAGCGCCGACAGACATAGGATGCTGGATGGGATCAAGCGCAAGGATGAAGGACCAATCTTCTACGGGGACCTGGTCTCCTCGGAGGAAAATTTCTGGCGGTTGAGAGACTTCGCGCACAGGTGGAGTAAAAGAAGGAAGGAGTTGGAGCAGGAAGAACGAGCCGAAGACGTACAGAGCTAGCAGATGGCGGTGTCGGTTGGTGACGAAGTCGACGTTACGAGTATGTGTGAAACCCATGAAGGGACGCGGAGCTAGACAGTAGAGCCACCCCAGAATGGGGAGAAGGCAGCAGGGCATGACGACATTGTAGGGAGTCAAGAACGTGCGCGCGTGAAAGAGCCGAGAGCAAGTAGCGCGCGCATCTCCCGTGATTCGGTCCATATAACCAAGATGGTTGGAGGGACCATGGGAAGGTGGTGGGAAATGTCCGGTGTGGGGATCGAACCCACGACCTCCGAGATTCAATGCGAGCCAAATACCGTTCCGCTACGGAGGTTGTCAAAATGCTCTATGGCGGTTACCAAAAGACCAACGCTATTAATTTGTTATTGACAATTGTAAATATATAATCACCACTGTTCGTAAATCTACTCTTTACTCCAGTGGCACCCTGAGCTTTGGTCGTAACCCCTCAGGTGGATGTCGCTTAGACTTTGGCCGGATTCTTGGAAGTTAATTTTAGACCTGTTACCTTTAAGGCATCTTACTATAATGTGTACATTTGTCATTTATCGCACGACAGACGGACAGACTGATAAAAAATTATGTAAGATCAAATTATTTTAACAATGTTTTTAGCTACTTAAGTGATACTTTTGTTAGATTTAGTCTTATACCGTGTAATTTTGACAAGTACAAGTGTTCGTAAATACCTAAGTGCTGAATAAATTTCATTATTTCATTATACCTATGAAAAGTAATAAAGAACCTATATCTTATTTTATTAAAATAACAATAATAAAACTTACTTTTTATCACTATCCGTGATATGATTGGAATGCGTGTTGAGATGATGCATCAACGTCTTCTCGTTCCTGTACTGAGTGCGACACAGCGCACAGAACGCGCGGCCCGGCTCATGTTCGTGAACGGACTTAACGTGGGCGGCTAGTCCGGACTTGGCACGATACATTTTGTTGCACGGCTCACATTTGTAGACTCGGGAGGACTGACTGTGGACTGTACTGTACGGAGAGTAATAACGGTTTCGCACTACGTCCAATCCGAATCCGATCTGGACCCGTGAAAATATGGTCCGTAGTAGCCGTAGAACTATATCTATGGTAATATACGCACTAGATCCGATCTCCGTCATCTGATTTCTTTCCACGGGTTCGGATCGGACATAGTGCGGAACCGCTCTTAATCTATATTAATATACTAGCTGCGCCCCGCGGTTTTACACGCGTTACTTTACTCCAGTGAGTCGGAGCGTGATGTTTTGTAGCCTATATGTTAATCCAGCGTATATCACGGTGCAAAATATCAGCCAATTCATCTACAGTAACCGCACAAAATAACATGCAATACAAGTTCGCAAGCCAATTCGAAGATATACAAGTTCCGAACAAATGTCCGTCGGTCGCCGGGCATACCACCTCGCTCGGCAAAGATCTTCATTTTCTATGGAGGAACACCACCAACTCTACAAATCAATAGAGGAACGTTTGGTTTTTTTTTCCGGAAGGACTTACGTAGGTAGCCACGAGGCTTTTGCTACTTCACCGGGCATAAAGGCAAGCAGAGCTCCAGCTTTAATAAATGGTTTAAAAACTATAAACTAAGCAACCTGCGCAAGAGGACGTCCCCTGTGGAGCTTGGACCTCGGCTCAAGGAGATTGAGGGATTATGACTTTTAGTATTTTAGGGGAGTTTTGTGCAACTGTCGCTCTACTTTACAGGGCGCGGGCCTCTCGGCCTTCGGATCTACGAGGACATCGGATGGTTCTTTGCAAACTAAGGGTCAGGAGGCCGAGGGGGGAGGGGAACGATTGATAGCTTGCGAATTTGTATTGCGCGATACAGGTTAGTTGGGATGCTAGGTGGTAGATGGCGCTACTCGTCTTCTTGTAGTCTGTGCATTATGTAGATGTCGCTACATATATATAGAGGCGTTATAACACCCAGTAGGAGGAAATGGGTTTGTAGAGTAACGGTTGGTGGTGTTCCTCCACAGAAGATAAAGATCTTCTTCACCGAGCGAGGTGGTATGCTGGCGACCGACGGCCATTTGGTGATATCTAAATGTCCTATTAAAAATAAGCGGCCGTAGCCCAATGGCTAGGGCGTCGGACTTGCGATCTTGAGGTCACCGGTTCGAACCCCACCCATTGCACTACCGACGTGAACCCACTCGTAGCACAAGCATTTTAGCTTAGCACGAGAGGTTAACAAGAATACTTGTAGACTGCAAAACTCTGCTAGTAATCATTTAAAAAAAAAAGAATTTTCTTGAGAACTTGTATTGCGCGATACAGGTTAGTTAGGATGCTAGGTGCTAGATGGCGCTGCTAGTTATATTGTGTTTTTGTGTGGCTACTACAGGGCCCCGAGTCTACTATCGTCATGGCGTGTCCATGAACTGTCAATGACAGTTCAATGGTCGATTTTTTTCCCATTTGGTAATCTACGAATCCAAATGACGTCATAATGGTGTCACTATGACATCACGATTATATTAGCGTAGTTGAATATAATAACAAATGATACATTTATAAGGTTTGAAATCGCCTAAATAAACATTACAATCACCCTAACCATCTCCCCTACTACTTCTGTTGACGGCCTTTTTCTGCGGTAGCAACACCGACTGCCATTCCAGCGCCGACACCATAGTAAGATTAGTAGATTAACGTTTTTGGCATAATGATATCATAATGGCTCTACGGTGGCACAATACTTAAAAAAATAGCAGACTCGGCCCCCAGATGTCGCTACAGGTTAATACTCACTATAAATGTGCCCTGAGTCCGTTCAAGTTAACGAAAGTGTTGCCACATATCTTACACTCGCATCCCTGATTCCTGTGTTTGTCCATGTGGTAACGAAAAACGCGGTTAGATCTGGAAAAAAAATTATCATTAAAAGTTGTAAGGCTGCAGAGGTTCTATAAGGATGCTAAAGATAAACCACCTAATCATATAAATATTGATTAACTATTGAAGAAAACATCATCGTCAACAGCCCGTACAACGTCTACTGGTGAACATGGGCCTCCCCCCGAGAGAGGATTTTTGCCATAGTCACCACGCTTGGCAGGCGGGTTGGTGACCGCAGTATAATGTTGTACCACAAAAGGAAACGCTGCTGCCCGTTCCTTGATATAGGATTATTATAGATGATGTTATAACAATCGGGACCAACGGCTTAGCGTGCTTTCCGAGGCACGGAGGGTAATACCTCAACCATCCAGACCCGGAAAGAAATCTTAGAATTTACACAAAGATTTCTTGTGCAGCGTGGGAATCGAACCCACGGACTCCGAGATTTAAAGCGAGCCAAATACCGCTACGCTACGGAGGTGTTGTGGAGAAAACATCATTGTTTTAAATTAAATGTTTATGCTACCGAAAACCGAAAGATCGGATCGTTTGTTCCAAAGAAGAATCAACCAATGAATACTCGTCATTTTTTCGCGCGCCGCTTAATCACGTGACAATTGTCAAGTATCCATACATTTGCGTGTTAGATTTTCTGTAAAGTAGAGCGACAGTTGCACAAAACTCCCCTAAAATACTAAAAGTCATAATCCCTCAATCTCATTGCCAGCGACCGTACTGAGCCGAGGTCCAAGCCCCACAGGGCGCCCCCTTGCGCAGGTTGCTTAGTTTGTTGTTTTAAACCATTAATTAAGGCTGGAGCCTTTATGCCCAGTGAAGTAGCTAAACCGTCATGGCTACCAGCGTAAACCGGACGAAAAAAAAAGGGAGAGATTTTTTGCTAGCGATCAACATTGTCTAGGTCTTCAAGAGAACCTGACATTCTGGGGGCACCAGATATCATGCACTAGTTATTCCTGAGGGTTTTAGTTAACACAAACTCACTGGGTAGATAGTAAATCCGCAACTCTTACACACTTAGTCGGGTTGTATTCTGTCCGGGGGCGCCAAGAGCTTCTAATCGTAGCGCTGTATAAGTTAGAACTTAGAAACAGCTTGGCAGGTAATATCTAGAAGAGAAGTATGTTACACAAACTCTCTGGGTAGTACCCACGTAGTCGGGTTGTATGCTGGCTGGGGGCGCCGCGAGCTTCTCATCGCAGTACTGTATATGTAAGACACAGCTAGGCAGGTCATGTCTAGAAGACAAGTGTGTTATACAAACTCACTGGGTGGTAAACCCGCAGCTCTTACACACGTAGTCGGGTTGTATTCGGTCCGGGGGGGCCGCGTGCTTCTCATCGTAGTGCTGTATGGCCGACTGTATGTGATTGTACCGGCGGCCACATACCATGCATTCAACCCTGTGAAAATGTAATGGAATCATCACTTTGGGAAAATCCATATTAATCTTAATTTAAAAACTAAATATTCCGCACCTCTCCCCGCCCACAAAAATCATGCACTACGTGCAGGAAGGAAACTAAAAATATGCAAAAATACAATCACGGAGCATCATCAGGGTGGTGTTTGCACAGTAGCGTTCGACTAGTTAATACCACTCTGATGATGTTCCGTGGAGTAGAATATATTTTTATTCATCATCACCATCATTATCATCAGCCCGTATAACGTCCATTGCTGAACATGGGAGCGCAGGCAGGTTGGTGACCGCAGTATTTTGTTGTACCACACAAGGAAACGCTGCTACCCGTTTCTTAGTATACAATTATTATATAAATGATGTTATAATAATGGGGACCAACGGCTTAACCTGCTTATTGAGGCACGCAAGGTAGTCCCTCAGCCAACCAGACCCGAAAATAAATTCTGGGATCGAACCCACGACCTCCGAGATTTAAAGCGAGCCAAATACTGCTACGCTACGCAGGTTGTCATATACTTGATATTTAATTTTATTAAATAACATTTTATATTTATGCCGATGATCTACATTAATTAATCTCATTTTTGACATCTACAATGTAGATTTATTATTATTATACTATATAAACTATTCAAAATTCAGTTAAATTAATAAATTTAAAAATACAAATACCTTCTGACATGGCGTCTCATATGCTCATCAAAGGAAAACTTGGTGCTTAATATAGACTTGCATATATCACACTGATGACTCTTCTTGGTCTAAAAACATAAAAAAAATACAGTTCAAAATGACTTCGAACTTGTGTTATAACCTTTTTTTTTTGTTGTCTGGTAGGAAATGCATTTACGCAATCCTCCCGCCGCCGCTGCAGCGTTTCCGCGCTGGCGGTGGGACTCCCCCCTGTCCATAGTGGTGGTATGCTACTCATACCACGAGGAGAGGACCCTACACCACTAAAACCCCTCAGACAATCCTCTGTCCGCCATTGGTGGCCGGGTACGCAAAAGCAATCCTACCCTCCAGCGGCACCCGCGGCCACGGCTTCCTTTTGTGACATAACCTGCCTACAGAAGGAGGCAACCACCTCCCACTACCTCTCGCTTTGGACCATCTTTCAGATGATGGTCGGCAGCGAGGGGTCGTCTCCCACCACGCCAGCGAGCTTCTCCCTCTCGCTGGCCCACGGACACTCCACCACCGTGTGACAGCGAGTGTCCTCGTTCGTATAACCTAGATTAACTCGTATTATAAGGCACTAGAATCATTTTGCCAAGCACATTTATCATTGCCGTCTCTAAGGAAACCTTTTTGTTGTGTAAAAAAAACATGTCTATTTTAAAATTGTTACGTTTACTTACTGACATATAGTTAGCAATTTGCTACATCACCGGGCGTAGAGAGGAGTAGAGCTCCAGCCTCAATACATGGTTCAAATACTACAAACTAAGCAACCTGCGCGACTTGGTGGCTTCCCCTGTGAGACTTGGACCTCGGCTCAGGGCAACCGCTGGCGGAGGATTGAGGGATTATGACGTTTAGTTTTTTAGGGGAGTTTTGTGCAACTGTCGCTCTCATTCGCGGGCCGTTCGTCTTAGTTTGCAACAGTACATAATTTACCTTTTTATGTCTCTTATTCATATGACTCTGGAGTGTCAGCTCGTGATCGAAGCCAACGATACAGTCTTCACACTTGTACGGCAACTTCAGATAACCTTCGTTTAACTTCATTACTTCTCTTTCTTCCATCAGCTGTGCTATGGTCAGCTGTATATGTTGAATTTTACCTTTAAATTTAACAAAATTACTATTTATGGTATGCGCCGTTACGTACTTTAGAGAACCTGCGTGAAGTGACGCTTACAGTCTCGGTTGTGACCACAGCCAACTAAGACTCAGTGTGCGATTCGGAGTACGAAATCGCTAATAAACAATCATGCACGACTTAAATTTGCTTAAACCTATTAAATTTTTTTCCGCATATATGAAATGACGTCACCAGTTTATTACGGTTGTGGGCTTGCCTGTCGTGCCTACAACGGTGGAACTTACCTTGTCACGGAGGTCGTGGGTTCAATCCCTACGACGTATAAGAAATCTTAGATTTCTTTTTAGGTTAGTTGAGGTACCTACTATCCTCCGTGCGTCGCAAACACATTAAACCGTTAGTCCTGACTGTTGTTACATCAATAATTATCATCAATAATAATCGAATATCAGGGACGGGCAGCAGTATTTCCCCATGTCAGCTGTCACCCACCCGCCTGCCAAGCGTGGTGACTATGGGAAAAGCCTCCATCATATAACCTCTACTGCTTGGGGCATCTTCCTCGGAGGGTTTTGCCATAGTCACCTCGCTTGCCGCGGATTTGTGACCGCATTATTATGTTATGTTAAGAAGCCACTTCTCTAGGTCTTCTGACTGTAAAGTGGCAGAACCTTACCTTCAAATTGCACTTTAGACTCTTTAGTCTTCTTCTTTTTCTTGAACACCGACAGCGGCACTTCTGCTTCATCATCAGTGAAATTAAGACATTCATTAGAATCATGTTCAATTTTGATCTCCGTTTGTAAAGTCGGCGGTTGAGTTGAGTCTTCTGCTTTGACTTCCGAGTCTGCTATAGGTTCGAGGGTATCTAAGTTCGTATAAGTTTGTATAGCTGTGGTTTGTAGATCGAACAGTTTGGTTATTTTGAGCTGATGCGTCTGAAAGAGAGGTGGAATGGATCATCATCATCATCATGAGCCCGTATAACGTCCACTGCTGAACATGGGCCTCCTCCCGGGGAGGGTATTTGCCATAGTCACCACGTTTGGCAGGCGGATTGGTGACCGTAGTACTATGTTGCACCACACAAGGAAACGCTGCTGCCCGTTCCTTGATATACGATTATTATAGATGATGTTATAACAATCGGAACCAACGGCTTCCGAGGCATAGAGGGTAGTTTGTTAACCAACCAGGAAAGAAATCTTAGAATTTACATGAACATTTCCTGTCCGGCGTGGGGATCGAACCCACGACCTCCGAGATTTAAAGCGAGCCAAATACCGCTACGCTACGGAGGTTGTCTGATAAATAAGTATAATCAATCCTTTATAGTTTATATTATAAGAAAGATAATTTAATTATATCTGGTTATCAAATGGGTGAAGGTTGATCTTCCACGACTAATATAATCGGTGCAATATTATGGCGTGGTTTTCGGCATAGAATAGAACACTCCATGTCTTTCCATTGGTGTCGTAATAGGTGACTAAGGAACATGCAGCTGATGGATAGGCAGCAGCATCAGCTCAAGGTTCCTTACCGTCTTACTGCGATCACAAATCGGCTTGCCAAACGTGGTGATTATAGCAGGTCCCTGGCTTGATGGGCCGGATTGCTCATGCGTAACCGGCCCCCGCCAACGGCGGATCGAAGGAGTGTCCGGGGGTTCTAGCGGTGTAGGGTCCTCTCCTTGTGGTATGAGTCAGCATACCACGCTATGGAGCGGGCGAGTCCCACATATACCTACCAGCGCCAGCGCGCCAATACGCTGCAGCGGCGGTGGGAATGCGTAAATGCAGTTCACCCAGACAAAAAAAAAAAAAAGTTCCCTGGCTTGATAAAGTCTGTGAAGAGGAGACTCATGTTCAGCAGTGGCTGTAAACGGGTTGTTGATGACAGGCCTTAAGAGAGAGCAGTACTTATATCAGCCGCTCAAGGAACTAAGACTATGGCCTCGAACTCTGGCAAAATGTCATCCCAAAAAGGGATGAAATTGAGATTAAATATACAGATGAGATGGGAGATGGAGAAAGCAAAAGTGAATAACTATACTGACACTCAGGCCACGGCAACAAACTTTGCATCCAGCGGGAAATCTATTCGGAAAATTATAATGCTTGTCTTAACTATAGGAGGTCGTGACGTCGATTCCCTTAAGACTGCAAGAAACTAGCACCACTACACAGAGACCACTCTATCCGACCCGCCGGAGAAGAGTGCGCCCGCAAACGCGACGCGTCCCCCCTCGCCCTCCCAACCCTTAGTTTGCTAAGAACCTTCCGATGCCCTCGTAGACCCGGAGTCCGAGAGGCCCGCGAACTGTAAAGTAGAGCGACAATTGCACAAAACTCCTCTAAGGAAACTAAAAGCCATAATCCCTCAATCTCCCCGTCAGTGACCGCCCTGAGCTGAGGTCCAAGTCCCACAGGACGCCCTCTTTGCGCAGGTTGCTTAGTTTGTAGTGTTTAAACCATTTATCTAGGCTGGAGCTCTGCTCGCCTTTATGCCCGGTGAAGTAGCAAAAGCCTGAGGGCTATAACTAAATATGTCCGTCTAAAAGAAATAATGGACTGTATAATAGGATTATTACTGGTAGTACATATCTAATTAGTTAAAATATACAAAAAGGGTGGCACGCGGTCGAGACGGACGATTCTCTCTTCCTTTGTTTATTCTTAATTTTCTTTTTAATTTCCGTTTCGCGCGTTTCGCGGTTTGCTCTATGGTTTGATTTTGTTTTTAAAGTGTGGTTTATTAATTTTTAAATGTGATAATGGCTTTTGCATTACTTCTAGTAGACGTGGATGTGTACACAGTTTTTTTTTTCGTATAATGTTTTATTGCTGAGTTATGAACTTTTAAAAATTTACTTAAAATGAAATCATGAATTTTTGAATGCTTATTATCTGTATCAATTATTTTGTAAAAATAATGAAAGTATTGTTTCTTGTAGTAAAAAAGTTGAAGTTTTAAATTTTATGTCGAATTCTATATATGATTTTTTTTACTATACTATACTATACTTTTTTAATAGTAAAAATACTAAGTATAAGAAACAATACTTGTAATTTTTACAAATTAATTGATACAGGGATAATAAGCATCCAAAAATTCATGGCTTCATTTTTAGTAAATTTTTAAAAGTTCATAACTAAGCAATAAAGCCTTTCTGGACGTAAAATCTCGACAGCCCAAGAGGTCACAACCCACACAGTAAAACCACTGACCTATAGGATTTACAACGTGAGTTTTTACTTATTATTCACATTAAATTAAGTACGAACTTACTTGATCTAGGAGCATGTCTATACTGTCTTCGATCTGTTGTTTAAACGCCTCAATCTTTTTCAGCATGGCGTGGCAGACCAGGCACACGAAGGAGTTCTTAATATCGATCTGTAACAAACATTATTATAATGGCTTACAGTAGCGGCACAGAAGCTAAAAATTGGCTGGTAGATTAACAGCGCCTTCTACAACTCTCAAGTATCCTATATCGAAAGTCGAAAGTCGGCGTAAGGATAAATCCCAGAAGTACCTACCTATATATTCTATACTATTTTCCCGCGCGCGGTTTCACCCACGTAACTCCCGTTCCCGTGGGAACTTCATAATTAAATATAGCCTATGTCATCCGGGGATAGTGTAGCTTTCCAACGGTGAAAGCATTTTTCAATTCGGACCAGTAGTTTTGGAGCCTATTCAATACAAACAATCAAATCTTTTATACAAATTATAACAAATTAGTATCTGTATATATACTACATATATATTCTTTGAGAACTGCCAGTAGCTGAACCTGAATATTCACTGCTAGAGATATGCATTCCCATTCTTAATGTCGTTCCCCGGCGACAAGGTACCTTATGAAATTGTCGTACTCGAAGTAGTTCCTGGAGGGTTTCGTAAATGTATGGTTCTCTCCTCGTGGTATGAATAGCATAATAAAGGAGAGGGATAGCTACTTATCCATCCGCAGGTGTTGATGCGTAATGATGGTATTTGCCCCTATTTTTTTAAGAAGATTACTTGTAAATATTTGCACACTACTAGTATTCTTTTAACCCCTCGTGCTAAGCTAACATGCTTGTGTTACGAGTGGGTTCATGTCGGTAGAGGATGGGGATCGAACCGGCGACCACATGATCGCAAGTCTGGCTCCTTACCTAAATTACACATAAGCCCAATTTAAGGGGTGGAGGGTTGATAACCTGAGACACAGGATCTATCCTAGTTCAGGTATCTACCCGCCATAGTATAATTGTTATTGCTAAACTTTTTATATGTGTACCTACTTTAACCGTTTTGTACTATGGTGAGAAATAAACATTTTATTATTATTATTGAGCTACGGCCGCTTCAAACCATTGCAATAGAGAGGACACATAACTAGCCGCTGCGCCAAAAGGGATGTATTTTTTCCAGTATAAACAACATAAAGGATAATCGAACCGGCGACCTAACGTTTAAAAAACAAAAATGACTTTACTTAAACAAGTTATATTGTTATTTAAAGTCATTTTCAGTAAGACTCCAAAATAACATAAAATATCATAATTTATATATGTAAACAAATCAGCATTATTCTAATAATAAATCCGGTTCGGCGCCATCTTGAATGATACAAGATGCCAATTCACAATGTCATTTCTATACATACCAACTACATTCATTGTAAACACGCTTAAAATTACACAAACATACACAAATAGTGTTCAGGTTAGATTCAATTTAGTATACTATAACAAATTAAGATGACACTTGCCTGGTATTTTACATGTTTCATAAAAAAATCCGTATGTTTACATGAAGCTATGCGTAACAACGTATCACTCTTCAAGGCACAGCATATGCATACATTCTTAATCTTCGTATTAAAGTCATATTCGTTTATATTTATACATGAAAATGACGCCATTGCAATTAATCACATATAATAAAATTGTGAACCAATTCTCAGCAAACTGTCCATAATCTCACTTTCTCATAATTTACATTCCATTACACGTCATTTATTTTGTATGTGGTATGTCATTAATGTACAACTGAATAATTGAATATTGTAATTGTATAAGATCCATTGAATGAGTATTTATATAGAAATGAGAAATATTCAAAAAATGTTTTATTATGTGCCACATTGAAACTTTTATAATATATTTTTGCGTGTTGAAGCGGACACTTTTTTAGTGTACAAAGAAACGTCTTGAGTTCGTAATTACGTTTTGTTTCTTATTAAAGATCTTAGTAATAATAGATATGTTAATCGCATATTTCTCTTTATCTGAAAGAAAATAACATGAACGGTTCTAAATGTACTGTGTTTATTCTTAAATAATTCTATTTAAATTTATAAAAAGATATTTGTTTAACTTTTTATAGAATGACGACTAATTTTTATTGAAAACAAAACGCGTTTGGCATTTCAATGTTAAAGCATTCGCGTTTTTCGAAGTGAAAAACAAATACATTTCTTGTTATTTTATTTTTTATTTATGAATGAAGTCTTAGTAATTTAGTCGCTGATTAGATTTAATATTTAATATGGAAGCTCTAGAAAATACTATTTGTTGTGGCTGCCTCTGTTCAAACAGAAAATTGACACTTCTAGTGGAATATTGGAAAAAGCAATGTTTTTTACATATATTAGACGAAATTCCTGTAAGTAACACTCATTTTGTATTTTTTACGACACTTAATAATATTTTCTCTGTTTCCGAATATTCTCGTTAAGTCCTATCTTATAAAATGCCTTGTAAACGTTAGTCGCAAAAATATCGATGCGGCCAATCGAGTAAATTGTTCAGTGTCGGAGCAAGACGGAAATTGTATGTCGACGAGATAGGTTTTGCTTAGGGTCTCTGTTGTAAACAGGTCGCAACTAAAAATCTATAGCTTTTTTTAAGACTATTTCATTGTCAGAAGGCCCAAATGTTGTGACATAGTCGGGTGGTATAGATACCTCTGGGATTTCTGGTTCCTCTATGTTTTCTTCCTACTAATATTATAAACGCGAAAGTTTGTAATATGGATGGATGGATGTTTGTTACTCTTTCACGCCAAAACTACTGAACGGAATTGGCAGAAATTTTGCACTGGGATAGGTTATACGCTGGATTAACATATAGGCTACAAAACATCACGCTCCAACTTACTGGAGAAGAATAACGCGGGTAAAACCGCGGGGCCGAGCTAGTCTTTAATATTTTCCTGTAGTTCTACATTGTTTATAAAAAAAATCTTTAGGTAAGTAAAGGTAAGTAAGTAATACTGAAATATTTGCAGATGTTAAACCTTTTAAGGAAACTAGTTTCTATTTCTGACTATTATATGGGAGTCTGGTATTACTTAGGTACATTTATGAACAAAGCCGGAGGCAGGGCAGGGCATGGGCAACCACAATTATTATCAGCAGGGATGGTGACAGTTTAATTTTTTAACATGTTGATGGACACTAACGTGATGACCCTTAGTGTCCATCAACTTGTTAAAAAAGACTTTAAGGTATACAACTATATACAACTGTATGCCCATTGACATCAAAGTTTTTTCTGAGAACTATTTGAGCCAGACAAAATATTATGTGACGATACGCCAGACAATGTTTACCTCTATTTGTATATGAACTGTGTAAGATGTATTTCTTTTAGGTAAATTATGAGATTTTCGAAACTCTAATTACCAAAATACTAGTACAAATATACTGTGATCTATAAATTCCATTCCACTAATACAACACACCATATTATTATCAAGATGGTAAAAAATCACCCAGGAGAAGGTCCATGTTAAGCAGTGGACGTTATCAAGTCTGATGATGATGATGATGATAGTTTTTTTTTATTATTCTTAACTTTGTGATTTCATATGTTTTCAGATCTCTCAAGTAGAAAATATACTAATCTGGTTATGTTGGGAATGCAATGCTCAAATCAAACACTTCACGAACTTCAAACATCAAGTTAAAATGAGTTACAGTGTGTTATCGCAGTACGATAAGCAGGTAACTATTAGTCTTGTGTAGTTCGTGAACGATGAACGAATAGGAGCCGTATCTTCGTACTGTACTAGAAGAAACGTTTCCGAACGCTGATTTGTAATCGGTCTAATAGGTCAAATAGCTCTTTTCGTACTTCGTACATTGTAAACCGCGAGATCCTCAGAATAAGTATAAGTGTTAGTACTATATCAGTGGCGAGATCGTATAAGTGCGAGCGAGAACGAATAATGAAACTGACTGATTGTTTTTGACAAGTACGTCATACGAATTCATTTATAATAATGTAGGCGGTTGATCAGAATGACAGTCCTTGAGTCCTAAGCCTGTTCAAGTATGAAGGAAAATCAAATATGTTTAATTATTACAATAGTAACCATAATTTGGTCACCGTGGTGATTTGGTGGCTGCTCTGTGGTCCGCAAATACGCTCTAAGTACTTAACAATGTTCCTAGAGAACGTATTTACTCTGTGGTCCGCGCTGTCCTATATGGAAATGCTGACCGAGCGCAAAGACCGAATAGAGCTGTTAGAGCTTAAAGAACGAACTAGTTCACTGTCCGAAATGAACTAGTACGGAGCGATCTTGAAAATGACCGAGCAGGCACAAGACTAGTAACTATAATAAAATAAACCAAATAAGTTTTTTTTTTCGGATGGACTTACGTCGGTAGTTACGAGGCTTTTGAGTTCTTCACCAGGCAAAAAGGCGAGCAGAGCTCCAGCCTTAATAAAAGGTTTATAAACTACAAACTAAGCAACCTGCACAAGAGGGCGTCCCCTGTGGGGCTTGGACCTCGGTTCAGGGTGGTCGCTGGCAATGAGATTGAGGGATTCGGACTTCGGGTCTACGAGGGCATCGGATTGGTTCTTTGCAAACTAAGGGCCAGAAGGACGAGGGGCCAATAAACCTCTATGGAGAATAGCGGGTAGCTATCTGTGTGCTACATGTTATAGTTGAAAAGATACACTATATGTTACTGCTGTATGGTGTCCTACTTAAAATGGACCATTTGACGGCGACAGATTTTGTTACTTTTATTATTTATATATAGCTTATAATATTGTTATCTTCCCACAGAATGCAAAAGAATTGCCCAATTGGACATCAAGACTGACAATAAATTCCACAACAAACATTAATATACCTGCCATAAGCAATGTAGAACTACAAGAAAACATAAAAGAAGAAACCATAGAGGAACCAGAAATCCAAGAAGTATCTATTCCACGCGACTATGACACAACATTTGGGCCTTCTGACGACGAAATAGTCTTAAAAAAAGTTAACAAAATAAAAGTGCGCAAAAAAAAACGGAAAAAGATAGAAAAGGATGACACGGAGTTGTATAAGGAGGTTGTATTGAGTAAGAGTGAGATAGAAGATGAGAGGAGTAAGAATATGATGAAGGACGATTTTGTTAATGCTATGTTTAAGTGTGAAAATTGTATTGTTTCATTTCCTAATGGCGATGACTTGAAAGATCATATAACTATCAAACATAATAAGGTAAGTTAAAAACTATTCAAATGTTGCTTTGGTGTTACCCGATTTGCTCTGCTCCTATAGGTCTTAGCGTGATGATATATAACATATAACCTTCCTTGATAAATGGGCCATTTAACACTGAAAGAATTTTTCAAATCGGACCAGTAGTTGCTGAGATTAGTGCGTTCAAATAAACAAACTCTAATTTTAGTATAGATATAATTTTTTGAAAAGTATTAAGCTTTATTTTTTTTCAAAACCTCTGTGGCGTAGCGGTATAAGTCTTGGAGGTCGTGGGTTCTATTCCAACGCCGGGCAAGTTTTGTGTAGTGTAAAAATTTATTTCCGGGTCTGGTTGGTTGAGAGAATAACCTTCACGACTCGGAAAAAACCTTACGTCGTTGGTCCCGATTGATTTAATATCATCTATAACAATTGTTTACCAGGGAACGGGCAGCAGTGTTTTATTGTGTGTTACAACATAATAATGCGGTCACCAACCCGCCTGCCAAGCGTGATGAATATGGTAATTCCCTCCCTCGGGTGGAAGCCCATGTTCAGCAGTGGACGTTATACGGGCTGATGATGATGATGATGGTGATGATGACGATATACTTTTTTTTTATCAGGATCTTCAATACACCTGTGATATATGCACTTGCTCATTCAACACCGAGGTATCCTATAAGTATCACACAGGCAGACACGCGCGGCGCTACGAGTGTAGTCATTGTAGCGAGCGACTTGTCAGCAAGAGAGCTGTTAGACGACATATAAGACAATACCATGGGTAAGTCTCCCTAGCTGTAATATGGTGAAGGAGGCGATGGCTGTGTTAGATTTGTTGTTTGAGCACATTTATTATCGCAATAATTAAGAACTTCATACTATTTCATAGACCTTCCAGTGTTGTATGAATATAATGCCTCTGGAATTAAGCCATTTTTATAAATCTTTTCTTAATATTATAAAGCTGAAGAGTTTGTTTGTTTGAACGCACTAATCTCAACTACCGGTGCGATTTGATTCAGTGTCAATAGACTTTCAGTGTGATAGCCCAGTCGAGGAAGGCTATATATCATCATAAAAGCCCAATAGAAATGGAGCACAAATGAAAATTATTTCAAAATCGGGGCATTATTGCTATATAGCAGTGAGATTACGTATAAAATGTTACCATGAGTGAGAATCTTTTTTTTTTTTAACCATTACTAGCAGTGTTTTGGAGTATACTAGTATTCTTGTTAACCCCTCGTGCTAAGCTAAAATGCTTGTGTTACTAGTGGGTTCACGTCGGTAGTGCAATGGGTGGGGTTCGAACCTGCGACCTCAAGATCACAAGTCCGACGCCCTAGCCATTTGCCCTAGCCTATACTAGAGCCATTACAAACGTGAGAACTGAGTCATAAATCATTACGTCATAGGAATGTGACAATGCCGCGTCACTCGTTATCGATAAAGGGATGCCGCTCGGACGCAGGTAGCTAGGACGCCGCGGTCGTTGATTATTTAATATTTTTCCATTATTTCTCTTAACTTTTCCCTCATTACCTGCGAGTGAGAGTTCCGATATGCCTATAAGTGTGAGTGAGAGGTCTGATAAAAATGATTTATTACTCGGTTCGCACGTTTGTAATGGCTCTAGTATAGTATCGTTAGTTGTAAAGTGGAGAGGGAGGCCATGGAGGGATGTCAGACTCATATTTTTATTTATACTGCATGTAGCGTGCAGTTAATATGGCGGGCGATTAGTTAGCAAGAGAGCTGTCAGACGACATATAATTTTTTTTTTTCATCCGTCCAAATTTATAAAATGTAATTATTATAGACCAGCGGCGCCCCGCGGTTTTACCCGCGTTACTTTGCTCCAGTGGGTCAAAAGCTTTGTTCTTGAGAACCAATGGAGGTTATATTTATGAAGATGTTCCCACGGAAACGGGAACTACGCACTAGGAGTACTTCATAAATAAGGTTTGATAATGTGACAATACAGGCACGGGGCGCCATTTTAAGAAATTAAAATGTAAGCACAAAAATTTACAAAGTAAGCTCGGTGCGCCACCTCGAGAAATTGAAAATGTAGGCATAGGCGCCATCTTGCAAATCTGTTAATGAAGGCACGGGGGCGCCATTTAAGTAATTTACAAAGTAAGTTCGGGGTGCCACCTCGAGTAATTGACAATGTAGGCATGGGCGCCATCTTGCATAACTGTTCATGAAGGCACGGGGGCGCCATTTAAGTAATTTACAAAATAAGCTCGGGGCGCCACCTCGAGAAATTGACAATGTAGGCATGGGCGCCAGCTTGCATAACTGGTAATGAAGGCACGGGGGCGCCATTTAAGTAATTGACAGCGTAAGCACGGGGGCGCCATCTTAAGAAATTGACAATGTAGGTATGGGTGCCGTCTTGCAAAACATGACATTCACCCTGAGTGACATAGGCTATATTTATTGCTAGAAAAGATAAGGGATCCTTACTAAAACTTAAGTAATGTAACCCAAGGTGTAAAAAACTGCCCTTAATCGTCTTTTGTCGCATGCGCTGCATGCTTAGGGTAGGGTAGGGGTAGGGTAAGTTTAGGTCTTTTATTTATCGATTGAGGCAGTACGAAGTCTGCCGGGTCAGCTAGTAATCAAATAAAATTAAGTAATTTAATATAATAAATTTAAAGACCAAATTATGTTTTGACTATTTACAAATACCTGTAATAACGTGGTTTACATGAATAAAAACTTTTTTTATTTTATTTTATTTAATATTGCTTCGCAGGCCTACATTAGAGTACAGTCTGCTCCCTGGTGCGGAAGAAGGCGTGGATAAAGATATCAATGTTGATGAAGTAGACGCCACGGAAGACGAGAGGTATAAAAACATATTTATTAATTTTTAGTTGTTAGTAGTCTAGTACTTTTAGACCCTATTCAATCACCATCATCATTAGCCCGTATGACGTCCACTGCTGAACATGGGCCTTCTCTCGAAAGAAGGCTTTTGCTATATTCACCACGCTGGAATCGCTGCTGCCCGTTCCTCGGTATGCGATTATAATAGACGACGTTATAACATCATCTATGGAAAGAGGACGTGATTACGAAGATAGAGAAGGGAATGTTGAGATGGTTTGGTCACGTGGAAAGAATGGATGAAGAAAGATTGACAAATCAGGTATACATGGCAAGTGTGAGTGGCACAGTCGGAAGGGGAAGACCTCGACGAACGTTCTCTGCCCAAATCGGAGACATCCTCGCAAAAGGTCAAATAAGATCCACCCTAAACCGACGTGCTTGTATGAAGAATGTTATGTGAGTGAATGAAGCGAAAGATGTGTGTAGGGATCGTAGCAAGTGGAGGTCCATTGTCTCTGCCTACCCCGCTGGGAAACAGGCGTGAGCTTATGTATGTATATAATAACAATCGGGACCAAATACACACAAGTGACCACCACGTGGAGCCCTGGCACAGCAAGAAGGTGTCGCGGCAGACCCCGTAGAAGATGGCGGGACGTGCTGGATAAAGCAAACGACGAGTGGCCTACTTTGGCCCTGAATCGAAAGAGCTGGAAGTCATGGGGAGAGGCCTTTGCCCAGCAGTGGGATGATGCAGGCTAACAGTAACAGTGAGTACCGTAATTTTTTAAGCTAGATGATTGGAACTTATTATTTCATAGGCACTATTCTACGCGACAACCTCCGTAGCGTAGCGGTATTTGGCTCGCTTTAAGTCTCGGAAGTCGTGGGTTCAATCCTCACGCCGGACAAAAATACTTTGAGTAAATTCTAAAATTTGTTTCCGGGTCTGGTTGGTTGGGGGTTTCCCTCCGTGCCTCGGAAAGCACAATGATGATGATAATGATTGTTCTTTAAAAAAATTTAATTAATTTTACTACTTGTTAATTTCAGTACAAAACAGCCAACACAGTCGTTTCCTTGCGAGTTGTGCAACAAAACATTCCGTTGGAAGACCTCTTTGCGGAAGCACGTGGAGACACATCGGATAGAAACTGGCCAGAAGAGGAAACCATATTGTGAACCATGCAGGTGAGTTACGAATATTATATGTTGACTAGTAGTAAGTGGCCTCGGACTTGAGGTCGCCGGTTCGAACCCCACCCATTGCACTACCGACGTGCACCCACTCGTAACACAAGTATTTTAGCTTAGCACGAGGGGTTAACAAGAATACTAGTAGACAGCAAAACTCTGCTAGTAATCTTTTTAAAACAACAAAAAAATCTAGGTTTCACCAACGTAATTCTCTGTACCGTGGGAACTTACAAATTAAATGTAACCTTAATCCTTAAATGGGCTATCGAACACTGAAAGAATTTTACTTATCGGACCAGTAGTTCCTGTGTAGATATAGATTAATATAAAAAAACCCGGCCAAGTGCGAGTCGGACTCGCGCACGAAGGGTTCCGTACCAATTTAAAGTCCTACCTGTTGCCGTTCATCGAGCAAAAAATGGCAAAAAGAAAGTTTGTTGTATGGGAGCCCCCCTTAAATAAATATTTGTTTTATTTTTAGTATTTGTTGTTATAGCGGCAATAGAAATACATCATCTGTGAAAATGTCAACTGTCTAGGTATGCACTTTCAGTAATGGACGTTATTGGGATTTTGCCTTATTTCCGAAAATAACATTTCAGGGCCCTAATCTATACATAAAGATTGATTTTTTCTTATTTTTTAGGTTCACTTTAAAATTTATGTAATATAGGTAGACTTTTTGTTTAGATATCATAAAATGTGTTTCCCGCGTTTGTCTCGAAATCGCGATTTTGCACGTACTGCGTTTGCATTAAGGAGGGCAGAGTATAGTAATACATCATTTGTGAAAATGTCACCTGTCTAGCTATCGCGGCTCTTGAGATACAGCCTGGTGACAGACAGACAGACAGCGAAGTTTTAATAATAGGGTCCCGTTTTTACCTTTGGGTACTGAACCCTAAAATAGCATATTATGTTTTTTGGAACAGCCAGTAAAATAATGTTATTTTTACAGATTGTCATTCACCACGACCTCTAATCTACAGAAGCATGTTAAGACAAGTTCTAAACATCAAATACAATTGAAACTTATGTAAGTATAATTAATTTTATCTTGTACTAGCTGACCCAGCACGACTTCGTACTGCCTCAATCGATAACATCGTGTCCTACATCTACCTTACCCCTACCCTTCCCTATCCCTACCCCAACCACTAGCATTTTTTTTTTTTTGTTACCGTGTTAAAATTGCGTGCTCGCATCCCCTCGCTGGCGCAAGGATCCCTATTGCGTGATTTACACAAAGATTTCCTGTCCAGCGTAGAGATCGAACCCACGACCTCCGAGATTTTAAGCGACCCAAATACCGCTACGCTACGAAGATGAGGATAATGAGGATAAAATATTTCCCAAGAAATTAAAAGCCGAAGACCCCACCGAACCTGAAAAGCATGCAGGCGCACTCTTCTCCGGTGGGTTGCATAGGTTTCTGGGTAGTGGAGTTTCACTATGTATCAACTGCGTGACTATGGCGAAACCTTCCTACGAGAGGAAATCCATAGCCATCATTTTTTTTTCATCATTAGCGATTATGAAGCGGCCATAGTTGGACTTTGATCTTGTGGTCGCTGGTTCGATCCCCACCCATTGCACTACCGACGTGAACCCACTCGTAACACAAGCATATTAGCTTAGCACGACGGGTTAGAAGTGTGCAAAAAACTCTACTGGTAATCTTTTAACAAAATAATGATGATGATCTTCTCCAGGAAACTAAAAGCCGAAGACCCCACAGAACCGGAGAAGCACCTCGCATCCATCGCTGAGATCAAGTCTTCAGTGAACAGCGCTAGGGAGCAGTTCCCGTGTGCGCAGTGCGACCGACGGTTCCAGTGGAGGGGGAACCTGCTGCGACACCTGCACAGCCACGTAGCGAGGTATCTTTATATATATAATTCTTCTGTGAGTGTGTATGTCACCGAACTTCTCTCAAACGACTGGACCGATTTTGATGAAATTTTTTGTGTGTGTTCAAGGGGATCTGGGAATGGTTTAGATTCACAATTTTGTCCGCTGGACAATGTTTTTTTAATTAATTTTTAATTTATTATAAGTTGCCTGAAAACCCTTTAAAACAGCCTTTTTCTTTTTCCCATACAAACGTTTTCTAACTAAAATGTAGAGTCAATTTGAGCTTTATTTTTTTGCTAAGATTTTTTAGGGTAGGTGTAGGGTAGGGTAGGGGTAGATTAGGGGTAGGGGTAGGGTAGGGGTAGTGTAGGGTAGGGGTAGTGTAGGGTAGGGGTAGTGTAGGGTAGGGGTAGTGTAGGGTAGGGGTAGTGTAGGGTAGGGGTATAGGTAGCCGGGTCAGCTAGTATACATATATATATCTACCATATACTATGTCTAATCCAACCAGAAACTAATAAAAAACGCAAAAATGAACATCTTACAGACAAAAATCAACGTTCTAGTAAAAGAAGATTTTTTTCCAAAATGGCGTCTTTGTCAGTTAGGTATATAACCAGGAAGCGATTAAAACTAACAAAAACCGCAAAAAAACATCTGGGACGCCATCTTGTTCCCTCTACAGACAAAATGGCGATTTTAATAGCAAATCCGCTATTGAACCGAGATTCCCACGGGAACTGGAGCTATTCTATTAACAGCTAGAATTAAAAAAATAGTGAAACAAATCAGTTATTATGTACCATTTTCAAGTGCCTGTTGCTGTTATTGATACCGAGCAAAAAGAAAAAAAAAAATGTATGTGAGCCCCCTCTAAATAGTTATTTTTAAACAGAAATACATCATCTGGGAAAATTTCACCTGTCTAGCTAACGCGGCTCTTGAGATACAGCCTGGTGACAGACAGACAGCGAAGTCTTAGTAATAGGGTCCTGTTTCTACCCTTCGGGTACAGAACGCTAACGACGCCAAATTACAATAAAAAATTGTGATTTCTACTTAAATGGTGTTCTGATATTGCTTTTTTGTTTACGTACTGTGTTAGTGGCGCCATATATACGTTTTGTGTACTATTTTCAGAGCTAAAGGCGAGTTGGTGTGTCAGCCGTGCAACCGAACATTCTCGTCGATAGCGACGTACAAGCAACACATGAAGATAAGCAAGAAACACGTCAGCGAAGACGAATTCAAGTGAGTGTAGAATTTGTCAATACTAACCCCCCACCACCTCTTATTCAATACATCCACCCGACTTTCTCCCTTAGCTCCCCCACCTCCCCCGAATCCAATACATCCACCAGACTCTCTCCCTTAGCCAGAATTCAATTCATTCACCAGAGTTTCTCCTCTAACTCCCACCCTACCCTGAATCCAATATATCCATCAGACTTTCTCCTTTAGCTCCGCCCCCCTCTCCTCCGAATCCAAATCATCCACCAGACTCTCCCTTAGCCAGAATTCAATTTATACATCAGAGTTTCTCCTCTAACTCCCACCCTACCCTGAATCCAATATATCCATCAGACTTTCTCCTTTAGCTCCGCCCCCCTCTCCCCCGAATCCAATACATCTACCAGACTTTCTCCCTTAGCCAGAATTCAATACATCCACCAGACTTTCTCCCTTAGCCAGAATTCAATACATCCACCAGACTTTCTCCCCTAGCTCCGAACCCTCCCCCGAATCCAATACATCCACCAGACTTTCTCCCCTAGCTCCGACCCCTCCCCCGAATCCAATACATCCACCAGACTTTCTCCCCTAGCTCCGACCCCTCCCCCGAATCCAATACATCCACCAGACTTTCTCCCCTAGCTCCGACCCCTCCCCCGAATCCAATACATCCACCAGACTTTCTCCCCTAGCTCCGACCCCTCCCCCGAATCCAATACATCCACCAGACTTTCTCCCCTAGCTCCGACTCCTCCCCCGAATCCAATACATCAACCAGACTTTCTCCCCTAGCTCCAACCCCTCCCCCGAATCCAATACATCCACCAGACTTTCTCCCCTAGCTCCAACCCCTCCCCCGAATCCAATACATCCACCAGACTTTCTCCCTAGCTCCCCCCCCCCTTCTTTAACTTATCCATCCAGTAGAAAGTAGAGTTTTTTTTTATATAAAGATTACTAGTATTCTTGTTAACCACTGGAACAGAGTAACGCGGGTAATACCGCGGCGCGCAGCTTGTTATAAATAGATATAATATGTTATTTTTTTTAAGTGTGTATAATTTTTATGATGCCATTAACCACGCTTTATGTATTATAGATACATGTGCAGTGATTGTGGCAAACGATTCGCGAACAAGACTCGCCTAAAAGACCACGTCGATTGGGAGCACTTGAAGAACTATGTACATACTTGTAATGTTTGTCAGAAGGTTAGTAGATTTACGAGGCCCTTGCTGAACAGGGACACCTCCCTTCTTTTCTTTTTTTTTTTGTAAAAGATTACTATCAGAATTTTGCAAGTAGAGCGACAGTTGCACAAAACCCCCTAAAATACTAAAAGTCATAATCCCTGAATCTCATCGGCAGCGACCACCCTGAGCCGAGGTCCTAGCGCCATATGGGGCGCCCTTTTGCACAGGTTGCCCTTTATGCCCGGTGAAGTAGCAAAAGCCTAGAGGCTAAATATGTATGTCCATCCGAAAAAAAAAAACCTGTGTTCCGTGACACATGACATGATTTACAGTGCACAAGTGTGTGCGCGTACTAGAAATACTTGCTCGTTCTCTGGTGGATTGTTAGAGATATTTAAACCTGCTTTCCTAGACACGGAAGGAAGTCTCTCAACCAAGCAGACCCGGAAAAACATCTTTGATGTATTGCAAAGACAATCTCCGGGACGTTACTGGTTTAAGCTTTAGGTCTCGGGTCGTGGGTTTTATCCCCACGCCGGACAAGAATTATTTTTTCCAGGTCTGGTAGGTTGAGGGACTAGCTTTAGCGGGAGGGGGAGGATTGAGGAATGATGACTTGAAATTTTTAGGGGAGTTTTGTTGAACTATCGCTCAACGTTGCAGTTCGAGTGCCTCTCGCACTTCGGGTCTACGAGGGCATCGGAAGGTTCACCCAGCCGCTTGCCAAGCGTGGTGACTTTGGCAAAAACCCTTCCTCAGGAGGACGCCCATGGTCAGCAGTGGTCGTCTTTCAAATCTTTCCAACTTGTATTTTTAAAGATTACTAGCAGAGTTTTGCAGTCTACTAGTATTCTTGTTAACCCCTCGTGCTAAGCTAAAATGCTTGTGTTACGAGTGGGTTCACGTTGGTAGTGCAATGGGTGGGGATCGAACTGGCGACCACATGATCGCAAGTCCGCACCGTAGCCTTGCGCTACGGCTGCTTCATAATTATTAGTATATTATATACTGGGTGACTTTTGTTACCGTCTTGAAAATAATGGGGCGTGATATGAAAATGAAATAGATAAGTAAGATATATAAGGGATAGAGTGAATATCATAAAGATAAAAATACGTACCTAATTAGGTAGTTACGTTAGTTAAAATGGGTCGCTTATACCTAGGCCGCAATCAAATATTAATGAAAAGAGTCAGCGAAATAGCGTAATTAAATAAATAAAAATAAAAAAAGTTTCTATTTACGTAAACCTATTACAGGCATTTGCAAATAGTCAAAACAGTCATAATAGGTGTATTAAATTAATTATAGAATTAATAATAATAAATAGTTTGTATTTATTGACGTGACAACGTCTTAAATTAGGTTGTGACTGGGAGGCACTTATGAAAAAGTGTAACGCTCGGTAACGTTACGATGAGTCACCGAACGAGAGAGAGGCCCGCCGAATGCCTTGCGTCTCTCTCCCACTCAACTATGATCGGTCTGCCGCGCGCGCAGCACTAGAGAATTAGGCGCATTGAATCGGCGCATGCTTGTGTCTCTGTCTTTGTCTTTCTCGAACGTTCTTGGCGTTGGAAAAACAAGAAAGCATCATAATACAAGTTCACACGTGTTGTTAAAGTATCGTCAGCTGTGTCTGTAGTGAAAATGTGGAGTGCTTAGATTCGTCATTTACAACAACTACAACAATAAAGGTAAATAATTGTACACTGATATTTCATTATCGTAAACTATGATTGATTGATTAATTGTTAGATTGACACAAAAGTTGAGAAACTGAGTTTATAGGTTATGTCATACTATTGATAAATGTTGATAGTGTTAAGTAAATTATTAGTTTAAAATTAATTAATTAATTAATTATTATTTTACAAATTTTCATTAATTTCAAATTTATTTAGCAAAAATTTGAACCTTCGATCTGAATAAATGTTTTGATTTTCGAATTGATTCTTTAAAATTACAAATATTAAGAAAAAGTGGCAGATATAAGAAAACTTGATTTAAACTGTGTTGAGCAAGAATTTTAACATCTAATTTAAGTAAATGTTTTAATTTTCAACTTCATCATTTACAATTACAAATTTTAATTAATTTCAAATTTATTTAGCAAAAATTTGAACTTGACTCGATATCTACGGCGGAAGTGGTCCAAGTTGCGATTACAGACGTAACTCGTGTCATTAAAACCAAGGGTGACATGTGCATGACTGAAGTTACTTGCTTCGCCGCTAATACTAGCTTCAAGTTTATACTCGGTGCTTTATATATTCATCCAGGAGCTAGTATGCAGGATATTGGAATGTTGCTATGGCAAGGACTCGGTCCGTACATTCACAACAGCCAGTACGTGCCACCGTTCGTGCAAGTTGATTCTAGTATACCGATTCTTCTGTGTGGTGATTTTAACAAAAACGTAAAGCCTGACAACTCGTTTCTTAATTTCATGAAAAATACGTATAATCTTGATTGCGTATCAAACGTTTCTAAGTCAACTACGTTAAAAGGAACAACTATCGACTTGACTTTCGCAAGACACATTACAGCAGAAACACTTCCTTTTATTTCATATTTCTCCTATCATCGTCCTATCCTCAACAAAATCACTCAAATAGGAATTAGTTAAGTTTAAGTTTACATGTACAATGTTTTAGTAAACAAAATATATTTCTATAGTTAAAATTTGTGCAATTCTTATTTTCATTCAATTCCTTGTTCCTATTGTGCAATTTAATTATATTCATATCAATAAATATTCTACCGAGAAAAAGACGTTGTCACGTAAAATCTTCGCCCGTAAAACCGACTTTACAGGCAACCATTTTTATATAGCTTTAGTGTAAAAGCTGTCAATATGAAAATACAATTCTATTTTTTATCTATAATTTAATAGACTGAAGTTCTGTCCTTTAAGTATATCGATATAATCTATATATATAAAAGAAAGTCGTGTTTGTTACAACACTTATAACTCGAGAACGGCTGGACCGATTGCCATGGTTTTTGATTTGTTAGATTTGTTTCCGTCCCGAATAGCAGAATATATTTTAAAAACAAAAGAAAGTCGTGTTAGTTACACTATTTAAAACTCAAGAACGGCTGAACCGATTTGGCTGAAAATTGGTAGGGAGGTAGCTAAGAACTGGGAGAAGGACATAGGATACTTTTGGGTAGGGGTAGGGTAGGGTAGGGTAGGGTAGGGTAGGGTAGGGTAGGGGTAGGGTAGGGGTAGGGTAGGGTAGGGGCAGGGTAGGGGTAGGGTAGAGGTAGGGTAGGGGTATGGTAGGGGTAGGGTAGGGTAGGGGTAGGGTGGGGTAGGGGTAGGGTAGGGGTAGGGTAGGGGTAGGGGTAGGGGTAGGGTAGGGGTAGGGTAGGGTAGGGGTAGGTGTAGGGTAGGGCAGGGGTAGGGTATAAAAGTCCACCCGTGCGAAGCCGGGGCGGGCCGCTAGTATATAATAAGTACTAGCGGCCCGCCCCGGCTTCGCACGGGTGGACTTTTATACCCTACCCCTGCCCTACCCTACCCCTACCCTAACCCTACCCTACTCCTACCCTACCCCTACCCTACCCCTACCCCTACCCTACCCTACCCTACCCTACCCTACCCCTACCCCTACCCTACCCTTACCCTACACCTACCCTACCCTACCCCTACCCTACCCTACCCCTACCCTACCCTACCCCTACCCTACCCCTACCATACCCCGACCCTACCCCTACCCTACCCTACCCCTACCCTACCCTACCCTACCCTACCCTACCCCTACCCAAAAGTATCCTATGTCCTTCTCCCAGTTCTTAGCTACCTCCCTACCAATTTTCAGCCAAATCGGTTCTGCCGTTCTTGAGTTATAAATAGTGTAACTAACACGACTTTCTTCTGTTTTTAAAATGTATTCTGCTATTCGGGACGGAAACAAATCCAACAAATCAAAAACCATGGCAATCGGTCCAGCCGTTCTCGAGTTATAAGTGTTGTAACAAACACGACTTTCTTTTATATATATAGATATTGACCATAAGTATATCGTCGGACGCGATTTTATGCTACCACCGGATACAATACGCCCCAACTGAGAAGACCCGGTGAAACAAACTCAGTGGGGTTTTACCTACTTAGGTAGGTACGCATATTTATACCGATGCGATTTTCACTCGAAGGAAAAAAATAACTATGCCTTAGACATCTACTTCATATACATATCACGCCCTATTATTTTCAAGACGGTAAAAAATGTCACTCAGTATATTAGTATAAATGCATATAAAAATGTTTTTTTTTTATTGTTCAGGTATTCAAAAGCCACACGTCTTTATATTTACATAAGCAAGTGGTACATAAGAAGGATTTAGCCGAACACCTTTGCGATCATTGTGGAAGACCCTTCCCGGTGAGTTTAATAAAATATTTAGCCCATACTTGGACAACCTCCGTACGACAAGCTACCCACCTAACCTACCCACGACAACCTACACTGCTGAACATAGACCTCCTCCCAGGGAGGGTATTTGCCATAGTCACCACGCTTGGCAGGCGGGTTGGTGACCGCAGTATTATGTTGTACCACACAAGAAAATGCTGCTGCCCGTTCCTTAATATCACTATTATTATAGATGATGTTATAACAATCGGGACTAACGGCTTAACGTGCTTTCCGAGGCACGGAGGGAAGTCCCACAAGCAACCAGTGCTGGAAAGAAATCTTAGAATTCACACAAAGATTTCCTGTCCGGTGTGGGGATCAAACCCACGACCTCCGAGATTTAAAGCGAGCCCAATACCGCTACGCTACGGAGGTTTTCTCTTTACTTTGTAGTAATAGGTAAAATGTAATCACTACATAGTATAAAACAAAGTCGCTTTCTCTGTCCCTATGTCCCTATGTATGCTTAAATCTTTAAAACTACGCAACGGATTTTGATGCGGTTTTTTTTAATAGATAGAGTGATTCAAGAAGAAGGTTTATATGTATAATACATCAGCATTGTACCCGTGCGGAGCCGGGGCGGGTCGCTAGTTCATAATATATTAACTTTCAGCGCGCGGTTTGACCTGCGCGGTTTAGTAGCACCCATTCCCGTGGGAACTTCATAATTAAATGTAGCCTTACAGCCTTCCTCGATAAATGGGCTAGCTAACACTGAAATATTTTTTTAAGTTGGATCAGTATTTCTTAAGTTTAGCGCGTTCAAGCAAACAAACTATTCAGCTTCATACTGGATGACTTTTTTACCGTCTTGATAATAATAGGGGGTGATATGTATACTATATATATACTATGCCTTACACATCTATTTCATAGATGTGTAAGGCATGGTTATTATATGATGTTTTTTATGATGAAATCGTAACGGTAAAAATGTGTACCTAAATAGGTAGTTACGCTATTTCGCTCACTCTTTTCATTCATGTGTGATTGCGGCCTAGGTATTATAGGCATCTATTTTATTATTATGCACGCGTTATGTAGGGCTATGTATTTCTTTTAAGTTATTTATGAGATTTTCGAAACTCTATTTACCGAAATACTAGTACAAATATACTGTGGGCTATAGATTCTATTCCACTTACACAACGATCAAGACGATAAAAAAAGTCACCAAGTATATATTAGTTTAAATAAAGATTGTTTTATATTTCCAGAACCACGCAAAACTCCGTAGTCACATGACAGCCGCCCACAGCGGGGCAGCCGCCTACTGCTGCGGGACCTGTGGTGCCCGCTTCAACTGGCATTCGTGCCTCTCGAGACACGCTAGGAAAGTGCACGCTGAAGGACAACGTGAAAAATCTTCTGTCGCACAGTAGCATGGGTTTATTGTTTTATATCATACTAGAGGCCCGCCCCGGCTCCGCATGGTGATCAAGCCCCACAGGGGCCGCCCTTTTGCACAGGTTGTTTAGTTTGTAGTTTTTATACCATTTATTAAGGCTGGAGCTCTGCTCGCCTTTATGACCGGTGAAGTAGCAAAAGCCTCATGGCTACCTACGTCAAATACGTAAGTCAACCCGGAAAAAAAAAGTAAGGATAATCAACTAACAAACTTACCTTTTTTTTTCGGATGGACATAAGTAGTTAGCCACAAGGCTTTTGTTACTTCACCGGGCATATTTCGACTGTGCTCCGATGTCGGCTATACTCCAAAAGCAAGCAAGCTGTCCTGTACGCCGAAAACGTTAAGGCGTGGAGTCTAAAAGGTTAATATTGGCATAATAAAATGAATGTATGTAACTTATATATAATAACTCTACGGCTTAAAAGGTTAAGGTCGGATGTGCAATAGGCTAGTTGACACATATGAAATCATGTTACAATGTTGTTTATTTCTAAAAGTATTTGTCATATGGAAATATAATAATTAATGTTCAAAATACTTGAATATGTTTGTATAAACTTAATATGAAAATTATTTCTTTTGTCTATGTCTTTGACTTTGTGACGTCATACATCTTGTTAAAAAACATGAACGCGATCCTTTACTATTACACTTTCCGAGTCATGACGTTATCGATCTCGCACACAGATAATGTTTAAAGACCAACATGGTTGACGTCGTTTTCATCTCTAAATGTCAAGCCAATTTTTTGAAATATTTATTTTAGCGCTTTCTAGATCTCAAATAAATGCCATATTTTTTTCTTGATCTAGTAAAACTATACTTAACCATATAAAAACAATTTCAAAAAAGTGTCAAGTAGCCTATTATACGTCACAAACATTCGTCGTATGTGCCTTTATTGTAAACTGACACTTACGACCAAAAGCTTCTGAAAACTTCATCCGTCCTTTCTGAGGTCTAGAACTGTGGTGTCCGGCTTAAAATAGACCACCCCATATCCTCCCATGGGTGTCGTAGAGGCGACTAAGTGACATACAGTTGATGGATGGGCAGCAGCATCTATAAACTCAAGGATACTCATCTCTTAATGTAATCACCAATCCGCCAGCGAAGCACGATGATTATGGCAATATCCCTCAACGACCCTTTTTTTTTGTTGTCCGGGGGGTAATGCATTTACGCATTCCCACCGCCGCTGCAGCGTATCCGCGCGCTGGCGGCGGGATATGTGGGCCTCGCCCTCTCCATAGCGTGCTATGCGACACTCATACCACGAGGAGAGGACCCTACACCACTGGGATATGTGGGCCTAGCCCTCTCCATAGCGTGGTATGCGACACTCATACCACGAGGAGAGGACCCTACACCACTGGGATATGTGGGCCTCGCCCTCTCCATAGCGTGGTATGCGACACTCATACCACGAGGAGAGGACCCTACACCACTGGGATATGTGGGCCTAGCCCTCTCCATAGCGTGGTATGCGACACTCATACCACGAGGAGAGGACCCTACACCACTGGGATATGTGGGCCTAGCCCTCTCCATAGCGTGGTATGCGACACTCATACCACGAGGAGAGGACCCTACACCACTGGGATATGTGGGCCTCGCCCTCTCCATAGCGTGGTATGCGACACTCATACCACGAGGAGAGGACCCTACACCACTGGGATATGTGGGCCTCGCCCTCTCCATAGCGTGGTATGCGACACTCATACCACGAGGAGAGGACCCTACACCACTGGGATATGTGGGCCTAGCCCTCTCCATAGCGTGGTATGCGACACTCATACCACGAGGAGAGGACCCTACACCACTGGGATATGTGGGCCTCGCCCTCTCCATAGCGTGGTATGCGACACTCATACCACGAGGATAGGACCCTACACCACTAAAACCCCCCGGACACTCCTTCGATCCGTCGTCGGCGGGGGCCGGGTCAAAGCAATCCGGCCCCCCGACGGCAGCCGCCGCAAATATGGCGCCGCGGGATCTCCTGGGTTACACTGACTGTGGCACATTTGATCCCTCAAAGACCCTGGCTTACCACGGTCTGTTAAGAGGAGGCCCATGTTCAGGAGTGGATATAAACGGACAGTATTTATTAATTAAGTATTTAAAAGCCTAATATTGTATTTTCATACATAATGTAATATTTAAAATAAATGATAATGAGTGAGTATAATTCAATTGGTTTTATTTCTTACTAGCTACCGTTCCTGTGGGAAGCTCATCTTCTATACTAAATATATAAAGCTGCAGTTTGTTTGTTTGTTTGCTTGAACACACTTATCTCATGCCAACAACACCTCTCAATAAAAAGATTACTAGCAGAGTTTTGCAGTCTACTAGTATTCTTGTTAAACCTTCGTGCTAAGCTAAAATGCTTGTGTTACGAGTGGGTTCACGTCGGTAGTGCCGGTGGGGTTCGAACCGGTGACCTCAAGATCACAAGTCCGACGCCCTAGCCATTGGGCTTAGGCCGGTTATATTTAATGATGAAGTTCCCTCGGGATCGAAAGCCGGGAAGCTATATACCTATGTATCAGTTTTAAGCAATATGTTAAATATCCTTTAAGGAGAGTAGCAACTGTTGTATAATTGTATTGATCGAACTTCCCTCTCGCGGTTTCACACGCCTAGCTCTCTTTCCCGTGGAAACTTCATACTTAAATATAGCCTATGATCACCGGAGATAGTGTAGCTTCCCAACGGTGAAAGAATTTTTTAAATCCGTCAAATAGTTCCGCCTATTCAATTCAAACAAACAAACCAACAAACAGTAATATATGTGACTGGCTGGTTGGCTGTATACAGAAAGCCTTGGCCATTTTTTAAACATAGAACATTCACGACGTTCTCTTGTTTATTTATAGGAATAAAAGACAGTGTGCTTATAACCTTTGAGTGTTTCATTACAATCCCTATTCATTATATGTATATAATACAAACAATTAATTTGTTTCTCTTTATAATATTAGTACAGATTGATAGATCCGGGAAAAAAATAAAAGTAATCTTAACTTTTTCAAACTCCTTTATTACGATCCGTTTGCATTTTGAGATTTATATTCTCTACTACGATTTTACGATCATCGTTGCTTCTATCGTCACTCGATTCTTCAGATTTTGAATCATCTTTATTTTTCACGTCAATCGCTAAAACCCCATCGCCTGCCTCATTATTTTCTTCTGGCATCCCTACACGTCTTTGCGCGCCAAAACTCAAATCCACGTTAAAATAGTCACGCAACTTTTTAATATCTTCTTTCAATTGTATTTTAAAAGAATCGTTTAGTTTTTCGAATTTATCGAATATAATATATTTTAATATGTTATTTACAACTGAAGTTATATTTTTATTATTGACTATATTATTTTGTAAGTCACTCAACGACTTGTCAATTTTGAAAATGTCATTTGGCGTGAAATAGTTATTTATTCTCCGCGTAATTTGATTCACAACAGGTTGATATGAATTTATAAGATCTGTGGCCTGTTTTTTTAGGGTATTTATATCATATTCAGCGAAGTTATGCATCGCTCTTCGAGCTATATTTTTAACAGGTTCCAAATCATAATCCATCCATTCGTGTACTTTATGTTTTATGTATCTACGGACGGCTGGATGTGTCACAATATTATTTACTGTATCAGCAGTTATATGCGTATTAGTTATTTTATCAAATTGGTTCTTGAAAACTAGAGAAATGTCTTTCAATTGTTTTAAAGACAGTTCGGTGATTTTAGCGCCTAAATTTGACAGGAGATCTGTCAGTTTCGGGTTTTCTTTGATTTCTGCTCTATAGATGTGTCTCTGTGGTTCTAATGCGTTGTATATTTTGTCGATTAGCCTCCTTGCTTGTTTGAGAAATGATAGATTTTGTTGCACATCTTTGGGTTCTAGAACGAATTCGGTTTCAAATGCAACGTTAACGCTTCTCGACATTTTTGAGGAAGCGGTTGATACTGAAACAGAAATATTAACAACAACGATTAATATTGTATTAGCGTACTAGAATTTCGCAATCCGTACACAAACACTGTGCGCTTGAACTATACTGCAGTCCGTACACCTTATTTATTTAGTATGGCGTCTAACGAAACGCGTAAGCGCCAAGAAATTCACGGCGCTTCCGACCTTTTTGTCGTGAGAAATCAGTGCACTAGAAGTTCTTCAGCGCTGTATGTTTAAACCCTTTAATTAGACGATTAGCTATTATTGCAGCGCTGCAGCGGACTTTCTTTCAAACTCTAATCTAAATGGCGCTAGTTTTTTGCTTCTCTAGTACGAAGTAATATTATTATATGTCACTGACAAGCAAAAGTTAGTTTCGCTATGAATCTCGGAGGTCATGGATTCGATCCTCACGCCGGCCAAGAAATCTTTGTGCAACATGTCAGATTTCTTTCCGGGTCTGGTTGGTTGGCCTCGGAAAGCACGCTAAGCCGTTGTTCCCGATTGTTATAACATCATCTATAACAAGCATATGCCAGGGAACGGGCAGCAGCGTTTCCTTGTGTGTTACAACATAATACTGCAGTCAACAACCCGTTATTGTTACTGATTTTGAAGCTACCTTAACTTAATAAATTGAGATGTTAAATTTTTTTTTGCATGCATAATAAATGTTGCGAAGAAATTTTTATCTAAGTCATAGTAAAATCGTTAGGTGATTATTCTCCTGATGTCCTCTCCTAAATCTGGCTGTTTATATAAAACTAACATCCCCCGCGTAGCTTCCGTGTCTATGGAAACTTTATAATCTATAATATACTAATATTATAAAGAGGAAAGATTTGTATTTTTGTGTGTATGTTTGTAATGAATTAACTCAAAAACTACTGTGCCGATTTCAAAAATTCTTTCACCATTGGAAAGCTACATTCACCCTGAGTGACATAGGCTATATTTAATTATGAAGTTTCCACGGGAACGGGAGTTACGCGGGGGAAACCGCGCGCGAGAAGCTAGTTAAATAGTAGCTCTTGGATAGCGTAGCATTCTAACGGTGAAAGAATTTTTGAAATCGGTCCAGCATTTTCGAAGCCTTACAATGCACATAAAACAAACTAATCTTTCCTCTTAAAAAAAAAGAGTACTAGCTGAGTTTTGCAGTCTACTTTCTTTTAACCCCTCGTGGCACGAGGGGTTAAGGGCCGGATTAATAAATCCGGACGCCCCGGGGCAACAAAGGAGAAGAGGCCCCCTGGCCAAAAATAAGTCTCCCTCTAAAAGTGTAGAAAATTTGAAGCATATACCTACCTACTTTTCAGGACAATTTGAATTCTGATATTTTACTGATTGTCTAATTTAAGTGAACAAGTATAGATGAATAACTGTTATTACCATATTAAAGAACTATTACATTAATCATGATTATACAAAGTACCTACTGCATGTAAAGGTACAACACCGAAAAAAATAATAAAAGAAAAGTTACCTATAGAGTTTACTCGTCAAATTTGAAAGATTTAAAATCTCTATTGTGGGGGCCCTGTCTATTGTGGAGGCCCCGGGGCAGTGGCCCTGGATGCCCTCCCTTAAATCCTATAAACCAATTTGTTAAAAAATCTAGTAAATCTGTTGTACACTTGGTATGCACTCATTATCATGTATCTCTTTCCTAAAGGCTTGCATGTTGTTTCCAATGTATAAAATTTATTTCATGTAATTTTCTGTGTGTAATAAAGTATAAATAAAAAATAAATAAATAGTTTTGCAGTCTACTAATATTCTTGTTAACCCCTCGTGCTAAGCTAAAACGCTTGTGTTACGAGTGGGTTCACGTCGGTAGTGCAATGGGTGGGGTTTGAACCGGCGACCAAAAGATCACAAGTCCGACACCCTAGCCTAGGCAACGGCCGCTCCTTTATAATATTGGTAAGTATAGATAAATGTTTATATTTTTTACTTACATACAAATAAAATAAGCCATACATATGTTCTCATGTTGTGTACGCATACAATATTCGATTCCGATTAAATACTTATATGAAATTATAGTTTTATACGTTAGTAACAATAAAATTTTAAAATAAACTTGAAATGGCAATAAAAATATAAGTTTTTTATTGATATTTTATTGTTGTTTTTATTGATTTACATAATTAAATTTGAAAACACATTTTTATATATAATTTTAAAGTAAATATATTTTCCATTTATTTTCAGGGTTTCATTCTTACAATAGCCCACCCCATATCTTCCTATAGGTGTTGTAAGAATCGACTAAGATACACCTTTTCTTTTTACGTGGTGAAAATCTTTTAGTCTTCCTACCGCCTTGGGGAAAGACGGTGGCAGCATGTAGGACTCCTTCACTGCACCCGGCTCTGTAACTAGCGAGCCGGGGCATCCGGTTACCAACTAAAACCATCATGGTAGCCTGCCTCCACGCTGCCATCGATGGCCATTTTTTTTTTTTATTTTTTTATTGTCCGGCAGGAAATGCATTGACGCATTCCCACCACCGCTGCAGCGTATTCGCGCGCTGGCGGTGGGATATGTGGGACTCGCCCTCTCCATAGCGTGGTATGCTAAGGTCATACCACGAGGAGAGGACCCTACACCACTAAAACCTCCTGGACACTCCTTCGATCCGCCGTTGGCGGGGGTCGGGTACGCGTGAGCAATCCGGCCCCCCGACGGCACCCGCGGCCAATATGGTACCGCGGGATCTCCAGGGCCACACTTACAGTGGCCCATTTGCCCAATTATAGGGACGCCCGGAGTGTAGAGGCGTCCCTACACCTCATGGGTCAGCCTCGAAGGGAGCGGGGCCCATGTTCCCCACTCCCCAAGGCCGAGCCTAGGGCGGTAGGCGGCGGGTTTCGGCCCGCCGCCGACGGCCAACACGCCGTCTGCGAAGCGGGTGGGCGGAGGGATCTACTTCCCTCTCCCGCTCCGCGGCCTCCTTCTGTGACATAACTTGTCTACTGAAGGAGGCAACCGCCTCCCACGAGCCATCGATGGCCCTGGGATCTCTAAAGATCTACAACCAGAACCACCACCGTGCGTCACCGTCTCCGCAGAAACTCTTCTCGGGAGGGGCAATAATTCCCCCCCCCTGCGCCTCTGCGTGAAGGTAACCAGCGGCTACAACTGGTTACCTCTTCCCGGGACCGAATAGTGAAGGCGGCCAGAGTCCCCACTCTGACCACCGCGATCCCAAGGGCAGAGTGACTATGTCAGTCACGCTGCGAGGCATTCTTGCACCAAAGATTTGATGGCGCCGTAAGATACATACACCTGATGGATCCTACCAGATGGATGGACCTATCAGCTCAAAGGTACTCCCGTCTCACTGCGATCACCAATCCGCCAAGGGTGGTGATTATTGCATTATTCCTCAATAAAAGCTTGCCAACGTATATTAAACTGGAGGCCCATGTTCAGCAGTGGACGTTTATGGACTGATAAATTAAAAAGTAAAGTAGCTTGTCTGTTATATTTTTTTTCGGATGGACATACGAAGGTAGCCGTGAGACTTTTGTGCTTCACCGGGTATAAAGGCGAGCAGAGCTCCAGCCTTGATAAATGGTTTAAAAACTACAAACTAAGCAATCTGCGCAAGGGACGCCCCCTGTGGGGCTTGGACTTCGGCTCAGGTCGCTGGCGATGAGATTGAGGGATTATGACTTTTAGTATTTTAGGGGAGTTTTGTGCAACTGTCGCTCTACGAAAGTAGCTTGTGCGCGCGTCTTCATCCGCGTGGAACGGGTACTTTGGGCTTACCCCGATTTTGAAACATAATTCGTCGGTGCTCCGCCGCTTTTGATTTATGATAATTATTAATAAGGACAAATAATCAATCTATTTATTTTCGTTTGACGTTAAGCTACATATCATCATCATCATCAGCCTATTGTATTCCACTGCTGAACATAGGCCTCCCCCATCGATTTCCAGCGGGAACGATCGCTAGCGGCCTGCAACCAATGACTCCCTGCAACCTTTATGAGGTCGTCGGTTCATCGTGCAGGCGGTCGTCCTACGCTGTGCTTGCCAGTTCGTGGTCTCCACTCGAGAACCGTTCTGCTCCATCGGCCGTCAGTTCTTCGAGCTATGTGTCCCTGCCCATTGCCACTTCAGCTTGCTGATCCATTGAGCTATGTCAGCGACCAGCGGATCCTGTGGATCTCTTCATTTCTGATTCGATCACGCAGGGAAACGCCGAGTATACATACGTATTCTTATTAAGCTACATAATATATACGTATTCTATTCATTTATTATTATTTTTTTTATTTTGTTTTTTCCTACAAACATGCATAAATGGTACCTATACTGTTTAAGTGTAACATCCCTCGTCCGTGGGTCACTACTCGAGTTGCCAACTGAAAACCAGCGCTGAGTATCGCCTCGCCTATGCTGAGGTGGCGACTTATACGGCAGAACAGGCAAGGCTTCTTATTGTTTTGTACATTAACTATATGTCTTACTTCTATTACTGTGGAAACCGACCGATCAATCACTTTTAAGCAAATATCTAGGTTAATGATCCTCATACTTCGATATGTAGGTACTGGCAGCATGAATATGTTTAGTGCGGGAGTTCTCTTAACAAATACTTTACATAAAGACTTACCATGATTTTTGTCTGGCGGGGTATCAAACGCACGACCCCCGAGACTTTAACTGAAAGGCTATCTTAAATACTACCGTAATGGACAAAAGAAAAATAAATTAAAATCCGTGAAAAAGAAATTAAAAATGCCACAAATAATATAAATATTTTTATTATTAAATTACTTGAATACAAATTTCAGTCAATACATCATTTAAATAATAAATGAAAACTACATACATTATAATCTCATAATTTCAATGCATTCGGAGGTCGTTAGTTTGCAAAGAACCTTAGATGCCCTCGTAGACCCGAAGTCCGAGAAGCTCGCGAACTGTAAAGTAGAGCGACAGTTGCACAAAAGTCCCCTAAAATACTAAAAGTCATAATCTCTCAATCTCATCGCCAGCGACCGCCCTGAGCCGAGGTCCAAGTCCCACAGGGGGCGCCCTCTTGCGCAGGTTGCTTAGTTTGTAGTTTTTAAACCATTTATTAAGGCTGGAGCTCTGCTCGCCTTTATGCCCGGTAATGTAGCAAAATCCTCGTGGCAACCCACGTATGACAATACGAAAAAAAAAACACACGACGGACGGGTAATAAATTACTAGGGTATTTTGGATTCCAGATTATATTTTATTATCAAAAATTATTGACATTTTTATTACATAACGAATCCTCTATCAGGCGAGTAATGCAACATGGCGGGCCTGTACACATCCGGTTGGTTGTCTATGACCGGAAGCTCTGGTTGTTTGTCGTCTTTCCGTTTCTTGTACATAGAGTGACGTTTTGACTTTATATTGAGATGGACCTGGAAATAAAAATATTATATTACACTACTAGCGACCCGCCCCGGCTCCGCACGGGTACAATGTTGATGTATCATACATATAAACCTTCCTCTTGAATCACTCTATCTATTAAAAACCGCATCAAAATCCGTTGCGTAGTTTTAAAGATTTAAGCATACATATAGACATAGGGATATAGGGACAGAGAAAGCGACTTTGTTTTATACTATGAAGTGATTATATAAAGCTTAAGAGTTTGTTTGCTTTTTTCAGGAATTGCAGGATTGATTTAAAAAAATATTTCAATGTTAGACAGCTCATTTATCGAGAAAGACTGTTGTAAAATATTGAGGAGGTCATATAAATAGGAAATTTAATGTGATTATATTTTGTTAAATTCATTATTTTTCCTATATTATTAGGAAATTAATGATTTGGAGGAAAGGCAAGGCCCCCATTAACCCCCACTCAAATCACACTTGCGTTTGGTTTATTTACTTTTTTCAAGACATTTATGATTGAAAGAGAGGGTTAATGGGAGCATGACCCGCACGAACCCCCACTGGTTCATAATTACCTGTCTATTGTGCTTGTACAAGTTGGACTGCTGTGAGAAGGTGGTAGGACAGAACTCACAGATGAAGGGTCGCTCCCCCGTGTGGGTGCGGATGTGGGATTCTAACTGCATTTTAGTCTGAAAATAAATAAAAAGAAATCATATTCGGATCCAAAATTTTGTTTAAATTAAAGAAATTAAAAAAAAAACGTTATCTAACCACCTTTTTTATTTTTATTTATTAATATTACAAAGAGGAAAGATTTTATTTGTTTCAATCCGCATTCAACGACTGGACCGATTTAAAAATTATTTTACCACTAGAAAGCTACATTCACCCTGAGTGACATAGGCTATATTTAATTATGAAGTTCCCACGGGAACGGGAGTTACGCGGGTGAAACTGCGCGCGGGTTACTAGTTTAAAATTAAACCTAATTTTATACTCAACTAGATGAGCCTACGACTTCGTACGCGTGACTTTGAGACTCTTTTTTCGCTATAAAAAGTTGTATGTCCTTTCTCAGGTTCTACACTATCTGTATAACTCATTTTATTTAAGTCGGTTCAGGTCTTTTGGCGTGAAAGGCCGACATACAGCCAGAGTTACATTCGCATTTATAATATTAGAAAAGATAAAAAAAAACAAAATACAAACAAAGACTTATTGAAGGCTACTTAATAAACTCAAAACAAAAAAAAATGTCTTTAGTTTTTTAAGTAAGTCCTGATGACAAAACACTCACAGGGAATACTTTTCCGCAGTGATGACACATCTTGTTGTTGGGCCTGCCCTTGTGTACGTTGCGTATATGCTGGTCGAGCCCTACACGGTTCTTGGACGGCTGAAAAAAAAAGATTGAAAAAAATTTGCGTTACCGATTCCGGCCAAATTCTACGGAGATTAACAAGAGCTTAGTATAAGACGGCCTAATTCTACGGAGATTATCAAAAGTTTAATACAAGACATACTAAATGTCAATATTGAGATTATTAAATTTAGACCACTGACAGGATTAGAACCTGCATCACTACATAGTATAAAACAAAGTCGCTTGCCGCTGCCTGTCCGTCCCTATGTATGCTTAGATCTTTAAAACTACGCAACAGCTTTTGATGCGGTTTTTTTAAATAGATAGAGTGATTCAAGAGGAAGGTTTATATGTATGATACATCAGCATTGCACCCGTGCGACGCCGGGGCGGGTCGCTAGTCTTAGGTATAAGCCCTACTAGCTTTTTAACACTGTAAAATTTGTAACTATAAACTATATTTCAAAATTGAGATTAATAATATTCGACCACCAGGATTCGAACCTGCATTTTAGGTTAAGCTCCTAATGCCTTAACCAATTAGGACCCTCGCCCACGGCGACTCTTTGCAGCGATACGGTAGCGATGATGTCGCGCGTTTGTATCGATACAGTCGCGATGCGGTCACTAGCTGTGTGCTATCGCCCACAAAACCACGATTCAGTCGCGATGCTGTTGCGCGTTTACGAAACGCGCGACTGCATCGCTGCAAAATGTCGCCGTGGGCGAGGGGCCTTAGGGCACGGTGGAACCACAGCCGGCCATCGAAATTTATTAATCTCTTTGTAACACGTAACTGTTTTAAAAATGTAAATACGGAAGGTGTAATGCTTTAAATATTCAATTCCAAATGCAATTTTGGCGATATTAGTCGAAGTAATGCGGATCATTACCGATAGATGGCACAAACGTCCCCCTTGGAGACGTGTTATAAAAGAGATTGATACATTTGACCGGTTGGGTCCCTCCGTTGCCGAAAGGTTGAGACATTAGGGGCTATACCTAAGATGCAAGTTCGAATCTAAATTTATTAATTTTGAAATTAACTTTTTGGCAATATTTGGCGCATACAGACTGGGAAGAGACCACCGGCAAGATCCAAACTTGATTTTAATAGTTGTTAGTTAGTTGTCAAAGAGCTTGATAAATATGTCACCGAAAAATAATAAGAATGGTAAGTTGATCAACTTTCTAGTTTGTTGATAAACTGACGAAGTTTCAGGTGGTTGAAAAAATACCTACCTGATACAACAGTAGTTTAGTCACGTTTGGTTAAGTTAGGTCAAGTGTACAATAGGCTAGTAGACACTTGTTTGAATTTATTTTTATATGGTTAATATTGGTTTTACTAGATCAAGAACCAAATATGGCATTTATTTGAGATCAAGAAAGCGCTAAAATAAATATTTTAAAATTGGCTTGACATTTAGAGATGAAAACGATGTCAGCCATGTTGATCTTTATACATTATCTGTGTTCAAGATCGATGACGTCATGACTCAAAAAGTGTAATAGTATAGGATCGCGTTCATGTTTTTTAACAAGATGTATGACGTCACAAAATGGCTGATAGCGTTTTAGAAAGTTAAAGACACAGACAAAAGAAATAATTATCATATTGAGTTTATACAAACATATTCAAGTTTTATGAACAGAAATTATTATATTTAGGTTCCATATGACAAATACTTTTAGAAATAAACATAATTGTAACATAATTTCATATGTGTCAACTAGCCTATTATGCGCGTTCACTGAAACTGGCAACAAAATTTAACAATATGAATAGCACGAAAGTTTATCAACGATTCGACATATAAAATGATTTACCTTATGACAAATATGACACTGATACGATTTATTTAAGTGTTTTTCTTCTATGTGGTCCCTTAGTTTCGTTTTGTCAGCAAATCGCTTGTTGCAATGATCGCATATGAACCTGAAACAATATAGAACACTATTATACTTTCCGGGTCTGGTTGATTTAGGGAATACCCTCCGTGTCTCGGAAAGCACGTTAAGCCGGCGTTTGTCCCGATTGTTATAACATCATCTATAATAATCGTTTATCAATGAGCGGACAACCTCAGTAGCGTAGCGGTATTTGGCTCGCCTTAAATCTCCGAGGTCGTGCGTTCGATCCTCACACCGGACAGGAAATCTTTGTGTAAATTCTAAGATTACTTTCCGGGTCTGGTTGGTTGAGGGACTACCCTCCGTGCGTCGGAAAGCACGTTAAGCCGTTGGTCCCGATTGTTGTAACATCATCTATAATAATCGTATATCAAAGATATTTCCTTGTGTGTGACAACATAATACTGCGGTCAATAACCCGCCTGCCAAGCCCTCCCTTAAGAGGTCCATGTTCAGCAGTGGAAGTTATACGGGCTGATGATAAAATTAACATTTTCATTCTACTCTGATACCTTAGCCATGTGGTGTTTGTCTTATAATAGACCACACTCTACCTTCCCGTAGGGTTTTTTGCTACTTCACCGGGCATAAAGGCGAGCAGAGTTCCAGGCATTCCAGCCTAGATAAATGGTTTAAACACTACAAACTAAGCAACCTGCGCAAGTGGGCGTCCCCTGTGGGACTTGGACCTCGGCTCAGGGCGGTCGCTGACGGGGAGATTGAGGGATTATGGCTTTTAGTTTCTTTAGGGGAGTTTTGTGCAACTGTCGCTCTACTTTACAGTTTGCGGGCCTCTCGGACTCCGGGTCTACGAGGGCATCGGAAGGTTCTTAGCAAACTAAGGCGAGTCTATGCGCGATAGAGTGGTCTGTGTGTAGTGGTGCTAGTTTCTTGCAGTCTCTGTACTGCTAGCTGGTAAGTTGTGATCTCGTCGACCGAGTCGTCTAGGACGCCACTTTTTTTTTCGGACGGACATTATGTAATTAGCCCTGAGGCTTTTGCTACTTCACCGGGCGTAAAGGCGAGCAGAGCTCCAGCCTAGAACTAGGAGGCCCCGAGGCCGACGGTGTTTACGACGCTATGTAGGCAAAGACCTGTAGTCAGATGCTGCAACAACCAACGGGTTTGGGTGTTGAGCTCTTCTCATGGATGTCGTAAGAAGCAACTTAGGGACATACAGCTGATGGAGACAGCAGCATCTATCAGCTCAAAGATACTCACCATCTTAGCCTGCTAAAGGTGGTGATGATGGCAAAATCCTCACGACCCTGGCTTGCCAGTTAAGTGGAGGTCACTATCACTACATAGTAATAATGAAATAATGAAATAATGAAATAATGAATTTTATTCAGCACTTAGGTATTTACATACACTTGCACTTGTCAGAATTACAATGTTAGAAGATAAATTAATTTAAAAAAAAAACAAACCTATAACTAACAGATAATTCTTACTCTATAAAATATCCGACTAGGTAACTTACAGTAGTAGGTAGGCAATAGCAAATCTACAGATTGCGTAGTCCGTCCGTCTGTCCTATGGCATTTTTTGCAATTAACCAATCCTTATTATTATAAGAAGAAATTAAAACCGCATCCAAATTGCAAGTGGTCACATTATATCTAAGTGGCACACACCTGAGGGCACCCTTATGGGGTTTAGGACCACGACCCAGGGTGCCACTGAAGTAAAAAAAAGGTAGATATAAAGAGGATATGATCACAGGCACCGACTACAGGCGCTCAATTACAGGGCGGGGGTAGGGGCGCAACGCGGTCCTCGCCGGCGAGAATCCTACCCTAGCTAACCTGCAACCTTTCACTAGCTACCTAAGTGGACGACCCGGAGAAGAAAGGAAGAAAGAAACTCCGGGGTTGTTCTTTTCCGTCATCTTTTGTTGTGTTTTAGTATCTTCCATTTTTTTTTTTTTATCAAACTTGTTTACAAAATCTCAGTGAATACATTGCAATTTTACTATGTGCGCTGATGTACGCTCTGAAACGTTTTCATCAGTATAGGCGAAGTATTTATTAGATATCCTCGAGCAAAAGAAAAATAACCTCTTGCACATGAAAACGGAGGAAACATCCACGCACATTTTTAAGGAACAAACTACACGAGGTAAATCTCTCGTCATAGAGGACACAAAAACTATCACCTCAAATACATCCATCAGCAAGACGACCAGCCACCGCAAGCAGCACCCGTTCACGAGTATGACGTGTGAGCACACAGCCATCGCCTCCCTCGCCATATTAGAGGGAAGGAGGCGACCCGACTCACATCGCCACCGCAAGCAATGACAAACAAAGGGAGCATGACGAACTCACTGACAGTAGCATTCGTGGAGTCAATAATAATAAAAAATATCTAATCTTTAACTCAGCATAGCATGTTCCAATACAAGTGAGTTTATACAAATTAAAATATGTAACCATTTTATGAATACTTTTAAAAATACAATTATAGGTACAAGCTATAGGTAATGATAGGTACTTATTGTGAGAATGATTTTTTGCCACCAGTTTTATCATTAATATAGTCATTGATTGTGTAATAACCCTTTTTCATTAGGGTATTCTTAACCTCGATTTTAAATTTATTAAGAGGTAAATCCTGCACATATTCTGGGATCTTATTATACATGCGCACACTAAGCCCCACAAAAGAAGAATGAACTCTCTGTAAACGGTGGTATTCAGCACACAATTTATGTTTATTTCTAGTATTTATTGTGTGCAAAGCACTTCTCTTTTGATATTTATTTAAATTATGTCTAACATGCATTATATTTTCGTAAATGTATTGAGAAGCTACCGTTAATATATTTATATCCTTAAATAAACCTTTTAGAGAGGTTCTGGCACTTAGCTGATAAATAGATCTTATTGCCCGTTTTTGTAAGATAAAGATGTTTTGAATATCGGCCGATTTTCCCCAAAGTAGAATTCCATAAGAAAGAATGCTATGGAAATAACTAAAATAGACCATACGGGCAGTTTCTACGTTAGTGAGTTGTCTCACTTTTCTAACAGCATAAGCAGCAGACGTTAACTTCTTAGCAAGGTTCGATACATGAGCATTCCATTTCAAATTGTTATCTAATGTTATTCCGAGGAACACTGTGGAGTTAACAGTTTCAAGCACTTCATTATTTATTATCAAATTGGGTCCAGTATTTCTTACATTGGGTGTAGTGAATTTTATACATTTTGTTTTTTTCGCGTTAAGAACTAAATTATTAACTGTAAACCAACGAGTTATCTGTGTAAGTGCACTATTAATAAAATTAAAATTATCAATATTACGACGAGTATAAAACAAAGTCACTTCCCGCTGTCTATCCGCCCCTATGTATGCTTAGATCTTTAAAACTACGCAACGGATTTTGATGCGGTTTTTTTAATAGATAGAGTGATTCAAGAGGAAGGTTTATATGTATAATTCATTAGCTTTATACCCGTGCGGAGCCGGAGCGGGTCGCTAGTAGTAAAGAGGAAACATTTGTATTTTTGTGCATATACACAAAAATACAAATCTTTCCTCTTTACTATACTGTAATGAATAAACTCAAAAACTACTGTGCCGATTCCAAAAATTCTTTCCCCATTGGAAAGCTACCTTCACCTTTAGTGACATAGGCTTCATTTAATTATGAAGTTTCCACGGGAACGGGAGTGACGCGGGTGAAACCGCGCGCGGGAAGCTAGTTGTTTCATCAAGTAAGTAAAATACATACCTAAGTTGATCTTGTGTCACGTGTTTTAAGCTGTTCTTCATATGTCTTTGGTAGGAGCATACAGATGAGAAACTCACTTCGCACAGTGCACAGTACGCTGTCGACTTCGGTTTACCCTGTAAATGGTAAATCTATATATTTATTTACGTACAAACACACATAAGAAACAAAATGAAAAACTTAGGTATAAACCCTACTAGCTTTGTAACACTGTAAATTTTGTAACTATAAACTATATTTCGAAATGGAGTTTAATAAAATTCAACCACCGGCAGGATTCGAACCTGCATCTTAGGTTAAGCCCCTAATGCCTTAACCAATCAGGCTGCGATGGAACCACAGCCGGTCATCGAAATTTATTAATCTCTTTGTAACACGTAACTGTTTTAAAAATGTAAATACGGAAGGTGTAATGCTTTAAATATTCAATTCAAAGTGCAAATTTGGAGATATTTTTCGAAGTAATGCTGATCATTACCGATAGATAGCACTAACGTCCCCCTTAGAGACGTGTTATAAAGTTGGCCGAAAGGTTAAGGCATTAGGGGCTTCATGTTTTTTAACAAGATGTATGACGTCACAAAATATATAGGAAAAGAAATTGTACAAAGGTACTGCTTATTTCAAAACAAATCTCTTCCAGCAGCAAGCAAGATTAAATGTGAAAAAGAAAAGACGAATAGTGTGAAAAGACAATAATAATCTTAATATATAGATTATTATTGTCTAGTCTATAAAGCGGCGTCAGACTTGTGATCTTGTGGTCGCCGCGCCGGTTCGATACCCGACTAATTCACTACCGACGTGAACCCACTCGTAAAACATGCATTTTAGCTTAGCACGAGGGGTTAACAAGAATACTAGTAGAATGCAAAACTCTGTTAGTAATCTTTAAAAAAAAAATAAACAAAAAACTTAAACATAAACTTTAAATCCCTTTTTACTAAAACTATCTATAAATATATAAATATGACAACTTCCGTAGCGTAGCGGTATTTAGCTCGCTTTAAACCTCGGTTAACAAGGTCGTGGGTTCGATCCCCACACCGGACAAAAATCTTTATGTCAATTCTAAGATTTCTTTCCGGGGATGGCTATTTACTACCCTTCGTGCCGTATAACGTCCACTGCTGAACATGGGCCTCTTCCCGAGGGAGGGTATTTTCCATAGTCACCACGCTTGGCATGCGGATTGGTGACCGCACTATTATGTTGTACCACACAAGGAAACGCTGCAGCCTGTTCCTTGATATACGATTATTATAGATGATATTATAATAATCGGGGCCAACGGCTCAACGTGCTTTCCGAGGCATGGAGGATGGACCCTCAATCAACCAGACCCCGAAAGAAATCTTAGAATTTACACAAAGATTTCCAGTCCGGCGTGGGTATCAAACCCACGACCTCAGAGATTTAAAGCGAGCCAAATACCGCTACGCTACGGAGGTTGTCACGCTGATAAAGAAAATGGCTCACTTTAACTTCGTGCTTCTCCAGATGTCGTTTCAAGCTGGTCTTCCACCGGAACACCTTGTCACAGACCGTGCAGGGGAACGCGTTGTGAAATTCATGTACTGCCCTGGTAACAAAATACATACTTAAACATATATATACTTGTGGCTGACATATACTTTCAAAATTGAAATTTATAAAATTCGACCACTGGCAGGATTCGAACCTGCATCTTAGGTAAAGCCCTTAATGCCTTAACCAATCAGGCGACGCCCGTTTTTCACATATATGTGAAAAACGGGCGGTGTCATCGTTTAATATTTAATACCAAATGTAACTTTGGTGATATTAGTCGAAGTAATGCGGATCATTACCGATAGATGGCGCTACCGTCCCGCTTAGAAACGTGTTACAAAGAGATTGATACATTTCGATGACCGGCTGTGGTTCCACCGTAGCCTAATTGGTTAAGGCATTAGGGGCTTTACCTAAGATGCAGGTTCAAATTTTATTAATCTCAATTTTGAAATATTGTATTTAAGGTAAACTTTTCCATAAAGTGTTCAAAACATTTAATTTTTTTTACATATACTTGTAAATTGTACTTGTGGCTTGTAACATTATTCAGATTAAAATTATTCCGTTAAAATAGTTAATTTAATTTGGAATGGTCATATTATACTAATAACTTGGAACATGTACTTGAGACTTGTAATGTAGACTTGTAACTAGTAACTTATGCCCGCCTTCCACTGCGAGCGGAGCGGACTCTGTTTAGAGTCCGTTTAGCTCGGAATGACGAATGGCATATAAGTGCTTCCACTGTTTAAAAATGAGCGGAGCGACTCCGCTCCACTCGCAATACTGATTTTCATACAAGTACATCCACCGCGAGCGAGTAAACGGAGCGGACTGAGCGAGTTAAAATGGGTCCGATGCGTCATGGCTTCGCGCGCTAGTTTTGAACGGACTCCGCTCACTTGAATCGTCCGACATCGTGCACATGACTTGTTTCTATCACGGCTGTCTATATACTGGCTAGCAGGCCTCCAAGTCCGCTTCTAATGGAAGCTTAAAACTCGCTCAGCCTCATTTCCAGCCTCGCTCGCTCCGCTACTCGCTGGCAGTGGAAGGCAAATGCCGAAACTCTTTTTTAGTGGAAGTGCACAGCTAATTTCCTCCGCTCCGCTCAGTTCGCTAGGTCCGTTTTCGCTCATTACCCTTTTTTAGTGGATAGCCAGCAATATACTTGTGTTTTTTTTTTTTTTTTTTTTTTTTTTTTTGTGTGTAACAGGAACCCATAATGAGCTTAAAGAGGGCTTGATTATAAACTCACAAACGATGGTTCATCAGCCCGGCGCGATGTCTGAACGTCTTGTCGCAGTCGCTGCACTGCACTCTGGCTTTATGTGTGTCCTTGTGGTATCTGTGAGTGTCTATGGAGCTGACAACAAAATAAAAAAATACAGTTAAAAAAACAGTTTTTTTTCTAGGTTTTTTGTGGGACTAATCTAGACTAGTGCCACATTGGCCGCGGGTGCCGTCGGAGGGTCACATTACTCATGCGTACCCGGCCTCCGCCAACGATCGAAGGAGTGTCCGGGGGGTTTTAGTGGTGTAGGGTCCTCTCCTCGTGGTATGAGTTTAATACATATACCACGCTATGGAGAGGGCGAGGCCCACATATCCCGCCGCCAGCACGCGAATACGGTACAGCGGCGGTGGGAATGCGTAAATGAATTTCACCCCGGACAAAAAACGAAAAATGCTAGGGTCAACAGGTCGAATTTGTGATCTTGAAGTCGCCGGTTCGATCCCCACCCATTGCACTACCGACGTGAACCCACTCGTAACACAAGCATTTTAGCTTAGCACGAGGGATTAACAAGAATACTAGTAGATAGTAAAACTATGCTAGTAACCTTAAAAAAAAATCGATTATGATATTCCCACGGGATCGGGATCTAGGCGGGTGAAACTAGTAAACAATAATACTAACTTGGATATCTTCCCGCAGTCGTTGCACTGGTAGTTCTTGAGCGTGATCTCGTGTGTCACATAGTAATGTTGCTGCATCACCTTCTTGTCCAGGGTCCGCTTCTGGCATATGCCACACTCGAACCTGATGCCAGAAAAAAATACAAAGTCAGAAAAAAAACCGGCCACGTGCGAGTCGGCCTCGCGAGCGCAGGGTTTGTCTAAATTTCGCTTCTGGCATATGCCACACTTGAACCTGATGCCAGAAAAAAATACATAGTCAGAAAAAAAACCAGCCAAGTGCGAGTCGGACTCACGCACGAAGGGTTCCGTGCAAAAAAGGGGGAAAATAAAGTTTGTTGTGTGGGAGCCCCCCTTAAATATTTATTTTTAGTATTTGCTGTTTTAGCGGAAATAGAAATACACCATTATCTGTGAAAATGTCAACCGTCTAGCTATCGCGGTTCTTACGATACAGCGTGACGGACAGACAGACAGCGAAGTCTTAGAAATAAGGTCCCGTTTTTACCCTAAAAATGAGTCTGGGTGTAGACTGAAGAGTCGCCTTTTAACATCATTACCGACCAACAAAATTATCTTCATTACCGATAGGTGGCACTAACGGCTTTTTTTTTCGGACAGACATACGTAGCAACGTGGCTTTTACTACTTCACCGGGCATAAAGGCGAGCAGAGCTCCAGCCTTCAAAAATGGTTTAAAAACTGCCGTCCCATGTGGAGCTTGGACTTCGGCTCAGGGTGGTCGCTGGCTATGAGATTGAGGGATTATGACTTTTAGTATTTTAGGGGGTTTTGTGCAACTGTCGCTCTACTTTACAGTTCGCGGGGCTCTCAGACTTCGGGTCTACGAGGGCATCGGATGGTTCTTAAACTAAGGGTCGGGAGGAGCACTGACGGCCCACTTAGACATGTATTATGAACAGATTGACAAAATTTCAATGACTGGTTGGTTTCTGCCGTGGCCGAATGGTTAAGGCATTAGGGGCTATACTTAAGATGCAAGTTCGAATCCCGCCGGTGATCTAAATTTATTATTTTTAATTTAAAAAATGAGTAGTCGGTAAACGTTTCCATAATTTTTTTTATTAAAATTAATATCAGATCAGAGTGGACGAACCCTTCAAATGGTGCTGCTATGATTATGCTTAGAAATTTTAATTCAATAATGTCAAGGTGTGAAAATTAAAAAATAATGGACGTCTCATTAGGGAGGTGAAAGCGACACAAACGTGACCAGCTGTGACGAAGACGGGGGCGGAGTAAAAAATCATGAAATTCGTGTGACGTAATTTATGGATAGCCCCTTATGGGACAAATCGAGGTGTACTAAGTAGTAGAATGATAGCTTACCTTCTCATATGCCTCTTATAATGACTGGTGAAAGCATCCACGGATGAGAGAACAGTCTTGCATATAGGACATGTGTACTCGCCTAGATCCTGAAACAGTAAAAACTATTGTTAATACTAGCTTGTACTAGCACCTTCTTACATAGCCTATGTAAGTCATGGATAAGGTAACATTTTAATGGTGAAAGAATTATCGCAATCAGGCCATTAGTTTTTGAGTTTATTTGTAACAAACATAAGTTAAGTATTAGATACATGTATACAATTAAGTTTGAAATTTTACTAAAAATGTTAAAGTTAAATGTTGAGTTAAAAAAAATGTATACAGCAAAGTCAATAGTACAGTTAAAGTTACTCACTGGGGAATGTTTGGCCGCGACGTGCGCTAAATACCGCTTGTTATTATGAAACCCTAGTATACAAGTCTCGCACTTGTGTCTGCTCGACAAGTACGACTGTTTCGACGCTTCCTTCTTTCTTTCTTTCAACATGTCTTCATACGACAGCCATATTGATGTTATATTAGAATCTCCTTTCGTGCGTTTTGGCTGAAAAAAAAAAGGTTTTTTTTTTTTTATGATGCTTCTTGATTTTGTTCTGATATAATAATATTACTATCGCTTCCGCCTTCCTCTATAAATGTGGTATCTAACACTGCAAGATTTTTTTATCGGACCTGTATTTCATGAGGTTTGCGCATTCAAAAAAACAGACTCTAGCTTTATATATGTCGGAGCGGCGCCATCTACTAGCATGAGACAGTGGTGTCATCTAGTTTACTTGAGGTATAACAACACCGATAGTTAAGTTGTGGCTCAATAAATTAAGGCGAAAACACATTATTAAAACGCCACGCCACGCCAAGTGTCAACACCTATGCATCAGTACGCGTGGCGTCGTGTCGGGTGTTCAAGGCGAAAACACATTATTAAAACGCCACGCCACGCCAAGTGTCAACACCTATGCATCAGTACGCGTGGCGTCGTGCCGGGTGTTCAAGGCGAAAACACATTATTAAAACGCCACGCCACGTGTCAACACCTGTGCATCAGTACGCGCGTGGCGTCTTGTCGGGTGTTCACAGTGTGTTTCTGGTCTATAGAAAACTATACATTTGATTCGACTCAACACGCGTGGCGTGTCGTTGGGTGGCGTGGCGTTTTAATAATATCTTTCCGCCTTTAGTTCTCTGATTAGTAAAGAAACGTCCGGTATTTCTTGCCTGGGCGAAATCAGAGATCGCGTTGCGGAGCCGTTAATAACCTGACAGCGATCAAAGTCAACATAAGAAAAAATAGTAAAGATTAGGGCAGTGGTGCGGAGATTCTAGTCTGAGGAGTTGAACTGAACGGTCGATACGTAACGTCATCTCTGGGATCACCACGTTTCTATTGCTTTTCACCTGTAGGCATATAATCAGCGAGCAACTTGCTTTTGTTCCTACTGATCCTGCCTCTGCTTTTACATATATTAATAATTTGACCGGCGTGGGAATCAAACCTACTTCGAGTCTTGCGACGAGACTTAATCTATCTATACTAATATACTATAATAACTACATAGTATAAAACAAAGTCGCTTCCCACTGTCTGTTTGTATGTATGCTTAGATCTTTAAAACTACGCAACGGATTTTGATGCGGTTTTTTTTTAATAGATAGAGTGATTCAAGAGGAAGGTTTATATGTATAATACATCAGCATTGTGCCCGTGCGGAGCCGGGGCGGGTGGCTAGTATACTATAAAGTCTTCAGCTTTATATTAGTATATAGATATACCTGCAATGCTGAACATGGACCTTCTCTTAACAGACCTTGGATTGCTTAAAACATTGAGGGATATTGCCATAATCACCACTCTTGGCAGACGGATTGGTGACCGCAGTTATGTTGTAACACACAACGCTATCTTCTATTTATTGCATCTATCAACTGATTCAAATGATTTACCATAATAATGTTATTAATTGGAAAATACAAGGTATCAATGTTGCCACAAAATGTATAGTGTCAGGTGAATTATGAATAATAATAAAAAAAATAAAAAATAAACACAACGCTGCTGCCCATTTCCTGGTGTGCTTGTTATAGACGATGTTATAACCATCGAGACCAACAGGTTGACTTGCTTTCCGAGACACGGAGGGTAGTCCCTATATCAACTAGTAAGAAATATTAGAATTTATAAAAGATTTCTTGTTTAGCGTCGGGATCGAATCCACTACCTCCTGAGATTTATACCAATATGCCACGGAGGTAGACTCGAAATCTGAGAGGGCTTTTTACGGACGGACATACGTAGTCAACCACGAAAGCTTTTGCTACTTCACCGGACATAAAGGCGAGCAGAGCTCCAGCCTTAATAAATGGTTAAAAACTACAAACTAAGCAACCTGCGCAAGAGAGCGCCCCCTGTGGGACTTGGACCTCGGCTCAGGGCGGTGGCTGACGGAGAGATTGAGGGATTATGACTGTTAGTTGTTGTCGGGGAGTTTTATGCAACTGTCGCTCCCCGTTACAGTTCGCAGGCCTCTCGGAATTAGAAGAAGAAGAGTCTACGAGGGCATATCAAAATTCTTCAAAAATCTTTTGCTTTTTGATTTGATAAAGAGGCCGTAACTCACATCCGACTTGCGTTCATGTGGTCGCCGGCTCGATCCTTACCCATTGCACTACCGACGTGAACTTACTCGTAACACTAGCATTTTAAAAAAGAAAATAATACAATTAAAAATATTCTACCTTCCGTTTCGCTTTACTTCTTTTAGCAGTCTTCTTACTCCTTTCCTTTTTCTTTAAAGCATTCTTCTCCATGTCAATAGAACGAATAATCTTCTTAATTTCAACTTCATACTGCACAGACGAATCCGACTGACAAATATTGTCCAATTTATTTGAATCGCCGTCTAAAAACCAAACAACATTTCATGTGGTCGCCGGTTCGAATCCCCACTCATTGCACTACCGACGTGAACCCACTCGTTACACAAGCATTTTAGCTTAGCACGAGGGGTTAACAAGAATATTAGTAGACTGCAAAACTATTTATTTATTTATAGTTTATTGCACACAGAAAATTACATAAAATAAATGTTATTAATTGGTAACAACATGCAAACCTCTAGGAAAGAGATCCATGAGTGCATACCAAGTGTAACCAACAGATTTACTAGAATGTTTACCAAATTGGTATATACATATCTATAAACATACACACTAATAGTTACATATTATTATACAACTACATACTAATAAATAGGGACCGGATTATATGCATTTGCATATTTGCATATGCATTGGCATGTTTAAGCCATTCTCAACGGTACTAGCATATTTTACCTAATATCGAGTTATAATGCATATTATCGGTATATTTACAATATTTTTTCCAGTGCAGTGCAGTCATCCTGCGTTCCGATATTCGATAAAAGTGATAATATCGCGAATTAAACCAAATTATAGTCACAAAATAAATATATACATTAATAATAATAATTGCGATATAAATTTAAAAAAAAAAGTCAAGTGATAAACTGTAATGTGTAGTGACAGTGACACCTATGGTCGCCTATTCAAGGATAATTTACTAATTGTATACTATGTATAAAATTAAATTAAATTAAAACTAACTTTTCTTCTTTTTTTAATGACTGAATTGATTGATTGATTTAAAACTTATCATTTAATTTTGCATATTCTGCCAATTTTCGTGCATATTTCAAGCATTTTTCATGCATATTTGCATGCATATAACAAGCTTTTTATGTTGCATATTATCCGGTCTCTACTAATTTCTAACTTCATGTTTTAAACATAATCTTTGCATACCCTCATTGAGGGTGAAATATGTCATGTACTTACAACTGTATAACACCTTATGCCTACCGTATTTCATGCAAATAAATGATATTATTATTATTATTATTAAATATTAATAAAAAACTACATAATATACTAACTTATATGTCTATATTACATAATAAATTACTGAGAGAAAAAGTACTCCCTTGTTCTTTTTTGAAAGCATCAAGAGACTGGCAAGCGCGTATAGAATAGAATACGTCCACAGGAAGGGAATTCCATAAACGCACTGCACGGACTATGCTAGTAATCTTTAAAAAAAACTACCTTTAAGACAATCCCATTCAATTTTAACCTCATCGTTGTCACACAGAGAATCCTGCTTCACATCACTATCATAATCATCTGCCTCATCTGACTGTGTTATAGAAACTGTGTCATTATTTTGTGTTTCGTGTCGAGTTTTTGACACATCTGTGAGTACACATTTAAGAATCTGAAAACAATGTTTCATCATCATCATCAGCTCGTATAACGTCCACTGAACATGGGTCTCCTCCCGAGGGAGGGTATTTGCCACAGTCACCACGCTTGGCAGGTTGGTGACCGCAGTATTATGTTGTACCTCACAGGGAAACGCTGCTGCCCGTTCCTTGATATACGATCATTATAGATGATGTTATAACAATCAGGACCAACGGCTTAACGTGTTTTCCGAGGCACGGAAGGTAGTCCCCCAACCAACCGTCTGGTTGGTTGGGGGCTACCCTCCGTTTCGGAAAAAAATCTACACAAAGATTTCTTCACATCGAACATCGAACCCACGACCTCCGAGATTTAATACCGCTACGCCATGGAGATTGGTCGTATTAATAGATAGATTCCATCTGCTCTTGTTAAAAAAATATAAATTACCTTCTTCTCCCCTTTGTTCTTAGGTTTCTTCTCATTACTCTTGTAGTCAGTCTTCTTCTCCCGTGCCATGGTACACATGATACTCCTAATTTCTCCTTCATACTGTGAGGAGTCCGATTGGCATCCATCGTCAGAATGGTTTGTGTCATCGTCTAAGAAAATAAAAATAGAAAATTGTTTAAGCAGAAATACACAGCTTTTGTAAAATAGAATAGAATCTTTATCTGTCATAAAGCGTGGTGTACATAGAAGATGTTAGTATAAATTATTTTTCCATGATGCTTTGCCCTTTTCAAGACATGACATTACCATACCATACATACATGTTTGTTACTCTTTCACGCCAAAACTAATGAATGTCTATACTTTCATACAATCTTCATCTCCTTCTTTCAACCCCTTACAACCCTTTTTTCGCTATAAAAGTCTGTCTGGGTACCAAATTTCATTTAAATCGGTTCAATAGTTTTGGTGTGAAAGGCCGACAGACAGACAGAGTTACTTTCGCATTTATAATATTAGTAAGGATACAGTAGAAACTCGATACGGATTCGCAATTATCTGGACTACCAGCCGCGACCAATTATATCTACAAGTCGAATTTCTGCAAGCATGAACGTTTCGGAATAGCATGCATACTTTAAACTATAATATTAGCAATTATTAGCAATAAAAAAATGGTGTCTTTGGAAATTATTGTTATTATTATTAAACGTTAATAAATGAAGGTCGTGAAATAAAACAAAATTAGAAATTTAATAAACATTGATGTTCATTCATACTTTGGTATTTGTTGTTTGTAATAAACAAACACCCTTAAGTACCTACTACATGTACAAATCCCAGTTTACTTCATACATTCAATTATCTCGATATTCGACTGTCCGAATGCCTAACAACAACAATTAGTCCAGTTTATCGAGTTTCTACTGTATTAGTAAGGATTAAATTAATAAAACAATAACTTACCTTTAAGACAATCCCATTCATTTTTAACCTCATCATTCTTACTTTGTGTATATCTAATATTATTCCGTACTTCTTGTTTCACTTCTGTGTCACAATCGTGTACTGCTTCATCTGACTGTGTTATAGACACTGTGTCATTCCTGTGTACTTTTAGTCTGGGTGGTCTTGATATATCTGACAGTAAACATTCACGGAGTGCCTGGAGACAAAAATATATCGGGACAGTCAACAACAATAAAAACGATAATTTGAAAAAATAAAAAACCCGACTGCGATTGTGTGTAATTTTTTTTTATAAAAAATACTAACATTTTTATTTGGCGCCAAAAATCCACTATTTTGTTTTTTTATTTTATTTTTATATACTCTGTGTCACTGTCACAGTAAACACGAATCTAATATGACATCTTTAATGCTAAAATTCATCCAGCTGTTTAGTCTACAGAGCAAGCCAAACATTTTAATTTGGCGCCAAACATCCGCCATTTTTTATTTTGATATACCCTAGACATGCGCAAAATGTGTCATTGAAGTGAAAAGAGTGATATACTTCATTTGAACTAAGTGAACTATATCACTCATTTACTTCACTACTTCAGCTTATTAACAAGATTCATTTGAATCAGTTTTCGCATGTCCTTCAAACGATCATCGAATTCATTTACTTCACTAGTTCTTTATGAACTAGATTCATTTGAATCAATTTTCGCAGGTCTTTCAAACGATCATCGATCGTGCAATAAACTAATAACGAGAATGATTATATTGTTTTGTATTAGTTCTTTATGTGTTTTTTTTTTTATTATAAGTACATAAAGCCTTCATTTAAAAGCATTAATTAATATTGTGTACGTATTATATTGAATATAAGAATTTTAACACTGTGAACTAAATGGACCAAACTGAACTATTGAAGTATATGAATCTGCACTGAACGAAAGAGATACAGAGTTATTTCAAAAGAAGTTTTTTTTTTTATTGAATATTGGCTCTTACGTTTGACCATAATCTCGCTTGATGGAAGGCGAAGATAAGGCCTAAGATGATACACGCGTGCCTAGAAAGTGTCTGTTCACTTTAGCTTTAAATATGTCCAGATTATAGCGTTCCGGAAACACTGACCCCGGCAGAGAATTCCACTCCTTAGCCGTCCGCATTATGAAAGAAGAAGCAAATCGCTTCATGCGTATTGAAGGAATGTCTACAACATAAGGGTGAAACCGCTCACCGCGCCTGGTCGTCCGGTGATGGAAGGGTGAAGGGAGTATCAGGTTATGTAGAACCTCCACTCCCCGAAATGTAACCGATAAAAAACCGATAGGCAGGCTACTCGTCTACGGTGTTCGAGGCTCTGAAGATTTGCCTCCACAAGTGAGTTATTGCCTATGACTCTCTTCGCTCGGCGCTCCAATGAGTCCAGAGCATCCAGCTGATATCTAGCAGACCCATCCCAAAGATGAGAACAGTATTCCATTGAGGAGCGAACTTGAGCCTTGTAGAGACTTAAGAGTTGCTCCGATGTGAAGTACCGCCTCACCTTGGAGAGAATGCCAAGTTTTTTGGCTGCAGTGTTTGTGATGGACTCGATGTAGTGACCGAAGTTTGGATTAGAAGAGAGGTCAAGCCCTAAGAGCTCAAGATGGTCGCTGATCGGAACGGAAACATTCCGGAAAGTCGGAGTCAGTTGGAATGGACTCCGTTTCGCCGAAAAAAGACAAGCCTGTGTTTTTGAGGGGTTAAACCCAACCAAGTTGGCATCACCCCATAAGGAGACAGCCTCCAAGGTCGAGATACCGGGACTAGCTAGCAGGTCGTTGATGTGCAGCAAAAAAAGAGTCGCGGAGAGAACAGATCCCTGAGGGACACCGGCATTAATACCAAGAAGATCGGACGAGGCGCCATCAATGACAACTCGAATCGACCTCCCCCTCAAGAAATCCTGTGTCCAGGTACAAAGTCCGGGAGCAATACCGTAAACCGGAAGTACTTCAATAGAAGGATTCATTCGCGAACTACACATCTCTAATATACCCAGTATTACTCTCACAGTAAACATATATCTAACGACATCTCAAAAGCTGTTCAGGCTGACTTAAAGCCATAATCCCTCAATCTCCCCGTCAGCAACCACTCTGAGCCGAAGTCCAAGTCCCACAGGGGACACCCTCTTTTGCAGGTTGCTTAGTTTGTAGTGATTAAACCCATTTATCTAGGCTGGAGCTCTGCTCGCCTTTATGCCCGGTGAAGTAGTAGCCTCAAGGCTAAACAACAAATATCCGTCAGAAAAAAAAAGTTCAGTCATAAAGAAAAACATTTGTTTTTCTTTATTTCTTTCAAAATAATATGAATTACCTCTTGTGTGTAAGTCTGAAGTATCCTATATGAGTCTTGCACTTGTACTCGGAAAGTTACGCTCTTTTGTAACAGTGCTTTACACTCCCAGCATATGTTGAGACAGACCTCAGTTATCATGCACAGCTGAAATATAAATTTATTATTAGAGTTAACTACTGTTTTTTGGAAAATTCAACAGAGCAAAGTCATAGCCTAATGACTAGGAGCATCAAACTTGAGATCACCGGTTCAATCCCTATCCCTTGCTCTGTTGACGTGAACCCACTCGTGAAACAAGCATTTTTAGCTTAGCATGAGAGAGGGAGGTTAAGAAGTATATTACTAGACTGGAAATATCTGCTAGAAAACTTAAAAAAAAAACTTCTTTTTAGAAAAATATAACAGAGTCAAAGCCTATTGTGTGCCTAAAATTATCTATCAATAATAATTGGGACTATCAAATGAGTCAAATATTTATGAGCATTTAAACTCTATATGTTAATGTTTTATATAGAGTTGTATATGTTGGGTTGCAATCTTTAAAATTAGGCTGCCCAGACAAGACACATGAAATTTTTGGATTCTGGAGCCCAAAACCCAGATATACAATCAGGTTTTTTTAAATGTGGTGGCCCAACTCTTTAAATTTTTAAATACGGACTTTAAATAAAATGTACAACATTGTTGGTCAAAATAAATGATTAATGTATTTATTTCAATTTATTACAAAAAAAATTAAGTCCAGCCCAGTTGTTCCCCAGACTCCCTATGAATTAGGACGAATGCGGGAATCCATGACGGATGGCAATCCTTATTTTATATCAGGTTTTGCTTTGTAATTATTAGTTTCAACATGCCTAGTATGACAAACAAAAATAGTTCACAACTAAATACTCATAAAGTCAATAATATATAACAACCTCCGTAGCGTAGTGTTGTTTGGCTCACTTTAAGTCTTGGAGGTTGTGGGTTTGATCCTCACGCCAGACAGGAAATCTTTGTGTAAAATCTAAGATTCCTTTTCAGGGTCTGGTTGGTTGAGGAACTACCCTCTGTGCCTCGGAAAGCACGTTCAGCGATTGGTCCTGATTGTTATAACATCATCTATAATAATTGTATATCAAGGAACGGGCAGACGACCCTGAACTTAGCGGACAGCAGAATAAAATTTCAGATCGGGATATCTACTAGCGAAATTAAGTTCTCTAAGTTTACCAAATTGGAAAAATTGTTTGTCTTTGATTTGCCTACAGGTGATAATAAACAATTTTTTTTTTACTAATGAATATTTTTTTAAATTCAAAATTAAATTTTAGGAAACCCTCACCGTGGTGCCCATTGTTTTAAAAATCTGTAACTTTCAAATTTAGTTTATTTTGGGATTTAAAAAAAGTGATTTCAGTTTGTTTTTTTAATTTTGGCTTAGGGCATTCTGGGACATATATCTGTGAAAAAAAAAATTATTATTATTTAAAAAAAAAGTCATCTTTTGGTCTTTAAAAAATCTAAAGATGATATTTTTTTGATTTTTAAATTGTTAGTCAGATTTTTAATTAATTTTAGTTAGATATCCTTAATTTTTGTTTTTTTTGAAATTTTGATGTTATATGTTTGATGAATATCAAAGTTAAAAATAATCAAAATCAAAAAAATGTCATGACTTAATTTAAATTTAAAGTCTAAAGATGTTTTATCTCGGATTTTTCATTTTCTTATTTATTTATTCCAACTAACAATTATAAAATCAAAAAAATAACATCTTTAGATTTTTTAAATTAGAATTTTTACAATTTGGTAAACTTACAGAACTTAATTTCGCTAGTAGATATCCCTATCTGAAATGTTATTTTGTCTGCTGTCCGCTAAGATCAGGGTCATAACGGGCAGCAGCCTTTCCTAGTACAACTTAATACTGCGGTCACCAACCCGCCTGCCAAGCGTGGTGACCCTACCTACAGGAGGAGGCCCATGTTCATCAGTGGACGTTATATGGACTGCTGATGTTGATGAAAGTAAATCTTTATTTACATAGACACATTTAAAAATATTTTTAAATTATGTTCTTATGATGCGTGCTTTAAGATTTTTTATTCTACCAACACCGTACTTACAGGAATCTCATCTAGAATGTCCAAATAATATTTTTTTAATGCTTCATCAGTTAATTTGTACAATTTTCGCCCAACACATAAACAAGCACTGCAAAGAAGTTTTAATGACACATTTTCTTCTTTAACTTCCATTTTAATGTTGACTATACAACATATTAATTCTTATTTTCATTCCAACAAGACCGAGCTAATATAATTGCTACACTTTCGAAACACTTTCACACGAAGAAAAAAACAACAGGTTTATTTAGAAAATAATCACAGAAAAATACGATTTCCCACATATTAAGTGCAGTCATTATTGATAAAATATTATATATTTGAATGAACACCCAAAATTTAAATAGCTTTAATTGATAATAACATTAATTTTCTACAAAAACTACAAAGATCAGAGAATGACAAAAGCGCACAAATCAAAACAAATCGCCACCATCATGCTTTTAGTCTTGCACTTCAATAAACAAAAAAATCCGAAATGTATCGGTTTTTCAAATGTCAAACTATATTTTTGGCTATAGTGAACACTATGCCTAAAAATGTTGCTAACTATAAAAAATATTTTCTCAGCGGGATAATATTCTTTATTTAAGCAATATGTTTCGAATTTAAAAAAGTCTATTTTGATCATTTTAATAGTTTACTTATTTTTATTACATATTTCTATAAAATGTGAAAGAAGTGTATATCACAATGATTACAAAAGAACTTTTAACTTTTAGCACTACATTCGACCGCCAAATCGTTTGGTGCAACGTTAACACACATTTGTCATATATCGCAGGTATTCGCAGCACAGTCGTCCGAATGTCCTGTGCGGATTATAAATAATTTTTACATCGTTTTTAGCTACTTCAGTGATACTTTTGTTACAATTTATTGCAATTCTGACAAATACAAATGCGTGTAAATACTTAAGTGCTGATTAAATTTCGTTATTTCATTTGCAATAAATAAGCACTCTCTCCACAGTAAAGTTATTGTGAGCGAGTGAGTGGACTGTATTTAAATGGTTGGATTAGGGTGCAGTTCCATTGAGGCGGAGCGGAGAAGAGCTGTGCCGCGATTCACCAATCACATGGCTTGAAATCCACATCTCTTCTCCACTCCACGATTTCAAGCCATGTGATTGGTGAATCGCGGCACAGCTCTTCTCCGCTCCGCCTCAATGGAACTGCACCCTTAAGGCTGCGTTTCCACAGAAGCGGAGCTGCGCGGAGTTGAGCAGAGACTTATAAAAATTGACCAATCACATTACTCAAAATACACATCTCATCTCCGCTCCGATTCAGTGGAAACACTGTTAGCGGAGTTGAGAAGATTTACATTAAAATATATGGGGCGCGGAGATAATACTTCACCGGGCATACCTAGTACCAGCGCCTGCAAAGCGTGGTGATTACGGCAATCTTCTTCAACGACCATGGCTTGCCAATATCTGTTAAGAGGGGCCCATGTTCAGCAGTTGACGTCAACGCGCTGTTAAACTGAACTGAATACCACTTATTTGGCAGTGGACGTTATTGGGCCACTAATGATAATATGTTTAGGAGAAAATAATGAATACATTTTAAATATAAATTTATTTAGGTACATATTTGACAACCTCCGTAGCATAGCGGTATTTGACTCATTTAAATCTCGGACGTTGTGGGTTCGATCCCCACACCGGACAAGAAATCTTTGTGTAAATTCTTAGATTTCTTTCCGGGTCTGGTTGGTTGAGGGACTACCGTACTGTACCTCCGTGCCTCGGAAAGCACGTTAAGCCGTTGGTCCCGATTTTTATAACTTTATCTATAACAATTGTATACCAAGGAACGGGCAGCAGCGTTTCCGTGTATTGCGGCATAATACCCGCCTGCAAGCGTGGTGACAATGGCAAAAACCCTCCCATGAGAGGAGACCCATGTTCAGCAGTGGACGTTATGTCAGCTGATGATGAGGTATATATTTTTAAAGGTTAATTTCAAATGTGGGGAGGTTCATGAAACTTTTATAACTTGAATCTTAATTTTGTTCATCTTCATCATCTACGGATTTAGAAGGGAGTTCGAAAGTGCCTAAGACCCAAATGAATCTCAAGTGTTTACTGTCAACCAGTTAATTGAAGATATCTAATTCAATATCATAATTTTCGATATTTCTAGAATTCTCAAGTCAAATGGTCAATATCAATATCATTTAATACAGTCCTCATCGGTATTGTTACGTAAAAAAAATAGTCATTGTTTAATATTGACTATTCCACGATGGGCCGACGATCTCATAAAGGTCGCAGGAAGCCAGTGGATGCCGGCCGCTAGCCATCCTTCCCGCTGGAAATCGATGGGAGAGGCTTATGTTCGGCAGAGGACTACAAAACTGCCCTTTTTTTTTTGTTGTCCGGGGGGAAATGCATTGACCCATTCCCACCGCCTCTGCAGCGTATTCGCGCGCTGGCGGCGGGATATGTGGGACTCGCCCTCTCCATAGCGTGGTATGCTTAACTCATCCCACGAGGAGTGGACCCTACGCCACTAAAACCTCCCGGACACTCCTTCAATCCGCCGTTGGCGGGGGCCGGGTACGCATGAGCAATCCGGCCCCCCGACGGCACCCGCGGCCAATATGGTACCGCAGGATCTCCAGGGCCACACTTATAGTGGCCCATTTGCCCAATTATAGGGACGCCCGGAGTGTAGAGGCGTCCCTACTCCTCATGGGTCAGCCTCGAAGGGAGCGGGGCCCATGTTCCCCACTCCCCAAGGCCGAGCCTAGGGCGGTAGGCGGCGGGTACAAAACTGCCCTGCCAATTGTACTCGCAGTAATCGTAATTATTGTATTTTCACTTTTTTGACATTTAAAGACCCTCAACACATTAAAAAAAAAACATATATTTTTTATGAGAAACATGTTTTTTATTTAACGGGAAATGCCGTACTTGCCCAAAAATGTGTTTACCGCGTTTATCTCGAAATCGCGATTTTGCAAGTACTGCGTTTGCATTAAAGAGGGCAGAACACGCTAATGATGATGATGATTTATTCCAATGACCCCATACCCCACCAAATCATATTAAAATCATATCTTATTAAAAAATAGGTTTTTTGATGATAGCTTATTTTCTCTCTTTTTTTTGTTATGGCAACCTTCTTCCCACAGAATGTCTTCAGCTTCGGGACTTGATAATAATAATAATAATATAATATAATAATAAATTTCATTTATTTTATCCCACAAGTTACATTCACTCGTTAAAATTAACAATGCTTATATATGGAAGGGAGACAGGAGCCCAAACTAAGTAGAAACATTCTGTCATGAGTTTCCTGGCCTCCTTAACCCGGACAGTAGTATGCGTGCATGAGCTATGATTAAGGGACGCTTGTTGATCACACTACAAGTACGATATTGGGCGATTCCGCTGTTTCCTTTATCATATTATCGTATGCCATGGCGTAATCTGTAAACATAGAAAAAGTAGGATGCATCCTCCAGTTGTGGATGAAGTGATTTTTTTTATTAACAAATATCTATATATATAAAAGAAAGTCGTGTTTGTTACAACACTTATAACTCGAGAACGGCTGGACCGATTGCCATGGTTTTTGATTTGTTGGATTTGTTTCCGTCCCGAATAGCAGAATACATTTTAAAAACAAAAGAAAGTCGTGTTAGTTACACTATTTATAACTCAAGAACGGCTGAACCGATTTGGCTGAAAATTGGTAGGGAGGTAGCTAAGAACTGGGAGAAGGACATAGGATACTTTTGGGTAGGGGTAGGGTAGGGTAGGGGTAGGGTAGGGTAGGGTAGGGGTATGGTAGGGGTAGGGTAGGGTAGGGGTAGGGTAGGGTAGGTGTAGGGTAGGGGTAGGGGTAGGGTAGGGTAGGGGTAGGGGTAGGGTAGGGGTAGGGTAGGAGTAGGGTAGGGTAGGGGTAGGGTAGGGCAGGGGTAGGGTAGGGCAGGGGTAGGGTATAAAAGTCTACCCGTGCGAAGCCGGGGCGGGCCGCTAGTGTTATATTAAAAAAGAGATAGATATGCTTGAAACTTGACCGGGCTTGAAAACTGGCACCATGAAACTAAGATAAAGGTTGTAGTTTGTACAAAACTTAATAGGGCTGGAACCCTGATTTCCCCCCGCGACCTCCTGACCCTTAGTTTGCAACGAACCATCCGATGCCCTCGTAGACCCGAGATCCAAGAGGCCCGCGAACTGTAAAGTAGAACGACAGTTGCACAAAACTCCTCTGAAATACTACAAGTCATAATCAAGCTCATCGCCAGCGACCGCCCTGAGCCGAGGTCCAAGCTCCACAGGGAGCGCCTTCTTAAGCAGGTTGCTTAGTTTGTAGTTTTTAAACCATTTATTAAGGCTGGAGCACTGCTCGCCTTTATGCCCAGTGAAGTAGCAACAGCCTCGTGGCTAAGGGAGCGTTCAAGTATTACGTAACGTAATTTTTGAAGATTTTTGATCCCCCCTCCCCCCCCTTGTAACGCACTGTAACATTTTTCTGGATCCCCCCTCCCCGTCTCTAAACGTTACGTAACACTCAAGTGATCATTTTTACCCTGAAGTCGTAAAAAGTAATGTAACAGTTTTTACACTTGGTATAGTTTTAATCTACTGAATAAAATAAGAGAAATTTAATTCTCAACTCCTGCATATTTTGTTTATTTTTTATACATTTTTGGCTTTTAATTTTTTTTGGTTTTGGTTTGGGAGTTTTAATTCCCTATTTTTTTAGAAAACAATGTACGTAACGACTTCACGAGTTGTAAGAAAGACCGCCTCCCGCCCCTGTAACGCATCGTAACGTTTTACGAGACCCCCTCCCCCCCAAATTGCGTTACGTAATACTTGAACGCTCCCTAACAACGATATCCATACGAAAAAAAAGGAGCCCTGCTCGTCTATATGCGAAGTAGCAAAAACATCGAAGCTTACTACAAACGTTCGTCAAAAAAAAAATTGTCAATGTTGAATTACATTACTTTGGTCAATTAATACTTACTTATTGTGTAATTTTAATTCATACAAAGACTTGTGTATAGATCTGCACCGTGTGCAGGGGAAGCGAGAGTGCAGCCGCATTATATGCGCGCGGAACTTAAGTTTTAATCTGAAATAAAAAAAAATATGATTTAATATTATGTTTCAAAATGGAGATTATGAAATTCGACCACCGGCAGGACTCGAACCTGCATCTTAGGTTAAGCCCATAATGCCTTAACCAATTAGGCTACGGTGGAACCCTACCGGTCATTGAAATTCATCATCTCTTTTTATAACACGTCTCTAAGGGGGACGTTAGTGCCATCTACATATAACCTAAGATACAGGTTGAATCCTGCCGGTGGCATCTGCGGTTATCAGCCTCTATAACGTCCTCTGTTGAAAAAGGGCCTCCTCCCGAGGGACTGTTTTTGTCATAGTCACCACGCTTGGCAGGCGGGTTGGTGACCGAGGTTTTATGTTATAACACACAAGGAAACGCTTGTTATACATGATGTTGTAACAATCGGGACCAACGGCTTAAAGTGCTATGCGAGGCACGGGGGTTAATCCCTCAGTCAACCAGACCCGGAAAGAAATCTTAGAATCTACACTAAGAATTTATTGTCCGGCGCGGCGTGGAGTCGAACCCACGACCTTCAAGATTGAAAGTGAGTCGAATAACGCTACGCCACGGAGGTTGTCAACTCAGTTATTTATTTATTTTTTGTTGTCCGGGGAAAAATGCATTGACGCATTCCCACCGCCGCTGCAGCGTATCCGCGCGCTGGCGACGGGATATGTGGGCCTCGCCCTCTCCATAGCGTGGTATGCTTACTCATTCCACGAGGAGAGGACCCTACACCACTAAAACCCCCCGGACACTCCTTCGATCTGTCGTTAGCGGGGGCTGGGTACGCACGAAGCAATCCAGCCCCCGACGGCACCCGCGGCTAATATGGTGCCGCGGGATCTCCTGGGCAGGTTGTCAACTCACCTAGTAGTGAATCCACACAATTTACATCTTATAGTTCGTTTGCGGATGTGTTTTATGGTGTAATGTTGCTCTGCCTCGTGAAGGGTGTTGAAGCGACGGGAACATGTCTTACACTCGAACCTATTAGAATTACAGATTTATTAATATACCAGCTACCCACGTATTCAACAGGTATTCAGAATATAAAAAGAAAGAAAGAAATATTGCATTTTCATATTTAGTTTAGGTGGTCATCATCAGCTCGTATAACGTCAACTGCGGAACATGGGCATCTTCCCGCGAGAGGGTATTTGCTATTTGTTTTGTACATTAACTATATGTGTGCTGTGTTATACCTTGTGTGTTGTGTTGAATAAATGTATTTTCTTTCTTTCTTTCTTACCTAGTAAAATGTCTTTCGACGTGCGCCGGTAGTTCAACCGCGCGAATGTACTGCGAACATATATCGCACGCGATACTGTCGGGTTTCTGAAACAATTTGAGAGGGTTGATTGATATTAGATTGGGTCTAAAGAAATGAAGTTTGGTATTAAATCAGCTACATTTTGACACTAGCTAACTTAAATCATATGACACTACTTTCGTTCTCGGTTAAAAAGGGTGACAGAACTACTTTTTTATAACGGTAGATTAGAGTTTTTTTATTCATGGAGCCCTCGGAATAGAGAAATTTTAAAAGACTCACCATCTCTAAACTCATTTCGGTAACAACCCCCCTTACCCACTCCTTAATTAGTCACGTGTCCCCTCGAAACCTGTATTATAACCACTCCCTTAAACATTATAGAAGTCATACTCACTACTCTTAACAATATGATTTATTACCCCACTCCACTCCAAATACAAAGTCCCTTTCACATACAGCATTACCAATTTCAGTACATTTACAGTGACCTCCCCTTATAAAATTAGCCCCCTGCTTTTTTATCTGACTGATTTTATCCTCCCTTCCCCAATTAGTAACGCGTAGTCATGATCACTACAATCTGATCGAAACCTTTATCAGCACCATAACTACTCCCCTAAACATAATGGGGGTCACGACCTCCACCCTCTCCATAATGCATGTCCAACTAAAAGTCCCTTATAGTTGAAACAAAAGTAATTTCAGTATACACTCCTTCGATCCGCCGTGAGCAGGGGCCGGGTACGCATGAGCAATCCGGCCCCCCGACGGCACCCGCGGCCGGTTTGGTACCGCGTGATCTTCTGCCCATAACCCCCCCTTCTTCACAAAGATACTCCCACCTCCCACTTTTGTTTTCTTTTATATTTAACCTACAACTCACCGGTGTATGTCTAGTATTGACATGATGCAGTAAGTTCTCGTCATAAGTAAACGCGAGCACACAGCTGTGACAGCGATGTGTCGCGTTCACATAGCGCGGTGATGTGGACAGTTGCGACCGTTCTGTAGATAGCTCCGACGCAGACAGTTTGACTAGCTGTATGTTAGTTGTGGATGGTAGGAGCACTGGAAAAAGAATAATAATATAGTTTTTCACCTGCATACATAAGCAGTTTGTACATAATGTTATTCAAATCTGCTTGCTATGCTATACACGCAGTTCAGAGAAGATAAAATGTACAAATAATTTGATACGCGACAATGTATCTGCCTATTCTTACATTAGAGTGTTAAAATAAAAATCATTTTTATTTACGTAAACCTATTACGGGCACTTGCAAATAGTCAAAAGAATAATTTAGTATTCATTATTATTATCTATGATGATCACATTTTATAAATTTTCAAATTAAACAAGTATTTAAGTTATTATTTTAATTATATTTAAGTCTTAACGTCTTAGTTTACTATTTAACTATATTGTGTCAAATTGCTTGTTCTGTCTATACTAGGTTAAAACAATTGTTATTATTTAGGTGGACCACGAGCATATAACGACGGGGGGTTTTGTTGCTACCACCAGATCCAATACGCCACAACTGAGCAGACCCGGCGAAACACTGTTGTTGACAAGCATCTTATCTAGCTAAGTTTATCTGAGATAACATGTACCACTGAGACCCCGTGAGTCTAAATTATATTTATCATTGAATTAAATTCTTTAAATTTTATCTTTTATCAATTAAATTAAGAGAATTTTAATAATATTATATTTAAATCTTAAATGCAAAGGACAATAGTGTGTGCGTATGTGTGCGTCTATGTGTAACTGATTTTTTTATATTACTGATAAAGCATATACATAGATCCATTGTACTACCAAAATATCACTTCGCTGAGTATTTGCAACAACAAAAAAATTACTGTGAATAAAAAAGCATTTAAAAAGCCATACTCACCACTATTATTAATAATACTATGAGTTCCTTTATATTCTTTGTTTATTTTATTCTGCTCTAGCAATACTAATTCTTTAATAATGTTATTTTGCTTTGGCAATACTTCTTTGTTTAATTGCTCTGGCAACACTTTCACACTACTTGTTTCACGTAAAAAGGCCGCCGTAATTTGACTTAAATTACTAGTAGTTAGAATACTTAATGTTGAAGTTAACATTTTCATATTCTCATCATCTCTGTTAATTATTTTTAATGCTGTCTCTATATTTTTTAATTTAACTTCATTTTTGGTAATAATCGGTTTTTCTTGTATGTTGTATACTTCTGCTTGGTTTTCAATTTTGGGTATATGTATATCTATGGCCTTATGTATTTTTAAAGGGATTTTACGATTGGTTGGAGAAGACTGAAAAAACATGAAAAAAATTCATTAATATAAAATGTTTTCTTTTTCGCATGGTCTTTTTCACACGGTCATAATTTAGTTAATCAGGAGGCTTTTGCTACTTCACCGGCTAAAGTAATATTAAATGAGTTTATAACACTGATAGAGCATATAGCTTGTACCTTACAGAATACAACCTCCGTAGCGTAGCGGTATTTGGCTCGCTTTAAATCTCGGAGGTCGTGGTTTTGATCCCCACGTCGGATAAAAAATCTTTGTATAAATTCTAAGATTTATTTCCGGGTCTGGTTGGTTGAGGGACTACCCTCCGTGCCTCGGAAAGCACGTTAAGCCGTTGGTCCCGATTGTCATTACATCATCTATTATAATCGTATATCAAGGAACGGGTAGCAGCATTTCCTTGTGTGGTACAACATAATACTGCCAAGCGTGGTAACTATGGCAACTAGCCTCTCTCGGGAGGAGGCCCATAATGTTTAGCAGTGGACGTTATACGGGCTGATGATGACTTACAGAATACCACATTCAAATTACTTTTTTTTTAAAGATCACTAGCAGAGTTGCTACTAGTATTCTTGTCAACCCCTCGTGCTAAGCTAAAATGCTTGTGTTACGAGTGGGTTCACGTCGGTAGTGCAATGGATGGGGATCGAACCGGCGATCACAAGTTCACAAGTGCGACGCCCCAAGCCATTGGCCTCACTTGACTTTTTGTGACATTCTAGTAGGTATATAAAAACCGGCCAAGTGCGAGTCAGACTCACGCACAAAGGGTTCCGTACCATTATCTATACAATGATGGTAAAAAAACGGTAAAATATCAAGTTTGATGTATGGGAGCCGCCCTTAAATTTATTTTATATTTCTTTTTAGTAAGTTTTGTTATAGCGGCAATAGAAATACATCTTCTGTGAAAATTTCAACTTTCTAGCTATCGCGGTTCTTGAAATACAGCCTGGTGACAGACAGACATAGTAATAGGGTCCCGTTTTTACCCTTCAGGTACGGAACCCTAGAAACGAATTTAAAAATATACACCCGCGTAACTCCCGTTCCCGTGGAAACTTTATAAATAAATATAGCCTATATCCTTCCTCTATAAATCGGCTATTTAAATCAAATATCATTTTGCAAAAAGATCTTCTATTCGTGTCGACCTGCCGTTCAAATTTGAGAAGACCAGTACTCGGCCACTGTCACTGCATTATCAGTGGTGTTGCACAGGTTCTCGCGTGTACAGGTGTTGGAGCACGCAGGGCAGAAGAGGAGGGGTCGGATTGCTTATGTGTACCCGGCCCCCGCCAACGGCGGATCGAAGGAGTGTCCGGGGGATTTTAGTGGTGTAGGGTCCTCTCCTCGTGGTATGAGTTTAGCATACCACGCTATGCATTTCGCATTTCCGCATTTCCCCCCGGACAGCAAAAAAAAGGGCAGCATAGCAGGTGCGGCATTGTCTGGGGGGCTACACCCCCACCTGTTCATGTTCTCCAGGCTTCGTCCGACTTGAGTCCGCAGTATATTTAAGGACTTCCAAGCCCGCCAAGGAAGTTCATGACCAGGTGGAAGGTGCTCCATAAGAGGAATAGGTAGAGTTGTGGGAAACCTCTCCTAGCAAAATCCTAATCAGGCTTGGTTTGCATTACCATCCAACTAAGTAAAACAGAAGTTATAGTATACTTACATCATCAGCCCGTATAACATCCACTGCTGAACATGGGCCCCCTTCCGAGGGAGGGTATTTACTATAGTCACCATGCTTGGCAGACGGGTTGGTGACCGCAGTATTATGTTTTGCCACACAAGGAAACGCTGCTGCCCATTCATTGATATAAGATTATTAAAGATGTTATAATAATCGGGACCAACGGCTTGACGTTCTTTCTGAGGCACGGAGGGTAGTCCTTCAACCAACCAGACCCGGAAAGAAATCATAGAATTTACACAACGATTTCCTAGTATACTTACATTGTTGATTAACTCCTTGCAACTATTCTCAACTTGTGACTTGAATTTCTTGATTCTCTTTAACATTCTGTGGCAGTCATCGCAGATAAGATGCTCTTGTAGGTTTACCTGAAATAAAAATATTTTTTGAACTCGCTGCGCCCCGCGGTAATACCGGTGTTACTCTGCTCCAGTGGGTCAGACCGTTATGTTTTGTAGCCTATATGCTAATCCAGTGTATAACCTATCCCGGTACATACTTAACTTGAAAGAGTAACAATCATCCATCTATCCATCCATACTTACAAACTTTCACATTATAATATTAGTAAGATTTTAAGTTCCCATACCCAAAGGGTAGAAATGGGACTTAATTACTAAGACTGCTATATGAGTGTCTGTCTGTCCAATGATCTGCTGTCTGTCTGTCCATCCGTGAGCCTGTATGTCTGTCCATCCGTGTGCCTGTATGTCTGTCCATCTGTGTGTCTGTCTGTCGGTCCATCCATGTGTTTGTCTGTTGGTCCATCCGTGTGTCCGTCACCAGGCTATATTTCATGAACCATGATAGCTAGACAATTGGAAATTTCTACAAATTATGTATTCCTGTTGCTTATAGAAGCAACAGAAATACACATTTATTCTACTAATAAGTATACAACAGACTGTATAACCTACTTCCAAGCTTTAAGTTCTGGCTCGGGGATTGAACCCACGACCGAGAGTTGGCCTAAATAAATGATCAGTAGGTAATCTTAGGGGCGGATTAGGGCGGACCGGATATGAAAATACAGAGGTTTTCGTAAAAAAATAAAAACTTTCGAAAGCTAATAACTCGGAAACGGTGCGTCCGAAGGCCATCGTTCTCACAGGCTAAATGGTTTCTCTAGTCAAGGTTAACTTGATTCTGCAATAAAATAGGAAAATTTAGAAAAAATAAAAAAATATATAGGGAAAGTCCTTGCTCCTTATCGCCGCTAAAGCTGCACTACAACCAAATAAATAAACAATATAAATACCTCGGGTTGTATATATATTGATAAATATTCCACATGCGAGCATCCCATTAACTTTATAAAGGGTACGTTATTATTAGCCAGGCATCCAATACAAAACATTATTTTTCGATTCTTTAATTTTTTTTATATGTATCAGAAGAAACTACTTATATATTGCAACCTAAAATATTTCAAGATTTAAAATATCAATATATTGATTTGATTTCAGAGTAAATACAGCTGATTTTATTGAAAAAAGTAAACAAAATAAGCAACTTTTGGGTAGCAGCTGTCAAAACAACAATTTTCAAGTGTCAATGTCAATGTCAAATCAGTATAACTCGCATCTGTTTTTTGAAAATTGGTGAGGTCACTGTCTATCTAATTTACAATAAAAATTGTAGGAAGGTCTCTAAATAGTTTTAAAAAACCGAGTAAGAATACTGATGAGACATTCTATTGAACAACATCGGTATTCATGGACTAATAACAATTATATTTAGTTAACATTTTTTTAAATAAAAATTGCGTACTATGAAACGTATTTGTGCGTTCCATTACTCAACGTTTGAAAATATTATCATAAAAAGCATTTCTTTTATTTTTTTACTCAACATAACGGAATAGAATGAGACACATAGCTACTTAATGCTTGTAACACTTGAACAAACAAAAACAAAATACAATTAAAAAAAGATTTCCAATCCGCCAATCAGCGTCAAGTACAATAGTACAATCCTACAATCAGAATAGAAACGTCAAAAACGAGATCGTCGTATATTCGTGGTGCACCGTTGTTATTTTCCCAAATACTTTAATTTTCTACGCCAATCCAATGATTCTAACTTAAAATACTGAAGTTTAGTTACAAACAATAAATTTCTTAAACAATTTAAAGTGTTGTTTCAAAAGACGCACGATATATGAAGACATTAATATTGTGATTATGACGAACGTATAACGACAGGGTGAGTATTGTATACTAATTGGAGCGAAGGTTGCTTTAAATTGAGTTTGTGACTATGACTAAACATTTGAAGACACAGATTGTGATAATAAAGATATGTGATAGTTGTAAAGTTTTATATTTAAGTGTATGTCGTTGTTTATGTTTCTTACAAACAATGTGTATTGTTCGTTTGCAGTACACAGCATAAGTTTTGAATTCGAATTTGGAATTTGTTCGTTTTTGATGGAAGTCATAGCTTCGACCCACCCAAAGGTTTTAGAACAAACCTATATTTAATTGGAAAACTTCGACAATTTTTTATGTCCTTGCTCCATTCAACCTACACGACATGACAAACGATTAAAAAAAAAAACTCCTCCCTAGCTTAATAAACTCTGTGTGGTAAATTATACATGGACACTAAGCAGACCCGGACACTTAACAGCTATGTATAGTAAAACAAATAGTTTTCTGGGTGGGATTAGAACCCAGAATAACACAGCTCAAAAAGTTGGAGTTTTTATGAGCTGTATGAGCCTAGATCCAATGTCCACACGGGCTCCTTGCTCAATGTAATCCCCTACCAGCAACTGCCCTGTGCCTAGGTCCAAGGCCCTCAGGGGCACCTTGCTCAATGTTATCCCCTTCCAGCAACTGCCCTGAGCCTAGGTCCAAGTCCCATGTGGGCACCTTGCTCAAATTCCTTAGTTAAAAGTAAAAAGGTATGCATATATAAAAAATAATAATAGTATTGGTCATTAAGCTTCAACCTTCTAATTGATACATAACATTAATATTACATAGATAGAGGTAAATCTTGATATTTTATCTAAATGTCTGTTACTAATAAATATAATTGATCGATCTATATGAAATGGACCAATAATAGGTTTTTGATAAATGAATATGCATGTTTATTGGGTATATATGACAAAAACATAATAAAAAAACGTTTGTCTGACTGTGTCTGTTTCTTTTAGTTGATCTCCAAAATGGTAGTACCAATTTAGATGGGCCTTTCATTGTTAGGTTGCTTATAAAATACTTATTTTACATATTTAATGTCACGGTCAGCAGCTTGCCACTGAATCTCTTTAAAGGTATTAATATGTGTAGTCCCTCAATCAATCAAACCCGGAAAGAAATCGTAGAATTTGTACAATCTTTCCTGTCTGGTGTGGCTATAGAACCCATGACCTCTAAGAATTAAAGCGAGCCAAATACCGCTACGCTACGGAGGTTGTCTCACTTTATGGTTGTATAATTCCCTTAAAAAAATAACTAAAAGCCTTAGTCCCTCAAGCGACTGCCCTGAGCCGAGGTATAAGTCCCACAGGGGACACCCTCTTGGTTGCTTACAACTAACAGGTTGCTTAGTTTGTAGTGTTTAAACCATTTATCTAGGCTGGAGCTCTGCTCACTTTTATGCCCGGTGAAGAAGAAAAAGCCTCGGGGTTAACTATATAATGTCCGTTCGAATAACTCATGGTTATACTATAATAACTTAGTATAAGAATATAACTTAGTGCACAATCCTATTTAGTATTCGATTTACTCTGTCATGACATCATTGCTCCAGGAATGACATCACTACACAGATTATCATAGTAAGATAGTTGACACCGTTTTCGTCTCTATATGTCACATCAATTTTAAAATCTTATAAATGACTAGATTCCCGCGCGCGAGTTCGGCCGCGTAACTCCCGTGGGAATTTCATTTTTTTATTTTTTTTTATTTATATGAGTCCGACTCGCGCACGAAAGGCCGATACTGTTATCGAACAAAAAAGTACATTTTTTTTTATATGTATTTTTTTTTAGTAATTGTTGTTATAGCGGCAATAGAAATTCATCATCTGCGCAAAATTTCAACTGTCTAGCTGTCGCGGTTCTTGAGATACAGCCTGATGACAGACAGACAGCGAAGTCTTAGTAATAGCGTACACATTATGCGTCCTCTTACTGTATTATACATTAGAAACGCATAACGCTTAAGCCAAGAAAGTAATTAGGAAGTGACAGTATGCGTGTATTTTTATAAGATAATTCAGAAAAATGCGCATTATTTGAAGAAAGTGGAGCACTTTTAGTTATGGTGCCGCGTGCACCGGCGGCGTAAGAATGATGTCCCTATCTCCTCCCGTGGGCGCCGTAGGACCCGGCCAAGGGAAATACACCAGAAGATGGACAGCAGCGTCTTCTCAGATTATAACACCTAATACTGCGCTCGCCAACCCGCCTACCAAGTGTGGCGAGTATTGGCAAACCCCCCTCAAAATAGATAATACAAATAACAGGCGGCCCCGCTAGGCCTGGCTACGTTAGCGGTCATGGTATATGCGGGGCTAGGGGTGCTAAGAATCCCTGGGAGAGGAGTGGCTACCAATTTCACAGGCGAACACTGGCTCTGGCAACGCATAACGTGCGCACTTTACGGACCGAGGAAAAGATTGTTGAGCTGAAGAATGAAATGAAATGAAAATGAAATGAAAACGTTTATTGATAATGTAGACGAATCGATCGTACTTATTATAAGTCAAATACAATGATAAAAATATACAAAGACAAAAAAAAAAAAAATCTTGACTAATTAATTAGTACTTATACATTTCAACAGTAATGTTATTAAATAGAATTTAAATCTACCAATGTGACATGTGAAAGTCGCGTATTATAAATATAATTAGAATCAACCAGCGCGGGCTGGGATTAGGTCAGAAGCATAGAACGCGTCGCGAGCCTCGCCTTGCAAGGACGACCGGACCCTATCCTAGCTTCCTACGAGTCTTTCTCTATCTACCTACGTTGTGACACCCGGAGAAGAAAGACTATAAGAAACTCCGAGATCATTCTTTTTGTCATCTTTTAAAGTCTTTGATTAATCATTTGTACATATTTTAAAGACATTTTTAGTATCTAGGTTAGTGATCCCCATACATCGATAAGTAGGTACTCGCAGCACGAAATTGCTACGGAAACAATGAAAGTTTCAAGTAAGTATCGAGTATAGGGAGCACTCCTCCAGATTTACATATTTTTTTTTTTTACTTTTGGTACATACCTGCAGTCTGATCAGTTGTCTTACATATAGATTAACATTTACAAATTTATAAATTACATAGCATAGACTTTTAATTTAGTTGCAAATTCGGTGTGATAGCTAAAAGGTGCCAGTCTGCCGCAATGTAACCGATGGACTCATCCGCCAAACATCTCCATCATCCATGTACTCTTTGATATTGTAATAACCTCGAGTCATAAGGACCTTTTTTACATATTTTTTGAATTTATGGTCCGGCAAAGCTGTCACATTTAAAGGAAGTTTATTATAGAATCTTATACAATTTCCAAGAAATGATTTACTTGTCTTAGATACTCTGTAAAAAGGTGTAATGAGCTTATCTTTGTTTCTAGTATTAAAATTATGAACGTCCTTCTTCTTGATGAATTTATTCATATTTTTACGGGCGTAAACTATATTTTGGTATATATATTCAGAAGGTACAGTAGGTATATTTATTTCTTTAAATAGATTACGAAGAGAATCGCGACTTCCTTTTTTATAAATACCTCGGATTGCTCTTTTTTGTAATATAAAAATAGTTTGGATATCTGCGGCCGATCCCCATAGTAGGATCCCATATGACATTACACTATGAAAGTAAGCAAAGTAAACTAACCTAGCTGTTTCTACATCAGTCATTTGTCGGATTTTCCAGACTGCATATGATGCAGAGCTAAGTTTGTCAGCTAGTCTTTCAATGTGTGGTCCCCATTGCAACTTGGAGTCCAGAGTAATTCCTAAAAATATTGTTGATGGAGTTAAGTTTAATAGCTCCCCATTTAGTTCAACATTAGGAATGCTATTTGACACATTTGGTAATGAAAATCTAATACATTTAGTTTTACTTGCATTAAGAAGAAGATTATTGGCGGAGAACCATTCCGATATTAAGGTGAGTGTGCGATTTAACTCCGTAACACTTTTATCTTTTCTGTTTACATTAAATATAAGAGACGTGTCATCTGCAAATAAAACGATATCGCACTCATTCTTGACCACATTTGGAAGATCATTAATATATATTAGGAATAAAAATGGACCCAGGACAGACCCCTGTGGAACTCCTATTTTGACAGTAGAACTTTCAGAAGTTATATTATCAATAGATACTTTCTGTTCTCTATCTGTTAAATATGATGTTACAAGATCAACTGCTGAGTCAGTGAATCCGTAGTATTTTAGTTTCATAATAAGCGTGTTATGATCAACGCAATCAAACGCCTTCGAAAGGTCGCAGAAAATACCTAATGCATCCTGCGATCTCTCCCAAGCTTTAAATATAGATTCTATTAGACTGGAACCGGCATCTTGAGTAGATTGGCCTTTCGTGAACCCAAATTGTTTGTTGTTCAAAAAATTATTTAAGTTAAAGTATGCCAGCATTTGATTCAATATTATTTTTTCAAATATTTTACTTAGCGCTGGCAGTATGGAAATTGGCCTATAATTTGAAGCATTATATGAACAGCCTGCTTTAAAAATGGGAACAACCTTGCTTATTTTCATTAGGTCAGGAAATATTCTATCTCTTAAACAAGTATTAAAAATATCTGCTAGAATTGGGGAAATACTGTCAATTATTGAGTTTATTGCTTTGGTTGACATTCCCCATATATCTTCAGTGCTTTTTTGCTTGATAGTTTTAAAGACTTTTATAATATCTACCGGATCTATAAATTTAAAGCAAAACTGAGACACATCATATAGTGAAACCTGGTTAATTAGGAACTCAAGGGACCAAGGATTTTGTACCATTTAAAAAGGTTTTCATTTATCCAGTTTTCCAATTAGACAGGTTTAAAATTTCGTTCTCTCATTTACACAGGTCAAAATATGAGATAGTATTGACAAACAAAGCAAAGCATGTGTGAAAGAAATTCAAATATATGTAAACAATCGTGTCCAAACCTGTCCCAACCTGATAGATTGTCTCACTTATAAAGGGAATTGAGCTCCAGAGTCCCAATTATAGAGGTAAACATCGAAAAAATCCTAGAAATCAAATCTCATGTAATCAGGTTCGAAAAGTCCCACTAACACAGGTAATTCGATGAAAAAGCGCCGGGACCTCATTGTAGGTCTCAATAATAGAGATTTCTCACTTATCCAGGTCCCATTTAACCAGGTTTCAATGTACTAGCTTCCCGCGCAAAACCGTACCGTAACCGCGTAACTCCCGTCCCCGTAGCCACTCAATACAGGTACATATTAAACTGTCGTCTAGTCTGTAGCCTTTCCGGGCTAACGTTCTCGAAGGAACCTAATAAAGGAACATAAATTTAAATATATAATCTTCAGTCTTAATTATTTCAGTGTTAGATATAAATATAACTAACACTGAAATAATTTTTCAAATCGGACTTGTAATTCCTGAGATTAGCGCGTCCAAGCAAACAAACAAACTCTTCAGCTTTATATATTACTTGCTACCGCGCGCAGTTTCCCCATAAGAACTGCATTATAAAATACTATTTACGCCCCGCGGTTTTACCCGTGTTACTCTGGTCCAGTGGGTCGGAGCGTGATGTTTTGCAATCTATATGTTAATCCAGCGTAATTTTAGCAAATTCCGTTCAGTAGTTTTTTAGTAACAAACATCCATCCATCCATACTTACAAACTTTCGCATTTATAATATTAGCAGGATAGCCTTTAGCCTTCCTTGATAAATCTATCTAACACTGAAAGAATTTTTCAAATCGGACCATCAGTTCCTGAGACGAGTGTGTTCAAGTAAACTAACTCTTCAGCTTAAGTATATTATATTAGTAGACTAGCGGATTCGTACGGGTGCAATGCTGATGTATAATACATATAAACCTTACTCTTGAATCACTCTATCTATTTAAAAAAACCGCATCAAAATCTGTTGCGTAGTTTTAAAGATCTAAGCCTACATAGGGGCGGACAGACAGCACGCGACTTTGTTTTATACTATGTAGTGATTAGTCTGTGCGTATTCGGCATTGCCCGTTAAACCATTGTGTAGTATTCCAAAATTTTACCAACCGTTGCCTTCGTAGACCCGAAGTGTGAGAGGCCCGCGAACTGTAAAGTAGAGCGACAGTTGTGCAAACCCCCCTAAACTACTAAAAGTCATAATCCCTCAATCTCATCGCCAATCGCCCTGAGCCGAGGTCCGAGGGCGCCCCACAGGGGGCGCCCTCTTGCGCAGGTTGCTTAGTTTGTAGTTTTTAAAACATTTATTAAGGTTGGAGCTCTGCTCCGCTCCTGCTGGTGAAGTAGCAAAAGCCTCGTGGCTAACTACGTAATTCGTTCCGTTTTTTTTTACTTTTTATTTTCTTTATAATAACGACCAAATTAAAACTATTATAAGTCGTCTATCTGGTACCGTCATTAATAAAAAACCGGCCAAGTGCGAGTCGGACTCGCGCGCGAAGGGTTCCGTATCAGTTACAAGTGCGTACCTATTTTTGATATCAAGAATAAAAAAGCGTATGTTTATGAAATGAAATGTTATTTTATATTTTTATATTTGAGTTGATTGAATTAAAGGTAAATTGCGGTTTACGATTTATGACGTATTAAAAAAAAACTACTTACAAGATCTCTTTCAAATCAATTTTCGATGAAAGTTTGCATGGTAATGTACATCATATATTTTTTTTAGATTTATCATTCTCTTATTTTAGAAGTTACAGGGGGACACATATTTTACGACTTTGGAAGTGTCTCTCGCGCAAACTATTCAGTTTAGAAAAAAATGACATTAGAAACCTCAACATCATTTTTGAAGACCTATTCATAGATAAAAAAAAATTTTTGAGTTTCAGTTCTATGTATGGGGAACCCCAAAATTTATTGTTTTTTTTCTATTTTTGTGTGAAAATCTTAATGCGGTTCACAAAATACATCTACTTACCAAGTTTCAACAATATAGTTCTTATAATTTCGGAAAAAAGTGGCTGTGACATACGGACGGACAGACAGACAGACATGACGAATCTATAAGGGTTCCGTTTTTTGCCATTTGGCTACGGAACCCTAAAAACGGTAAAAACCAACAACAAACGTGTTTAAAAAAAAACTGGTTTTACTATTTGTTGTCAACAGAAATAATCTGTGTAAATTTCAACTGATTAGCTTCATGAGATGGCGAAAACCTTCCCTCGAGAGGAGGCCCCTGTTCAGCAGTGGACGTTATACGGGCTACCGTTCGTAATACCGCCCATGGTTTTCCGTCTTTACCAGATGAACGGGATTTTTCCAAAGTAGTTTGTGACATATACGAGATGTAAAATAGTTTGGGTATGGCTGCATTGGCACCCATCATTTCATCCACTGCTGGACATAGGCCTCCCTCATAGATCTCCAGTTATTACGGTTGGTCAGCATCCACCGTGATCCCTTGGCCTTTACCAGGTTATCCGTCCATCTAGCTGGTGGACGTCCATCGCTAAGCTTGTCGATCCGCGGTCTCCATTCGTGAACTTTTCGGCCGCAACGGCCATCTATTCTTCGTGTTATATTGCTACCGTTGACAGCCAAAAATCTATTTTTTCACTATAAAAATAATAATCTTTCCTATCCTTGTTACAGGAAACCAAGCAGTACAAAATGGACATAGTACAAAACTCCAATCGAAACCGGGACGCGATGAACAACGAGGTCTCATCAACTTCCAGCGAAGACACTCCCCCCATCAAGAAGTTTACAAAATACAAGAACAAAAACTACCACGATTCAGCTGTTTCTGATAATGAAATGGAACCCAGAAGGAATATTCAAGCCAGAAACCATTATAAAAGCACAGGTAACCTCGCAGATGGTTATAGAGATTTCAGAAATATACAGAACAGTATCAGCAATATAGACCTCAGTTTGCACAGGGAGGATATCAAGAAATTTGAATCGTTACAGATTCCTATTGTTGGCTACGAAATTATGGAAGAGAGAGCTCGATTTACGATATTTAAGCTTAAAGTTGAAGATGATAATAGGGACCAGTCGTGGCTCGTGTTCCGAAGGTATACCGATTTTGTTAGACTATACACAAGAATAAAAGCGGAACAACCGAATTTGAATCTTCCATTGCCTGGAAAGAGGTGGTTTCGCGATAACTTTGAGCCGGCGTTCTTGGAAGATCGCGTGAGAGGTCTCCAAATTTTTGTCAATGCGATTCTTTGTAAGTTGCCTAATCATCCAATTGTGAGGGAGTTCTTTTGCTTGGATGAGCCACCGCAGGTTTTTAGCTACCAGCCTGAAGTCCAGGCCGTGTATGGAGCTTTAGAAGATTCTATAACGACGTTAAAAATGCAACTAAAGCAGAAAGATGCCACTATAATTCATTTACAAAAACGTCTGGCGCAAATTGAAGGCCAAGTTAAGACCTGCGGTAACTGTAGTACAAAACTAGCGATGTAATAGTATTTTTATGATGTACAAATCTTATTATTTAGTGTATATTACAGGGTGATATTAACTCATTGTCATTTTGAAAGACAATTTTTTATTTAAATGTATAAAATCTATTAACGTAAATGCAATATTGCATTGTAAGCAATATTTAGAATGTTATCTGAACAAGCGATCGAGGAAATACAGCAGGCGCGTTTTTCAAAGCAAACGGCATAGAGGTAAACGAGTATGCGCTTAACCGTGCTCAAACATAAATATCACCGTTGCTGTTTTTTATTTGAATGTACATATATTTAAAACCTGTTACATATTTAGAAATAGTTTTAAAACGATAGCCGAAATTGAAACATTTACACTGTTACAATTTGTTACATTGATTTTTGAAAGAAATGTTCAAAAATATTTCATCCGTCCAAAATGAAATAAGAGTCAATTAAATGATAAAATTGATTAATTATTATAGAGCGTAAAAAATAATTTGATGGGTTGCGAACCAAAGTGGTACAAATACAGATTATGAAAAAAATGGCTTTTACATGTATATCATCTATATAAGTATATTAATAAGTGAAGCAAAAAATGAGGACCCCTTTTTTCGAAAACTGCGCGAAAATATGAAATTTCGCACACTTAGAGTTTATACAGAGAAGAAGTGCTGCAAGCTAACTCTGCCTTGGCATATAAATACACTCGTACCAAAACTAAGCCTTACACTGTTACTCGATCTGTCAGATCGACTGACATAGTTTGTCTTATATCATAACCAACTTAATTATTACTTAACAAAAATGCCGTGAAATAATGTACTAATGAAAGCGCAACGTTAGTTATATAACATTGGGGTACTGTGAAAAATTATAGCAACACTTTTACCCACACTAATGCCAAAAAGCATTATTACGAAATAAACGATTTTAATTCAGCACCTAAGTATTTACATACACTTGTACTTGTCAAGAAAATTCACAATGCATATAAAAAAGGTAACATTTACTTTTAAATTTGTTAGTCTTGTGTTACTAAATAAGCTCTTAATATTAACGTTATATATAACTATTTGCTATATTTATTTTATTCAAACATTTTATAAAGTATATATGAGTGTCATTACCGAGAAGCAAGCAAGCAATCGCAAGTAGCGAGATCAGACATCCTCAGCCAAATGCTATTAAATTTAAGCGACACACGCCTGCACCCTTAAGGTGTAAGCACCTCAACCACTACAACTGACGAACATTTAGTGCAATGTTCGCTTTCGCCATTGTTACAATGTAATTTTCATCCTTACTTGTGGTTGTGAACCTCACATAGAATCACAGTGGTAATAGTTTAAAACCCTTGTTGTAATTAATGTTTTTCCAAGTAGATTAGATATTTGGAACTTTGTAGATAAACTTTGAGTTGTCCACGTAGTTTGAACTTGTAGTTTCCATCGACACTCGTAACAGAACCTTTTGACAAATTCCTTCGAGCGATAAAACATCTTTAAAACACTTTTTAACTAGTTTCCAACTTTAGTAAACAAAACTTTTTTGTGTTATTGTCTAACCTAACTTTTTCTGCCAAACGTCACCTTGACAGATACTAAACGCAGGTTGCTGTCAAAGGGCATGTATACATTTGTCAATTATATTGCTTCATCGATTTTTGATGGTGATTCGTAAATACATAATTAATAGGATTAACCTTTTTAGAACAGTCAACATTCATATTTAAATATAAAAATCTAATTAATTTTGAAATCTACTAAAACCGGAAATGCAACTATTTTTTTATTATGGAGTTATTGCAATTTCTTTCTAGAAGTTTCGTTTTAATTTGTCTTTACATTTAGTCTTTGGATTGGGGTTGCGAGGAGTATAGTCTTGATTATCCATTAATTAGTCTTGAATATTTTTCCCCGACATTGGGTTGGAGTATCTTAAATTATAAAGTTTCGTATTAAGAAAGTTGTGTGTAAGTATTTTGGAAATTAGGGGTTGTGGGGAATATTTGTTTTAAATTATTTTGGTAAAGATTCTGGATTCGTTTTGATTGTACTTTACTCTGCATTCAGTCACCTTGTTATTATTTGGTTAGTTTGTGAACGAGAAATGTCAATGTCACATTTGACGTTTATTTGCATTGTTGTTTTTGGCTAAATTAATAAATTCAATGAGGGTGAATCATTTAAATTGGAGCCTAACTTTCATCGATTTCCCCGATTAAGGGCAGATTATAGAAATTGGTCTCACCGAGTGAACCTTCTTCCGGTATTGTCGCCCGGGTTGGAATTCTGGCTTGTCATTGCTCGATCGTCAGACCGCTAACATCCAGACTGATGACCTGAAGAATCCAAGGTGAGATTTTAGTTGGAGTGACCTGAGAAGTGTCTGTGGTTCCACCTAATTGTGTTTAGGGAATATATTGTGATCAATCGATAATTCGTTACAGTTTTTACCCGTGCTTTATTGTGCCGGCGTGGATTTGCCGCCGCGAGGGACTCACGCTTTCAGGCCCGGACACAACCGTAAGTTTTGTTTTATTTAATCCCTCGTACAAACTTCGATGACCGTGTCTCATTGTAAACTTTGGTATTTTGGATGAATGACAAAGGATTTTGTTTGTTTTTAGTCATCGTCTTATCCGGCTACCGCGATCGGTCGCACGCGGCCCGTTACCCTTATTTGCGGTAAGCGTGCTTATTTTCATTTGTTGAGTCCATGTAAACAGTTTATTCTCGCCCCCGTAACCTCTATTTATTCAAACGATTTTTTGTTTTGAATACCCTAATAGAATTTATGTTACCTACTCAAACCATGTGGATGGTAGTGTCGAATAAGAGACGGTAGGGTAATAGTTCCACGTGTCTTCTTAAATCTTAAGCCTGCATACTGTCAATTCCAGGACAGGTACCTCGGGAGATTCACCTCGCCGCCGGGACTTAGGTTAAACCTGAGGCTCGGACGCGAGGCCCGTCTCCTCGAGGCATCGGGCCTGAACCACCTGCGACAGTCTACCGCAGCACGGCTGGCTGATTCCGCCTCGCTTGACAGCAGGCGTTGACGGTTTTTTCTTTCTTTACATTTATTTAATTTTTCTTTTTATACATTAACCTTAATGGAAACTTGGATGGAATTTGATCCAAGTTTGGTTTGAATTAATCATCAACTTCAGGATCTCGGAGTGCGACCACAATTTATGTCTGGTTCTACTTGATTGGACTCCGGATCCGAGACTGTTTTAGTCTCTGGCGCCCACTTCTATTTAATCCTTAACTTAACTAATTATAAGTAATTTTCTAAAGCTCTGGACGGTTATGGCTTTATCCCAACCGCCCACTCCCATAATGTTCTACCTTTAAAATATAAACTGGCTGGCTAGGGGATATATTGTAAAAACATATTAACTTTATAAAAATTAATTTAAAAAAATATTTGTTAAGTGGTAAATTATATAGTTTAATATATTTATAATCTAGTCGTGCACTTTACTTGTTTTATTTGAATGTTTAATTCTCCCACAGAAGTTTACAGTGGAGACTTTGTCCTCTGTACTGGAGTGGACAAAATCTCAAATGTAACACCATCTTCACTTTTTACTTAATCTGAGCGTGTACCACTTTTGTCCGTAGCCAGTCTTCAACTACAGGTGCTTGAAATGTCACTAATCATAATTTTGCATTTAAACATATATAAGATACAAATACTAGTGTTATATCATTATTTAAGTAATAGATTATTAAAATTTAATTTTAATATATAAACACAGGGTTATTTGTAAAACACCTACAACCTCTTAAGAGAGATTGTACTCATAATCATGAACAACGGTTTTGCCCGCGTGACTCTGCTCCAGTGGGTCGGAGCGTGATTTTTTGTATCCATTCAGTAGTTTTTACGTGAAAGAGTAATAAACATCCATCCATCCATAGGAATTTTACTATGGGACAAAATCTGATATCGCGAAAAATAAATCAGCTGGTCCCTACATTTATGTTTGTTCAACTCTATTTCAAAATCGAGATTAATATAAAATTCTACCACCGCGGCACCGGCAGGATTCGAACATGCATCTTTAGTAAAGCCCCTAATGCCTTAACCAATTAGGCTACGGTGTGGAACCACAGCTGGTCATCGAAATTTATCAATCTATACTAATATTATAGAGCTGCAGAGTTTGTTTGTTTGTCTGAACGCGCTAATCTCAGGAACTACTGGTCCGATTTAAAAAAAAACTTTCAGTGTTGGATAGTCCATTTATCGAGGAAGGTTATAGGCTGTATTTTATTACGAAGTTCCCACGGGCATGGGTGAAACGCGGGTGAAACCGCGCGCGGGAAGCTAGTTCCTTTATAACACGTCGCTAACGGGCACGTTTGTTTAACTCGTTAATATGTAGGGAAGAGCTGCTTACTTTTTCGTGATTTCAGGTTTGCTCCCATAGTAAAAGTTGTTTATAAGGATGAGTAAAATGACCTCATAAGTGGTAGTTGGTGTTTTATGAATAACCCTGTATAATAAGTTATGTGAAGTTTGCGAATTTCCTCAAAAAAAAAATCCCAACACAAAATATCGAACATTTAAAAAGTTTGTTTGCTTGAACGCGCCAATCTCTGAAATTAATGGTCCGATTTGAAAAATTATTTCAGTGTTTGATAGCCGATTTATCGAGGAAGGCTATAGGTTATATTTTTTATAAAGTTTCCACGGGAACAGGAGTTATGCGGGATGAAATCGCGCGCGGGAAGTTGGGGCTAGTAAAGTTATAATCTAACTGACTTGGTCAAATAGAATGTTTTAGTTGTCATCCGTATTTTTAGCATTTTTGTAAAAATATTCATGTTTTGTAATATTTGGGACCATTTGAATATAATTTGTTAATATCACATAATATTGTTAATATATTAACACCTAATAATGTAAGAAAAAAGTTGTTTTATTATAATTATCATCCCTAAATCTTGCCCTCCGAAGCGTAACGACAGATGTAACATTGTAATTCAGAAGCAGTTGGTCGTAAGTGCTCGTTTACGATAAAGGCACATACGACGAATGTTTCTGACGTATAATGGCACATCCGACATTATGCTTCTGATCCATAGATATAAGCAAAATAGCAAGATAGGTGACTCGCGTGGACCACATGAATTAGGTCCCCGTCGCCTAATTAGTGCATTCATTGAAGCGAAAAATAGGGTGTAACCTCCGTATTTTTTTACCGTGCGCAGATTTGCATGAAATTTTGGTATTAGGCTCATCTTACCCTTAACTTCAAAGTGAAAATGATCTGAACTCCGCACCTACCCTGGGGGAGGTTGCCACCACTTCTCGTTGGTGTATTTTTTTTCAAAATAAGTGATAGAAGGCCTTATTTCAAGAAAAAATGTTCTATAATGTTTTTCAAAAAACCCAATACTTTTCAAGTTATTGGCAATTGAAAATTCGGAATTTTTCACGTTTTTCATCGGTTTTTGATGAATTGATAGATGACAACATTTGACATTTGGTAGTAATAGTAATGTCACTTGGCGCGCGCATTCTGTGCTCGATCTGGTTTATTGACGTAATTCTAACCTCAAAATCCGAAAGTGTTTTATTTTTTTCCGAATTCTCCAAATTGTCCGTTGTTTTAATTTAGCTTTAATCGAATATATACATTATCTAATACCCAAAAAGTTAATACACCTCCCTGTTGGATCTTAGGCGAGCTATGTATGGACGACGAGCAATGTCCATTGTACCTAGACGGCACACGAAATTTCAATGCGCTATATCTTTGTCATTTTTGGTTTGAGGAACGAAAATGAAAATACGTGTCCAATATTTTTTGGTAACCTAACTGACGGACTAAATACAATGTTCTAATAATAAAGTCTTCATGCCTATTGTATCACCAATAGAAAGCTTCGATTGTTATAGCATCGACTATAATAATCGTACCTATAGCAAGGAACGGGCAGCAGCATACTGCGGTCACCAAAGTGTGGTGACTATGGCAAATACCCTCCCAGAGGAGGAGAGATGTTCAGCACTGGACGTTAAACGGGCTGATGATGTTAAGGGAAAGTGGGTTAAATAAAACTGCATTGTTACAATTATTCGTATATTTGTAAATAAAATATGTCTTAAACACGTAATAAATATTATGAAATAAGTTGCACTTGTTAATAATTCGAATAATTCACATTAAGCCATGATTTAATTACCTACTGAATACAATTGTAGACCTCAGTAGCATAAGAGCGGATGTAATATTATAAATAAGATAAGATACTGTTTATTGCACACCAACATAACAACACAAATACAAATAGTAAAAATTAATGGTTAGCAATGTACAATCGGCGGTCTTATCGCAGACAGCGATCTCTTCCAGGCCACGAGGCTTTTGCTACTTCAGCCTTAATAAATGGTTTAAAAACTACAAACTAAGCAACCTGCGCAAGAGGGCGCCCCCTGTGGGGCTTGGACCTCGGCTCAGGGCGGTTGCTGGCGATGATTGAGAGATTATGACTTTTGGTATTTTCGGGGAGTTTTGTGCAACTGTCGTTCTTCTTTACAGTTCGCGGGCCTCTCGGACTTCGGGTTTACGAGGGCATCGGATGGTGCTTTGCAAACTAAGGGCGAGGGGGACGCGTCGCGTTCGCGGGCGCACTCTTTGCCGGCGGGTCGGATAGAGTGGTCTCTGTGTAGTAATGAATAAGAAGAAGCATGAAGGGTAGTGGCAATAGGTGATGGGAAAATAGTAGCAAGGAGTGAAATACTAAAATTATTAAAATGGGGGAAGAAATATTGTTTGGTCGTAAGTGCCAGTTTACGATAAAGGCACATACGACCGAATGTTTCTGACGTATAATGGCACATACGACCTTATGCTTCTGAGCTCTTGAACTTTGCTTTATATTAATTTTTTTTTAAAGACATGATTAATCAAATTTTAATTATGTTTATTTACATTAATTTTATTATTACTAGTGGTTGCTCAGTGGTCGAAATACAACCTTACATTTTTTTAGGGATCCGTACCCGAAAGCGAACACCGGTACCTTATTACTAAGACTTCGCTGTCTGTTACCAGGCTGTATATCAAGAACCGCGAAAGCTAATGAAAACAGTTGAAATTTTCACAGACGATGTATTTCTATTGCCGCTATAACAACAAATAAGTACAACAAACTTTTTTTTTCCCCTTTTTTGCTCGACGTTAAAAGCGTCAACACACTTGAAAATGGTACGGAACCCCTCGTGCGCGAGTCCGACTCGCACTTGGCCGGTTTTTTTTAATAGGCACGAAGACTAAAAAAATCAATTTAGTCCGTCAGTTAGATTACCAAAAAATATTGGACACGTAATTTTTATTTATCAAATCAATAAAAATTGATAAAGATACAGAGCAACAACCTATAAAGTTCAGGAGAGGGGGGCTTGTGACGTCACTACTAAGTTGTACCTAGAAGTGACGTCACACGAAATTACAACGCGCTGCATCTTCGTCATTTTTCGTTTGAGGAACGAAAAAAAAATACGTGTCCAATATTTTTTGGTAATCTAACTGACCGGACTAAATAAAAATGTTTAATCTTCATGCCTAATTTGGTCGGATTTCGACCGTCTGGCGACCACGAGTATTGATAATAATCATACAAGATTTACTGAGCGGTGTCAAATACTATTACAATAGGCTAGTAGACACTTTTGAAATTATTTTTATCTGGTTTAGAATGGTTTTAATAAATGAAGAAAAAAATATGGCATTTATTTCAGATCTAGAAAACACTAAAATAAATATTTTAAAATTGGCTTGACATTTAGAGATTAAAACGATGTCAGCCATGTTGATCTATATACATTGTGTTCGAGATCGATGACGTCACGACTCAGAAAGTGTAAATAGTAAAGGATCGCGTTCATGTTTTTTAACGAGACGTATGACGTCACAAAATGGCTGATAGCGTTTTCAGAAGTTAAAGACATAAAAGACAAAAGAAATAATGTTCATATTGAGTTTATACAAACATATTCAAGTTTTTTTGAACAGAAATTATTATATTTAGGTTCCATATGACAAATACTTTTAGAAATAAACATCATTGTAACATAGTTTTACATGATTGTGTCAACTCGCCTATTGTAATATTTCGTTAATACAGTCTCAATGGTGTAGCGGTATAAGTCTTGCCTTAAATTACGGCGGTCGTGGGTTCGATTCTCACGGCGGACAAGAAATCTAGGTATAAAATCTAATAATATTTCTTTCCGAATCTGATTAGATTCCGTGCCTCGGAAAGCATGTAAATATAACCTCCGTGCTGTAGCCGTAAAATCTCGCTTTGAGTCTAGGAGGTCGTGGGTTCGATCCCCACATCGGACAAGAAATCTTTGTGTAAATTCTAAGATTTCTTTGCACGTTAATCCATTGGTCCCGATTGTCATAACATCATCTATAACAATCGTATACCAGGGAACGGGCAGCAGCGTTTCCTTGTGTATTACAACATAATACTGCGGTCACCAACCCGCCAAGCGTGGTGACTATGGCAAAAACCCTCAGGCTGTGTCGAGCAGTGGACGTTATACGGCCGATGATGTCCAACAGTGGACATTAAACAGTGAATCAACTTCTAATACCCTCTCAATTCTTATTGTCCATGTACTCAACCGTTCGTTTAGCGGGGAATACTTTGTGCACTCTCTTTCTGTGCGTGTAGAGAGAAGCCTTCTGTTTGAATGTTTGATGACAAATGTCGCAGGAGAGGGGGCGCGTGCCCGAGTGGATAACTTCGTGTTGTGTTAATGCTTTTTTGTCCTGCAATAATAAAATAATCAATTTTATAGCAATTAGGGATTGACAACTTCTGGGGCGTAGCGGTATAATTCTCGGAGGTCGTGGGTTCGATCCCCAAGCTGTACACACTAGAAAACGTTGTATATATTAGAATATACACAATGATTTCTTATAGAGACATTTTTTACTACAACACATAGGGTCTACTCCCTTGTTGGACGCCTCCACACTCCGGGCGTCCCTGTAACTGGGCAAATGGTCCTCAGTGTGGCCCAGGAGGCCGCGGGTGTCCTCGGGGCCCGGCCCCCGCCAACGACGGATACCTGGTAGGTAGTATGAGTGTCGCATACCACGCTATGGAGAGGGCGAGGCCCACATATTCCATCGCCAGCGCGCGGAAACGCTTCAGCGGCGGTGGCAATGCGTAAATGAATTTCCCCCCGACAAAAAAAATATAGGGGGTAGTTCCTTGTTGGACCGATGTTAAGCCGTTGGTCGGTTGGTCCCGATTGTTATAACATCATCTATAACAATCATATACCAAATAACGGGCATTAGCGTTTCCTTGTGTTACAACATAATACTGCGGTCACCAAACCATCAGCCAAGCGTGGTGACTATGATAAAACACTACCTCGGTAGGAGGCCCATGTTCAGCAGTAGACGTTATACGGGCTGATGATGATGATAGGTTTTTACGAAGGCATTTTCATTGGTCCATCCATCCAAAACGGTTGGAAGGACCATTAAATGATGTTGAAAATTGTGTTTTTCAAACAAGCAATTATAAAGTTAGCCACGAGGCTTTTGATACTTCACCGGGCATAAAGGCGAGCCGAGCTCCAGCCTTAAATGGTTTAAAAACTACAAACTAAGCAACCTGTGCAGGAGGGCCACCCCTGTGGGGCTTGGACCTCGGCTCAGGGATATGACTTAGTTGTTGTCGGGGAGTTTTATGCAACTGTCGCTCTATGTTACAGATCGCGGGACTCTCGGACTTCGGATCTACGAGGGGATAAGAAAGTTCTTTACAAGGGTAGGGAGTGCGAAGGGGGGATGTTTGGAAAGTGTCCGTGTATTAGATACATATATACATACTTAAGCTCACGCCTGTTTCCCAGCGGGGTAGGCAGAGACAATGGACCTCCACTTGCTACGATCCCTACACACATCTTTCGCTTCATTCACTCTCATAACATTCTTCATACAAGCACGTCGGTTTAGGGTGGATCTTATTTGACCTTTTGCGAGGATGTCTTCGATTTGGTCAAAGAACGTTCGTCGAGGTGCCTGTGCGTTACGTGTATTAGATACTTACAGTAAACGCTTTACCGCACTGTTGACACACATGGTTCCTCGGCTTCTCCTTCTTCTCTCCGTGAACTCGCATCATATGTTTCTCCACATTCGCTCTCGAGGCTATCGGCTGAAATTAACAAACAATTTAATTATTATACTAATAGGCCATATAGCACGAAGAACAGATGGTCGTTGGGGCCGAAAAGATCTCGAATGGAGACCGCGGATCTCCAAGCGTAACGTAGGACGTCCACCTACTAGATGGACGGACGATCTGGTGGATGCAGGCCGCCTTTAACCGTGGCAACTGGAGATCTATGAGGGAGGCCTATGTCCAGCAGTGGACGTCCTACGGCTGAAATGATGACTAACAATAACACACCTCCGTAGCGTAGCGGTATTTGGCTCGCTTTTAAATCTTGGAGGTCGTGGGTTCGATTCCCACACCGGACAGGAAATCATTGTGTAAATTCTAAGATTTCTTCCCGGGTCAGGTTGGTTGAGGGACTACCCTCCGTGCCTCGGAAAGCACGTTAAGCCGTTGGTCCCGATTGTTATAACATCATCTATAATAATCATATATCAAGGAACGGGCAGCAGCGTTTCCTTGTGTGGTACAACATAATACTGCGGTCACCAACCCGCCTGCCAAGCGTGGTGACTATGGCAAATACCCTCCCTCGGGAGGAGGCCCACCTTCAGGAGTGGACGTACTAGTAGACTGCAAAAGTTTGCTAGTAATCTGTTTTAAAGAAAAAAAGATTTTATATTTATTAAATATAGGCTTACGTTTGACCATAATCTCGCTTGATGGAAGGCGAAGATAAGGCCTAAGATGATACACGCTTGCCTAGAAAGAAATAAAGAATTACCTTCTCACAGATGGGACACTTGTGGGCGGTCTTCCCCAAGTGCTGGTAGTTGAAATGGTCTTGCATCGCCTCTTTAGTGGGGTAGCCTTTGTTACACATCGGACACGGAAACCTGAAATATACCACCGAAATATATACTAATATTAATGGAATCAGACTTTATTCCGATTGTCCCCGTATGTCATATCTACGTCACGGGGACATCGGGACGTGATTAAATTTATTTCCCGTTGTCCCAATAACGTACATTCGGCTAACTGGGACAGCGGGAAGTAAACGTTAAATTTAGTTGCCAGTTTCAGTGAACGCGCATAATTATTATATTATTTACATTAACCAAACAAAACTTCAACTTTAATTAGTCCGGTTTATGTATGTTAATGTTATCGTTAATGACTTTAGATGTTAAAAACGAACTTAAATAAATTAAAAAAAATGACAAAGATACAGAGCAAGTTTAGGAGAGGGTGGCTTGTGACGTCACTGCTAGGTAAATATAGAGTAGCTCGATCTGTTCCCCAAACTCGTTAGCTCCGTGGAGCAAAATTTCCAGTCGCATTTTTCCTCACTAGTTTTTTTTTCAGACATTTACTTCTCTACACGATTTTGTTTTCCAGGGCAGTTATTGTTGTTCGCATAATAATGCCGTGTGGTTTCTGGCTTAGAATAGACTACCCCATATCTTAAGCCGATTGTGAGAGTCGATTAGGGGACATACTACTGACGGATGGGCAGCTGCAGCAATCAGCTCAAAGATACTCCCTATACCTGCCCGGCTAGCACAGGCAGCGCGACTCGAGTCTACTCTCCGGAGGCCGACCTATCACATTGCAGAAAGTGTCACGTTACAGTGCGTTTCTGCAAAGTGATTGGTCGGCCTCCGTAGACTCTTTTCGACAAAGAGAAAAATAGAAATAGAAAGATTAAAATCTCCCCTCTTTAGTTGTATTTTATTTTCACTCAAATGTACTCATATATTAGTAGTTAGATACTCACTTGAAAACTTGATCGGAGGCGTGCGCCCTGGAATACTTAAGATGTGCCTGTAACAAACACAAAATATCAAAATTTTGAATACACCCTATTCATAGTTTCATAGTGATCAAGTATAATCACTATACGTATAGGGTGCACCCAAAATATATGCCTAACATACACAGGAGTCACATATTTAATCGCTATATAAAAAAACAGCTGTTCCTTCATTTATGTTCATTAAACTAAACAAAATGTATGCAACAGCTGTTTTTTTCTTTTCGCGATTTCATTATTGGTCCCATAGTAAAAGTTGCTTATAATCATCAGGACTTTCACCCTCTAAAAGGTTATTTTTTTTTAAATAACCCTGTATAGGGTGCAACCAAAATATATGCCATCCCTACAACAGTTGCTAGTATCATGTATAGTGATTACGAATATAGGGGGCAACCAAAATATATGCCTTATCTACAAAAATAATTAACATAATGTATTTTACCTGGTACGTAGCTAGGTGGGAGAACGTCTTGTTGCACTCGACGCATTGGTATTTGTTCTTGTTCTGATGTCTTTGCACGTGATACTTCAGTTGTATGACGCGGACCATCTTGTGGCATACGGGGCATTCCTCCCGAGGGAGAGGGCCTTCGTGGAGTCTGGAAATACAAAAAAAATGGATTACATTTACAATCTGTGTTGCCAACCCCATCTTCGCTTAAAACTGTAAATATGCTTGATAAAAACTGTAAATGTAAAATTACTAGCTTCCGCGCGCAGTTTCACCCGCATTACTGCCTTTCCCGTAGAAAGATTATAGTAAAATGTCTACCTTTTTCACCCACTTACAGCGGTTTCGTACTACTTCCGATCCGAATCCGATCTGGACCCGTGAAAATATGGTCCGTAGTAGTTGTTTTTTTTTTTTTTTCGGACGGACATTTGTAGTTAGCCAGGAGGCTTTTGCTACTTCACCGGACAGAAAGGCGAGCAGAGCTCCAGCCTAGATAAATCGTTTAAACACTACAAACTAAGCAACCTGCGCAAGAGGGCGTCCCCTGTGGGACTTGGACCTCGGCTCAGGGCGGTCGCTGACGGGGAGATTGAGGAATTATGGCTTTTAGTTTATTTAGGGGAGTTTTGTGCAACTGTCGCTCTACTTTACAGTTCGCGAGCCTCTCGGACTTCGGGTCTACGAGGGCATCGGAAGGTTCTTAGCAAACTAAGGGTCGGGAGGGCGAGGGGGGACGCGTCGCGTTCGCGGGCGCACTCTTCTCCGGCGGGTCGGATAGAGTGGTCTCTGTGTAGTGGTGCTAGTTTCTTGCAGTCTCTGTACTGCAAGTTGGTAAGTTGTGATCTCGTCGTCCGTGTCGTCTAGGACGCCCCGAGGCCGACGGTGTTTACGACGCTTTGTGGGCAAAGGCCTGTAGTCGGATGCTGCAACAACCAACGGGTTTGGGTGTTGAGCCGCGGATTCAAAGAAGCGTTCCGACGCCTCTTTTATCCACTGCTTGATGGAAGGCAGTTGGAGATCAGAATGCAGGTTGCGATTACGAATGAACCACGGTGCCCCGGTGGCACGTCGAGTGAATCTACTTTGGACAGTTTGCAAGCGGTAAAAACTGCTAGACGCTGTATGAGCGAATACAGTGCTCGCGTACGTCATAATCGGCCGTATACACGTGGTATAAATCCTAACCTAGTTATCAAGTGATAGTTTACTGCGTGAATTTAAGAGACAGTGTAGCCGACTGAGCGTAAGTGAAGCCCGTGTACGAACGGTTTCGACATGCGCTCTAAAGTTTAGCTTTCGGTCAAGGATTACGCCTAAGTACTTGGCTTGCCGTTCCCAAGGGATTGGTTCGCCAAACATCTTGACCGGTGGGCTGTTGAATCTCGAGAAGAGTACAGCGGCACTCTTTGTCGGATTGACTTCGATTCTCCACTTTCTGAACCATTTGCCTAAGGCATTTGATGCGGATTGTAGAGCGTCGTAAATTGCAGTAGGACTGCGGCCCGAGTAGTATCAAGCGGTATCGTCCGCGAAGAGTGCCAGATGGGCCTTCTTGGGTTTCGGGATGTCACTTGTGTAAAGCGAGAACAGGAGTGGCGAAAGTACTGAGCCTTGTGGCACCCCTGCTTGGATCGGGTGAGGAGAAGAGTAATCTCCTTCTACACGATACCTAAAGGTTCTCCCCAAAAGGTAGTCTCGTATGATGTGCACGAGACGGTCCGGCACTTTCGAGTTGGTAGAGCTTATAAATTAAGCCATTGTGCCAAACTTTGTCGAACGCTTTAGCTACGTCAAAGAAGAGTGCTCCCGTATGACATTTGTGTTTGCCTGATTTAACAAGGATGTATTCAACAATGCGGTGCACTTGGTGAACACAAGAGTGTTTGGCTCGAAAACCAAACTGCTCATCTGGAAGAAGGTTATTATTCATAGTGAATGTTAGTAGTCGGGCATATATTATGCGCTCGTAAAGTTTTCCAAATGATTTGAGAAGACTTATAGGGCGATAAGAAGTGGGATCCTGCTTTGGCTTGCCAGGCTTCGGAATACCAATCACGGTGGCTTCTTTCCACTGGTGTGGAAATATGTTATTTGCTAGAGCCGCATTAAAAATTGCGGTCAAGAGGCACAGCAGAGGGATCGAGAATTGCTTAAGCACTCGATTGGTAATCCCGTCGGGACCTGGGGCCTTTCTAGGATGTAAGTCCTTGATCAAACATTTCACTTCGTCTACGGTAACTGCCGGTAGCACGTCATTGTCGTCGTCCTCCCCATTTGCGGGGGGGCCGTCGGCGGAACGGACGGGTATCGCGGGTAAGGGAATTGCTGATCTACGTTCAACCTCGGCGTCGACCTCTGCGAGGTGGACTGGGTCTACAGGTAGAGTACTAGGCGTACATTGGGTCTCTAGACTATTAGCTAGGCATTCGGCCTTCTCATCGTCGTCAAACGCGGGGCGTTGATTTGGGCGATTAAGAGGGGGCATGGAGGAACAGGTAATGGATTTGAGCTTCTTACAAAGATCCCAAAAGACCAAATGTGACGGTTTAAGGTCACTCAACATTGAATCCCATCTGGAGTTTCGCATTTATGGTAATTTACGCACTAGATCCGATGTCCGACATCTGATTTCTTTCCAAATTTCAAGACCAATATTTTCACGGGTTCGGATCGGATTCGTATCGGACATAGTGCGAAACCGCTCTTAGGGTTTAAATTTTACAAAATCCTTTCTTAGTGGACCTATACGTCACAAGGAAGCCACGGTCCAATAGACATGCGCAAAATGTGTAATTGAAGTGAAAAGAATGATATACAGTGGAACCTGGTTAAGTGGTACCTGGATAAGTGAGAAACCTTTATTATTGAGAACTACAATGAGGTCCCGGCACTTTTTCATCGAATTACCTCTGTTAATGGGACTTTTCGAACCTGGTTAAATGAGATCTCATTTAACCAGGCACCAGAATTTAGGATTTTTTCGATGTTTACCTCTATAATTGGGACTCTCGAGCTCAATTCCCTTTATAAGTGAGACAATTTAACAGGTTGGGACAGGTTTGGACATTAATTTTAATGATTGTTTACAAACATTTAAATTTATTTCGCACATGCTTTCCTCCCTCGTCCTCCTGACCCTTAGTTTGCAAAGAACCATCCGATGCCATCGTAGACCCGAAGTCCGAGAGGACCGCGAACTGTAAAGTAGAGCGACAGTTGCACAAAACTCCCCTAAAATACTAAAAGTCATAATCCCTCAATCTCATCGCCAGCGACCGCCCTGAGCCGAGGTTCAAGCCACACGGTGGCGCCCTCTTGCGCAGGTTGCTTAGTTTGTAGTTTTAAACCATTTATCTAGGCTGGAGCTCTGCTCGCCTCTATGCCCGGTGAAGTAGCAATAGGCTCGGGGTTAACTACATATGTCCGTCCGAAAAAGAAAGAAAAATTCTACGTTTCAAATGATGATGAGTCAGTCAGTCAGGACATGCTACTTTATATATTATGGTCTAAGAACTTTATTTCTCATTAAGAATTACAAAACGCACATAATTATGTACAATAATAATTCACTTCCTGAGAAAACACAGATTTACCTATTTATAAAGTAACAATGCATGATGAGCGTATTATAAACAATATACTTATATATATATATATACTAGCTGACCCGGCAGACTTCGTACTGCCTCAATCGATACATAAAAGACCTAAACATTTGTATAAAATAAACTGGGCCGTAGAGACTTCGTTTATGCGGTACTCCTACCCCTACACTACCCCTACCCTACCCCTACCCTACACTACCCCTACCCTACACTACCCCTACCCTACACTACCCTTACCCTACACTACCCCTACCCTACACTACCCCTACCCTACACTACCCCTACCCTACACTACCCCTACCCTACACTACCCCTACCCTACACTACCCCTACCCTACACTACCCCTACCCTACACTACCCCTACCCTACACTACCCCTACCCTACACTACCCCTACCCTACACTACCCCTACCCTACACTACCCCTACCCTACACTACCCCTACCCTACACTACCCCTACCCTACACTACCCCTACCCTACACTACCCCTACCCTACCTCTACCCTACCCCTACCCTACCCTACACCTACCCTAAAAAATCTTGGCAAAAAAATTCAAGTTTTTAATTAACAAAATAAAGCTCAAATTGACTCTACACTTTAGTTAGAAAACGTTTGTATGGGAAAAAGAAAAAGGCTGTTTTAAGGGGTTTTCAGGCAATTATTCGAATTTTTCTCGCCGTAAAAACCATCCTTGAACTTTCACGAACATTAAAAAAAAAGAATTGGCCAAATTGGTCCAGGCTTTGTAGAGTTATGCGCTTACCAACACATTTTGCGATTCATTTTTATATTATAGATATATATATATATATATATATATATATATATATATATCAAAAAACTTATTATAAACCAAATATACGATGACAGTAAATAAAATATTTAATGTCGGGTAAATAGAAAAATATTGGCCGGCCAAAGCAGTAGTCGCATGCAATTCGACTCGCCCATTGGTGACACTGGGCGAGTCCAATACTTCGCTGACACGGATGCATAATGAGCGTACTCGATAGATGTGGCATATTGAGTTTTTGTTTTTATGGTTTAATGTTCCCAAAAAAAAAATTGATTTTCTTAAAAATTAAAGTAAGTTATATAGGTACTTTTTAAGTTGTTTTTTAAAACTGGCTATAGAATTCGATTGTTTTATTTTTGGTGGTAATTTATTGTATATTTTTAAACCTTCATATTCAATATTTTTTTTTGCCGTAATTTGTTCTTGGCGGACGCAATACCAAGTGATCTGCGTTTCGCAATTTCCTTTTAGTAATTTCATGTTTTTTATGGAATGATAGTGATGTATGAATATGGTTATTAAGTATTTTATATATTAGTATGCATGTATAGTATGTATATGTTTGTTTAATTGTCATTATTTTAGTTTTTTCATAGAGTTTGGAAGTTGGTGTGTAAAAGTCATAATTAAATAAGGATTTTACTAACTTGTTTTGAGCTATTTGTATTAATTCTAAATTACACTTTGGTGCCGTACCTCAAATTTCGACTAGGTAATCTATGTGTGGTTTGACTAATGAATTATAGATTATATATTTTATTTTATGTGGAATGCAGTTGGTAATGCCTTTTAGAGTACCAGTTAATGATGTTAATTTGCCTTTAACTTTTTTGATATGTATTTTCCAGTTGAGATAGTGGTCCAAAGTAAGCCCAAGATATTTTTCACACTCTTTTTGCTTGATAATGTTTCAGTTTATATTAAGTTGTATAGTGTCTTTTATATTTTTATTTTTAGCTGCAAATATGACAAAGTTTGTTTTATCGGTGTTGATTGTAAGTAAGTTAGAGAGAAACCAGGCATTTATTTTATTTAAATCATTTTGTACTTTTGTTTCAATTGCTTTTATTGAGTGACCGTTGTAAAATAAACTTGTATCGTCTGCATACAGTGAGATGTCAGCGTTGTATATTGTTGATGTAGATTAAAAACAAAAGCGGTCCGAGAATTGAGCCTTGTGGAATTCCGAATGTAATTTGACTAGGTAAACTTTGGTGTTGGCCTATTTTAACTATTTGCCCGCGATTTTGGAAATATGATTCTAAAACATCATGAGCCCTGCCAGTGATACCAATGTCAGTAAGTTTTTTTAGTAGTAAGTTATGGCTGATTGTATCGAATGCCTTTTTTAGGTCTATGAAAACACCGAGCACTATTTGTTTTTCGTCAATTTTGTTTTTTTATTTTAGTGACAAGATCTACTGTTGCAGAAAGCGTATTAGACTTAGGCCTAAAACCATACTGTTTTTTATATAAGAAATCTATAGAATTTAAAAACTTTTCTTAGCGGCTGTAAATTACTCTTTCAAAGATCTTTGAAATCACGGGCAGGACCGAGATGGGGCGATAATTGCATGGATCAGATTTACTTCCAGATTTATGTATTGGAGTAACTTTTGCGATTTTTAATTTATCTGGGAATATTCCCCGATCAAGGCAATCTTTATACAATTTGTAAGTGGGACAGCAATAATATTTTTAATACATTTTATGGTCTTTGTACTGATGCCATCAATACCAGAACTTGAATTGGGATCCAGGCCATCAATAATTTTTGTGATCTCGTCCTTAGTCGTCGGTGTAAAGGTGGAAAGCTCTGTCGTTCCAGGAGTACTTGATGAAACCATTTCACATAGGTCTGTTTGTTGTTGCTTTGGGATTTGGCCTGCAAGTACAGAACCAATAGTTGAGAAAAAGCTGTTGAAACATTCACAGAATTCTGTTTCATCTGTAATTTCTATTGAATTCTTGATAAGTTTGTGAGGTCCAGTTGTTTGTTTTATTTTATTGTTAGCTAGGTCATTGATTGCTTTCCACATCTTCTTTGGCTTCTTCATGTGTTTTAAAAAGTACTTGCAGTAATACGTGTTTTTGTTCTTTTGTATAGTTTTGTGTACTTTGTTTCGTGCTTCCTTGAATTGTTGTTCGAGTGTTGTATCTACTATATTTGTTTTATACTTTTGCCATATTTCATTCCTGTTATTTATTTCCTGTATGATCTCCTTTTTTATCCAGTCTTGACGTGGTGGATTTAGAAGTTTTGTCTTGGTGATCTTACATTTGGTTAAACATGCCAATAATTTCCCCTCTAGTGTGTCATATGTGTATGTTTTTGAGGCTTTAGTGTCGCAATCTTCCAAAATTGACTTTTCTACTAAATCATATAAGTTTTTGTAGTTAATTGCTGCGTACTTAACTTTTTTTATTGGTGTGGGCTGATAGTTCTCAATCTCCAAGTATATAGATTTATAGTCAAATAATTACTACATTTTTTTTGTGAAAATATAGCTAGCAGAGTTTTGCAGTCTACTAGTATTCTTGTTAACCCCTCGTGCTAAGCTAACACGTTTGTGTTACGAGTGGGTTCACGTCGGTAGTGCAATGGGTGGAGATCGAATCGGCGACCACAAGATCTAAAGTCCGACGCCCAAGCCATTGGGCTACGGCCGCTTATTAAATATTGATATTTATACTTAAGTTACATTTAATAGCTGTACTGAATACATAACATTGACAACCTCCGTAGCGTAGCGGTATTTGTCTCGCTTTAAGTCTAGGAGACGACCTCCTTCGATCGGGGGGGGTTCGATCCCCACACCGGACAAGAAATCTTCGTGTAAATACTAAGATTTCTTTACGGGTCCGGTTGGTTTAGGGACTACCCTCCGTGCCTCGGAAAGCACGTTAAGCCGTTGGTCCCGATTGTTATATAACATCATGTATAATAATCGTATATCAAGGAACGGGCAGCAGGGTTTCCTTATGTGGTACAACATAGCACTGCGGTCACCAATCCACCTGCCAAGCGTGGTGACTACGGCAAAACCCTCGCTCGGGAGGAGGCCCATGTTCAGCAATGGATCATGATGACACCATAAAATAATTATAGTTTTAAAGCTCAGACGCATAACGTCGGATGTGCCATTATACATCAGAAACATTGGTCGTGTGCGCCTTTATCGTAAACTGGCACTTACGACCAAATACTTCTGACATATAATAGTACATGCGTCCTTATGATACTGAGCTCTAGGTCTATACCTAACGGACAAAGTCACCAGCAACAGCTAATATCCTACTAATATTATAAACGCGAAAGATTGTAAGTACGGATGGATGGATGTTTGTTACTCTTTCACGCCAAAACTACTTACCGGAATAGGCTGAAATTTCGCACCGGGACAGGTTATACGCTGGATTAACATATAGGCTACAAAAAATCACGCATCCCATTGGAGCAGAGTAAAGCGTGTAAAACCACGGAGAAAAAAAATTACTTACCTAAGATGCGTAGCTAAAGTGGTTCTGTTGACAAATCGTTTCTTGCAGTGATCACATTGTAGGCCTTCTCTATGAAACCTGGCGACATGGTTCTTACGGGCGCGGGAATTCCTGAAAATACATTATGGATAACATTATTATTTAAGCCTCGTAGACCCGAAGTCCGAGAGGCCAGCAAACTGTAAAGTAGAGCGACAGTTGCACAAAACTCCCCTAAAGAAACTAAAAGCCATAATCCCTCAATCTCCCCGTCAGCGACCGCCCTGAGCCGCGGTCCGAGTCCCACAGGGGGCGCCTCTTGCACAGGTTGCTTAGTTTGTAGTGTTTAAATCATTATTAAGGCTGGAGCTCGCCTTTATGCCCGGTGAAGAAGGAAAAGCCTTGTGGATAACAGTATTATGTCGACTACTCGAGTTGGCAACTAAAAACCAGCGCTAGGTATCGCCTAGCCTATGCTGAGGTGGCGACTTTTTCGGCAGAACATGCAAGGCGTCTTATTGTTTTGTACATTTAGCTAAATGTTCTATGTAACATCTTGTGTGTTGTGCTGAATTAAATCTATTTTTCATCATTCCGAGGCCGAAAGTTTGAATTTCTTCTTTTGTTTGCGGGAAGAAAGATGCATATTTCAGACGGCTCAAAATTAGTGACAGTTTAAAATTTACTCTTTTTTTGTTTCAATTTTCTTCCCGTTACCTATTTGAAATAACTCATTACCATGGTAACCGTGCAGTTGTTATTTGTTATTTCCTGTTCAATGTTTAATGTTTTTTTTTGCGTTCGATAGTAAATACTATTTTTCTTACTAAAACAATTCAATATTTAACTATCTCGAATATTAATAATAATATATATTAAGTATAAGATAGTTAAATCTATAAATTTGTTTTATCTTCGACAACCCCCCACCGGGGCTTTGCCCCGGTTCCCGTCAATGAATAATTTGAACTACATTCGTTTTTCTCCTATACAATGTCATTAAACTTTCGGGCCTGATATTCCCATACTTAAGTAAAACCCCGGTTCCCGTCAATGAATAATTTGAACTACATTCGTTTTTCTCCTATACAATGTCATTAAACTTTCGGTCCTGATATGACAAACCCCCACCGGGGCTTTGCCCCGGTTCCCGTCAATGAATAATTTGAACTACATTCGTTTTTCTTATATACGATGTCATTAAACTTTCGGTCCTGATATGACAAACCCCCACCGGGGCTTTGCCCCGGTTCATGTCAATGAATAATTTGAACTACATTCGTTTTTCTCCTATACAATGTCATTAAACTTTCGGTCCTGATATGACAAACCCCCACCGGGGCTTTGCCCCGGTTCCCGTCAATGAATAATTTGAACTACATTCGTTTTTTTCCTATACAATGTCATTAAACTTTCGGTCCTGATATGACAAACCCCCACCGGGGCTTTGCCCCGGTTCCCGTCAATGAATAATTTGAACTACATTCGTTTTTTTCCTATACAATGTCATTAAACTTTCGGTCCTGATATGACAAACCCCCACCGGGGCTTTGCCCCGGTTCCCGTCAATGAATAATTTGAACTACATTCGTTTTTCTTATATACAATGTCATTAAACTTTCGGTCCTCATATGACGAAAAATAGTATACGCGCCACGGGAGGATAGCAGGACATTTCAACCCACGCTCTTCATATCGCGCGGGTCTTCTTCTTTCTTTCTTTCTTATGTCTGTCCGAAAATAAAAGTCTTCAATCAGCCATTTCGTTCATGAGACAAACAAACTCTTCAGCTTTATATATTAGTATATAGAGTACCTATAGACATCTACTCACTTAAAGAACATATCACATTCTAAGCACTGATATCCTTCTATCGTGGTCTTGGACAGCAATTTCCTCAAATCACCAGGTTTGGGGGGAGTGGAGGGTTGTTCTTTCTTCTCTTTCTTTCTTCTATTCTGAAAAAAACATAGTGGAAAAAAATAGTTTTTTATTTTAGGGTCTCCAAACATTTTCTCGTGTTACGCTTTTGGTAATGCTGATGCCAGCGGTAGTTTTTGTTAAAAATATTGGAGTATTTAGAAAAAACTTTTTGTTTAGATTTTATTTTTCATAAATTTGAATGAAAAATTAGTAAAAAAACGGTATTCGGGTCGCCTAAAATTTCGGTGGCCGTGGGTTCGATCCCCACGCCGGACCTTTGTGTGAATTCTAACTAAATCTGCCTGCCAAGCGTGGTGAGGCTGGTGTTCAGCAGTGGACATTATACGGGCTGATGATGATGATGTCATGCAATCTCACCTTCGCAGTTGTACCGATATGTATAAGCGCAGTATTTGCCTTCCCCGAATGCTTGTCCACGTGCAGCCCCATCAGCTTCTGCGAGTGCTCCGCGTGCCCGCACAGCTTGCAGCGGAACCGCAGGTAGTGCTGCTGGCTGTGCGCCGACAGCTTGCACTCGTCCAGGTACACGTAGCACACCTTGCATGTCACCTGCCCGGGTTTCTGAGACGAAAAAGAAAAAAAGTAAACCTGTAAAATTTCCAAAAAAAGAAAAAAAAAACACCTGTCGAAAAGAAAAAAAAAATTACATATCCAAAAAAGGCGGACATTTAAAAAAAAAAGTTAAGTTTGGAAAAAGTACAATAAAAAAAAACCCCGTCAAGTTAAAAAAAAAATCTTTTAAGAACTGAAAATTAAAAAAAAAATGTTCTTTATTTTTTAATTAAATTTGTCAAATTTGACGTGTCAACCTCAAAGCACAGATGTTTTTTCTAAAATAGAGCATCTTGCAAAAACAAGTATATCATTTTCCAGTTCAACCTCACATCTTGTCACTATGCAAACCCGTAAGGCTGCAGCTCAAGCAGCCCAGGAGATGGCCGAACTAAAACTGAGAGCTACTGAACAAAAGTTAAAATTGGCTCTCAAGGATCTTCAAAAACAAAAAGATCAATGCCAACAACTGCTGAGTGAACAAGAAGAGAATGAGGTTGAAGTAAAAAAGGTCATAGACATGAACACATCGCTCAAGAGAGAATTAGTTGATCTTCACATGAAATTTGAATCGACAGTGGAGGATCGTGACCGGCTTACTTTACAAACTGAAAACTTTTCTTATTGTAGCTCATTATGTGAACAAGCACTAAATAGGATTAGGGAATTAGAACTAGAATTAAACAGTGCTTTTACAAAATTAAAATCATTGGAAAGTCATAGGGAATGTTCTTTGATAGCGGTGAACCAAAGTCTGCATGAGGAACTTATTCAATCTTGTGGTTATAGTGAGTCAGAGCACCTTAGTATAAATTCTACATTGACAAATGCTCTGCCTAGAAATGATTTAATTACTAATTATTCTAATATTAATTACTTAAGCCATAATAAAATAAAAAAATACATAAAAACTAAGAAATTATTAAAAAAATACAAAACATTGAACATTAAACATAAATATTTTGTTAAAAGCTTAGGGTGGATATCTCTGACCAACTTCTGTCCTCTTACCACTTATATGCTGATGACCTTCAAATTTATACTCATGCTCCTCTGAATAAATTATCTGACGCGGTTGACTTAATAAATGGCGACCTAGTCAAAATCGGTAGCTGGAGCAAAGCACACGGACTTCATGTTAACCCAAAGAAGACTCAGGTAACGATAGTCGGTAGCTCCAGGATGTTGTCTAGGGTTTCATGGTCCCAACTACCTCCAGTAATTTTCAGCGGCAGTACCCTTTCATTGAGTGACAATGTTAAAAACCTGGGGATTTTTATAGATCGCTGCCTCTCTTGGGACACTCAGTTAAAGAATACCAGTCGTAAGCTGTTTGCGTCGTTTGGCGCAATGCAAAGGTTCAAAAATTTCCTGCCTATGGCCACCAAAATTGCGCTCGCTAAATCCCTTCTTCTTCCTATACTAGATTATGCAGATGTCAGCTATCTCGATCTTACTGAGACTCAGCTAGATAAACTTGAGCGTCTCCAAAATGTCTGCATAAGGTTTATATTTGGTCTCCGCAAATATGACCATGTCTCCGAATTCCGGTCTAAGCTCAAGTGGCTCCCTATCCGCTTTCGCCGGAATGCTCACACCTTTCACTTCTATACAACGTATTGTTTTCTCCCTCTACGCCCGCTTACCTTAAAAATCGGTTTTCATTCCTATATGAATCACATTCGAAGGAATTGAGATCGTCAACAAACCTCAGGTTAAAAATGCCGGCGCATTCCAAAATTTTCTTGGATAAATCATTCGTGGTTCAAAGTGTGCGATTATGGAATGCGCTGCCTTTAACAATCAGGCGATCGCAAAGCTTGCCCGCGTTTCAGAGAAGAGTCCATGAACACTACCTGTCATTACAATTCACACAGCAACACTAGATATATTTCTTAGTTTATTATAATATGTTTTTATGTAAGGTATTATTTTTATTTATTTTCATTTTATTTGTATATAAAAATTGTATATAACTTCTCCCAAGTACCCATTGGTACTACCTATAATTAATATAATCCAGTACACCTAACTACCCCTCTTTTAAACTCCTTTGTATGGTCCCTTCCTCGGTTGCCTGGAAGAGATCACATTTTGTGATAAGGCCGCCAATTGTACCTATCTAATTTTAAGTTTAGTTTTAAGTCCTTTTCTGTATTTTTCTCTTTGTGAAAGTGTACAATAAAGAGTTTATCTATCTATCTATCTATCTCTGGATAAATTAAAAAATGAACGCTGTGCACTTTTAAGTAAATTAAATAATTATGCAATTAAACTTGAGGACAGTAAAAAAAATTATGAATTTGACACACAAAAGTTACTTTTAAATATAAAGAACCTTAAGGCAGACTTAGGGTGTACATATATATAATAAATATAAAGTGTCAAAATATAAAATTCAAGATTTATTAGGAGAATCAGTTCAACAGAATTGTTTACAAAATATATCTACAAACAATATTGAAGTAAACAATAAAACAATAACCTGCAACTTACCTCAACCAGTGGATACTTGTATAACATCATTATCAAGTACCTCTTACAGTGATAATATAAATATTAATAATAATAACACCCTACAAAGACATAATATCATATTCACAGATAAGATGGGTAAGGGTTTTGGTTCGCTGCTAGGAAACAACCCTAGCTACAGACAGAGTAATTTCTGTTTCCCAGGAGCAAACTATAGGGACATAGTACATAGACTAATAAATAAAAGTTATTGTAATAAAACTTATATAACTTTACTTGTAGGAAATTGTCAAAACTTGAATAAGAAAGATATAACTGATTGTTTTACTTCCATGTTACAGTTGAACTGTGGAGGTATAATATTGTGTGCCTTCCCATACTTAAGTAATGTACCAAAAGAGGTTAATAAACACATACATAAATTGAATAGCCACATACAGTTCCTAACAAGTCATTATAATGACAAATTCATATTTTTTGACACAAACTGTTTCACTAACAGTTACATATGTAAGTTGACTAGAGATAGTGTAGTTATCTCAAAATTATTTTTACATGACTTTGCTACACAGTTAGCATATTGTATATACACAGTCATATGTAGGTAATATGACAAATTTTACAATTAGTAATAATACTAAGATCAATTTAGTCAGTAATTTAAACCAATAAGTGTGACAAAAGAGAAGCAAATTAGGTATTTAACCTTAACACACCAAAATATAAACCGCTTCTCTGGCAAATTATTAGATATTGAACTTTTTTGTGAGAAATATAACCCAGACTTTATGTGTTTTACTGAGACATGGTTGAAGGCACACAAGATGGGGTTCGGTGTGAATGGTTTTAGGGTTGCCAGCTCGTTCAATAGGGTATCAGCAGAGGGTGGGGGGGCACTGATACTAGTTAGAGACAATATTATTTTTAAAGAACGTAAAGATATATCTCAACTATCCGTTGAAAGAGTGTGTGAAGCTGCATGCATAGAAACTAAAATGTATGTAATACTTTGTGTGTATAGACCCCCATCATCTGAGTTATTGTTATTCTTGTCCACAATGGAAGACATTCTTAAGAAGTTTAAAAGTAATAAAAAAATTGTTATCTGTGGGGATTTTAATATTAATATATTGGGTCAATCAAATGAAAAAATTAGTTTTATATCTTTGTTTACTTCTTTTAATTTATATTGTTTATTTGATGAACCAACTAGGATTACTCCATCAACAGCCACTTGCATAGATAACATAATTACTAATTTTGAAGTAGAGGAAAAGTCCTTAATTCTGGGGTCCGCTCTGATCATAAATGCCAATTGGTAAAATTTAGTGATTCTATTGTAAAAGAAAATATTAAAATTAAGATAAGACCTTTGACCCAAAATAATTTAGAAAAGTTTAGTAAAAATGTGAATGCTGCACTTTATTCATTAAACTATAGTTATGAAAATCCAAATGATATGTACAGCATGTTGCTTCATAAACTTTGTGAAGAATTCAATAAAGAATGCAAAGTAAAATATAGAAATGTAGATTTTAAAATTAAATTTAGTATGTGGGCAACTAATAGTATTCGCAAATGTAGGGACAACACCTGATCCCAATTTTAGAAATTATGTCAGTAAATACTCAAAAATATTTAGAAACGTGTGTGCTCAAGCTAGAGCTGCCTACATTAGCGAAAAAATTTCTACTTCTGATAATAAAATAAAAGCAACCTGGCAAATGATAAATAAGGAAACTGGTAAAAATAGGACTAACGATGGATCAGTAACATTAAATCTATATATATAAAAGAAAGTCGTGTTTGTTACAACACTTATAACTCGAGAACGGCTGAACCGATTGCCATGGTTTTTGATTTGTTGGATTTGTTTCCGTCCCGAATAGCAGAATACATTTTAAAAACAAAAGAAAGTCGTGTTAGTTACACTATTTATAACTCAAGAACGGCTGAACCGATTTGGCTGAAAATTGGTAGGGAGGTAGCTAAGAACTGGGAGAAGGACATAGGATACTTTTGGGTAGGGGTAGGGTAGGGTAGGGTAGGGTAGGGTAGGGTAGGGGTAGAGTAGGGGTAGGGAAGGGGTAGGGTAGGGTAGGGGTAGGGGTAGGGTAGGGGTAGGGGTAGGGGTAGGGTAGGGGTAGGGTAGGGGTAGGGTAGGGGTAGGGTAGGGGTAGGGTAGGGTTAGGGCAGGGGTAGGGTATAAAAGTCCACCCGTGCGAAGCCGGGGCGGGCCGCTAGTAAATAATAAATTAGTTTCGGATAAACTCACTGTCGCTGACTTTTTCAATAAATACTTTACAGATATACCCCTAGAAACGACTAAATGTCTCTCCTCATCAACGAAAATGGCTGAAAAACTGTTGAGGAAAAATGTTACTTTAGATGTATCTCAGTTTTGCTTTAAATTTATAGATCCGGTAGATATTATAAAAGTCTTTAAAACTATCAAACAAAAAAGCACTGAAGATATATGGGGACTGTCAACCAAAGCAATAAACTCAATAATTGACAGTATTGCCCCAATCCTAGCAGATATTTTTAATACTTGTTTAAGAGATGGAATATTTCCAGACCTAATGAAAATAAGCAAGGTTGTTCCCATTTTTAAAGCAGGCTGTTCAACTAATGCTTCAAACTATAGGCCAATTTCCATACTACCAGCGCTAAGTAAAATATTTGAAAAAATAATGTTGAATCAAATGCTGGCATACTTTAACTTAAATAATTTTTTGAACAACAAACAATTTGGGTTCACGAAGGGCCAATCTACTCAAGATGCCGGTTCCAGTCTAATAGAATCTGTATTTAAAGCTTGGGAGAAATCGCAGGATGCATTAGGTATTTTCTGCGACCTTTCTAAGGCTTCTGATTGCGTTGATCATAACACGCTTATTATGAAACTAAAATACTACGGATTCACTGACTCAGCACTTGATCTTGTAACATCGTATTTAACAGATAGAGAACAGAAAGTATCTATTGATAATGTAACTTCTGAAAGTTCTACCGTCAAAATAGGAGTTCCACAGGGGTCTGTCCTAGGTCCATTTTTATTCCTAATCTATGTTAATGATCTTCCAAATGTGGTCAAGAATGAGTGCGATATCGTTTTATTTGCAGATGACACGTCTCTTATATTTAATGTAAACAGAAAAGATAAAAGTGTTACTGAGTTAAATCGCACACTTACCTTAATATCGGAATGGTTCTCCGCCAATAATCTTCTTCTTAATGCAAGTAAAACTAAATGTATTAAATTTTCATTACCAAATGTGTCAAATAGCATTCCTAATGTTGAACTAAATGGGGAGCTATTAAACTTAACTCCATCAACAATATTTTTAGGAATTACTCTGGACTCCAAGTTGCAATGGGGACCACACATTGAAAGATTAGCTGACAAACTTAGCTCTGCATCTTATGCAGTCTGGAAAATCCGACAAATGACTGATGTAGAAACAGCTAGGTTAGTTTACTTTGCTTACTTTCATAGTGTAATGTCATATGGTATCCTATTATGGGGATCGGCCGCCGATATTCAAACTATTTTTATATTACAAAAAAGAGCAAGCCGAGGTATTTATAAAAAAGGAAGCCGCGATTCTCTTCGTAGTCTATTTAAAGAAATAAATATACCTACTGTGCCTTCTGAATATATATACCAAAATATAGTTTACGCCCGTAAAAATATTAATAGATTCAGCAAGAGGAAGGACGTACATAATTTTAATACTAGAAACAAAGATAAGCTCATTACACCTTTTTACAGAGTATCTAAGACAAGTAAATCGTTTCTTGGAAATTGTATAAGATTCTATAATAAACTTCCTCTAAATGTAACAGCTTTGCCGGATCATAAATTCAAAAAATATGTTAAAAAGGTCGTTATGACTCGCGGTTATTACAATATCAAAGAATACATGGAGGATGGAGATGTTTGGCGGATGAGTCCATCGGTTACATTGCGGCAGACTGGCACCTTTTAGCTATCACACCGAATTTGCAACTAAATTAAAAGTCTATTCTATGTAATTTATAAATTAGTAATTGTTAATCTATATGTAAGACAACTGATCAGACTGTAGGTATGTTCCAATTGTAAAAAAAAAGAAATGTAAATCTGGAGGAGCGCTCCCTATACTCGATACTTACTTAAAGGTTTCATGGTTTCCGTCACAATATCCTGCTGCGAGTACCTACATATCGATGTATGGGGATCACTAACCTAGATACTAAAATGTTTTTAAAAGATGTACAAATGATTAATCAAAGACTTTAAAAGATGACAAAAGAATGATCTCGGAGTTTCTTATAGTCTTTCTTCTCCGGGCCCCTACCCCTACCCTAACCCTACCCCTACCCTACCCTACCCTACCCCTACCCTACCCCTACCCTACCCTACCCTACCCCTACCCTACCCTACCCTACCCCTACCCCTACCCAAAAGTTCTCCCAGTTCTTAGCTACCTCCCTACCAATTTTCAGCCAAATCGGTTCAGCCGTTCTTGAGTTATAAATAGTGTAACTAACACGACTTTCTTTTGTTTTTAAAATGTATTCTGCTATTCAGGGCGTAGACAAATCCAACGAAACAAAAACCATGAAAATTGATCCAGCCGATCTCGAGTTATAAGTGTTGTAACAAACCCGTCTTTGTTTTATATAAATAGATATAGATATTTATATATGAATTTTTTAATTCGTAATATCTTTTGAATGGAAAGTCCAATTTAAATAATTTAAAAACTATTTTATAGGTAGTTAAATGGTCTTAATAATTTAATAATTTATTTGGATAAGGATTAATATAAACACATAAATAGCATGGTTTGAATTTGGTTAGCATTTTCATTAATGTTTAAAATGAAAAAAGTTGTTGTAGTGACATAACTACAATAGTTGGACATATGCTACCGCGGAGTTTTTTGTAGACATTATGATGTTCTTCAATATTGTTGCACATTATTTTGTTCTATCGCTAATAGTTTCGGCAGCGCATTCGACGAAAGACATTTTAAGACTCATTTTTCTACACTTTCGGTTACATTGTTCAAATTTTACCAAGGATCCCTAATTTTTTTCAAAATGAAATGTAGCCTATGTCAAATTGGAAAAATGTAGCATTCTATTGGTGAAAGATTTTTTTAAATCGGCCCAGTACTTTTTGAGCCTATTCATTACAAACATACAAACATACAAAAATAGGTACAAATCTTTCCTCTTTATAATATTAGTGTAGATAACATGACTGTTGAAATGTATACTAATGAATTAGTCAAGATTTTTTTTTTTTCTCTTTTTATATTTGTTTCATTGTATTTGACTTATAATAAGTACGATCGATTCGTCTACATTATCAATAAACGTTTTCATTTCATTTCATATACAAATGACATTATAATATGGATAAAATTTAACAAACTATAGACTTTAAGGACAAATTCAAATGGAATTTATCTAAAAACTAGGTAAGAAGGTGAATGCACATATCAACTATAACGCAAGTATTTTATTTAATTATAGGTTATTTATTTTTATTTGTTAAGTTTATTTTTGGATTATTCTGTTGTTATAAATATATTTCAGTTCATTTCAGTTTTTATAACAATCGGGACCAACGACTTTAACGTACGCGTAAGCATCGTACGAGCACCAGCACGGGGGGTAGTTTCTCAGCACCTTTTTAGGGTTCCGTAGTCAACAAGGAACCCTAATTTGTATAATTATGTTGGAGTCAAAACTCTTAACCAGTCAAAAGTACTTTTAACTAGCAAAATAAGCCAAAAGTACTTTTAGGTTAGATTAGTTTTGACTGATTTTGCTAGTTAAAAGTACTTTTGACTGGTTAAGAGTTTTGACTGCAACATATACAGTTTTAAAAATGTAAAGTTGAAAAGTTTTTTTCTTGTTACTTGATCTCAGGAACTACTGGTCCGATTTGAAAAATTCTTTCAGTGCTATATACCCCATTTATCGAGGAAGGCTATATTTAACTGTGAAGTTCCTACGGAAACGGTAGTAACGCGGGTGAATCCGCGCGCAGTTCTATTCCTATTCCTAGACCCACATTTAACCCAGGTCGCCCGTTTTATACCTTTATAGGGAGGTGCAATTAGTGGCCGTTGTAATGCGTATTTTGACAACATTTTTTTTAACGTTACGTGCTAATGAGATCTGTTGTGTTTAGGAATTCTAACTGTTTTTAATTTAAAGGTCGTTAAATATACTTTTAATTGATAACAATACTAATTGGGTTGAATGTATTCGTTGCTGGCGGGATATGCTTTAAACTTATTTTCGAAGAGGTGCGATTTTGTGACGCCGAGTGTAGTAGGTGGACGTCCTACGCTACGCTTGCCGATCCGCGGTCTCCATTCGAGAAATTTTCGGCGCCAACAGCCATCTGTTCTCCGTGCTATATGGCCTGCCCATTGCCACTTCAACGAACTAATCCGTTGGACTATGTCGGTAACCCGCGTTCTTCTACGTTTCTCCTCATTTCTGATTCAATCTCTTAGAGAAACCCCGAGCATAGCCCTCTCCATAGCTCGTTGAGCGACTCTGAGCCTGTTCATACCGCCTATAGTGAAGGTCCAATTTGAAACATTATTTCAGTGTCGATAGCCCATTTATCGAGGAAGGCTATAGGCTATTTCTAATTATGAAATTCCTACGGGAACAGCAGTAAAGCGGGATAAACCGCGCGCGGAACCTAGTATTTTTCAAAATGTACTCACCGCCCGATGCGCCGATACAAAATGGTCTTCCACTTGTTGTTGGTTATAAAACCCTATTATACATAATTCACATTTGTATACAGAACTGGCGTATTGTACTTTGAGTTTAGCTTCTTCCCTGTAACAAATAAATATATACTAATATATAATATATACCAGTGTTTTTCAATCTGTGGGTCGCGGTCGCTAGGGGGGTTGCGGAGCCAGACTCGGGAGGTCACCACTCGCCAGCAAACAGCTTTGACTTTTTTATAATTAGAACTCTCTTATCTTATTAAAAAAATATACATTTGCGTAGTCTCTTAAATAATTTATTTGTCTGTCTATTGCACAAGGGGATCGCCAGAATATTTCAACCGGTAAAGGGGTCCCGAAATCAAAAAGATTGAAAATCACTGATGTATACTAATATATAAAGACAAGACAATCTCCGTAGCATCACCCCGGGCAGGAAATCTTTGTGTACATTCTAAGATTTCTTTCCGGATCTGATTGGTTGAGGATAGGGTTGCCACCCGTACTATATTTCCGTCAAATATTATACAAAATAATATAGTACAAGAAGTACCATATTTATTTGCTAAACTAAAATCCACCCATTAAAAAAATTGTAATCATCTGGATTAAGAATCTTAATCCAGCACTGTATGAATCATACACGTGGAAAAATTATTAAAAATAAATGTGTACTATTTTCCCGAAAGTACTATACATTCAGCTACTTTTTGTAAAAAGTACCATATAAAACACGAAAAAAAGTAGCAACCCTAGTGGAGGGACCTCCGTGCGTCGGAAAGCACGCTAAGCCGTTCATCCCGATTGTTATAACATCATCTATAATAATCGTATATCAAGGGATGGGCAGCAGCGTTTCCTTGTATATTACCACATAATACTACGGCCAAGCATGGTGACTATGGCAAATACATATGGGATGAGGCCTATGTTCAGCAGTGGACGCTATACGGGCTGATGATGATGATGATTTTTGTTACCTGCTCGCTAGCATGTCAGCTTCGCTCATATATTCTGTATGATATCCGCACTTCGCATCATTGCTCTCCACCTTAATGTCACTGATTTGACATACAATGGCATTGTCCAACTTCGACGAGGTTATGGGCCTGTAATATGGAGAAATAAAAATTACAATAGGCATCAAGACTAAAAAAATATAATTAGTCCGTCAGTTAGATTACTAAAAAATATTAGACACGTATTTATTAATCAAATCAATAAAAATTGACAAAGATACAGAGCAACAACAAACTATAAGTTCAGGAGAGGGGGGCTTGTGACGACACTACTAGGCAAAATTGTACCTAGAAGTGACGTCACGTGAAATGTCAACGCACTGTATCTTCGTCATTTTTAGTTTGAGGAACGAAAAAAAAATACGCGTCCAATATTTTTTGGTAGTCTAAGTGTCTAACTGACGGACCTAATATTTTTATTTAGTCATACTACTAATATTATAATAAAAGTTTGTAAGTATGGATGGATGGATGTTTGTTACTCTTTCACGCCAGTACTGAACGGAATTGGCTGAAATTTTGCACTGAGATACGTTATACGCTGGATTAACATATAGGCTACAAAACATGCTCTGATACATGCACGCTCCAACACCACAGGAGCAGAGTAATGCGGGTATAACCGCGGGGCGCAGCTAGTCATCCCTATTTAATTTAATATTACACACTTACAACTTTTAAATTCAATATTTTGTTGGCTAGCATAGACCCCCGTCCAGACCCCAAGACCCCTGGGGGTCACCAAGACCATTTAGTGAATTACTGTTTTTTTTAGAAAATATTGCTGGCAGAGTTTTTGCAAACTACTAGTATTCTTGTTAATCCCTCGTGCCAAAATAAAATGCTTGTGTTACGCAAGTAGTGTAGTGCAATCGAACCAGGGACCACAAGATGACAAGTCTGACGCCATTGGGCTACGGCCGCTTACTGTAAGAATAGGGCATAGCTTCAATACTCACCCTATAGTAAGTGTAGGCAGGGATCCTTCAGCGATGGTGGAATAGAGAGTGTCTGGGCCAACAACCATTTGAGACATCACACTGGACACTGGAGTCGATTCCAAGACTAACTCGGGTACTGGAAACAAATTTGTATCATTTATAAATAAGGTGCTTTATATCATCATCATCATCAGCCCATATAATGTCCACTGCTGAACGTGGCCCTCCTCCCGAGGGAGGGTTTTGTATAGTCACCACTACTGGCAGTCGAGTTGGCGACCGCAGTATTATATTGTACATAACAAGGAAACGCTGCTGCCCGTTCCTTGATATACGATTATTATAGATGATGTTATAACAATCAGGACCAAAGGCTTAACGTGCTTTCGGAGGCACGGAGGGTAGTCCCCCAACCAAAAAGACCGATTGATAAATTGCGAATGCCAACTAAATAATAAAAGTAACGGGACCAAAACTTCGACGTACTTCGACGACTTCTTGGATATGCCTATCTGGGTATGTTTCGCCGAATCGTCTCGATGAGGTCACGCTGAAACCGGCAGTAGAATAGCCCCACTGAGTTTGTTTCGCCGGATCTTCTCAGTTGGGGCGTATTGGATCCGGTGGTAGCAATTAAGCTCGTTCGTCGAGATACTTATGGAACATCTTAATAATAACTCACTCAAAGGACAGAACTTAGATTTAATCATAGATATAAAGTAATAAAATAATATTGTATTTTCATACCTGACAGCTTTTAGGCTAAAGCTATATAAACTATAATAATAAGTAGCAATAACCAAACAAATTTAATTCATTTAACACAGTAAATTGATAAGCCAAAATATGTTTTGACTATTTGCAAATACCTGTAATATGTTTACGTGAATAAATACTGTATTTATTTATTATTTACCTTCCAACATATGATCTTCAATGGTCAAATTGATGTTTTTCGATACATCATAGCCCTCATGTTTGACGTCAAGTGGAGTACTGATAGGCAATATGTATTGAGTCTCTTCAGGGTTACTTGAGAAATCAAAGAATATTTTATCGTAGTCATTTTTTGTTGCTACTTCGAGCGAAGACAGGGATTGTGACATGTATGTGTGGTCCATGCTCTGTAAAGATAAACAAATTAATAAGATATTAAAAAAACCAAGTGCGAGTCGGACTCGCGCACGAATGGTTCCTTACCATTATGCCGTTATTAATATCGAGCAAAAAATGGCAAAAACAAAGTTTGGTGTATGGGAGCCCCCCTTAAATATTTATGTTATTTGATTTTTAGTATTTGTTGTTATAGCGGCAACGGAAATACATCATTTGTGAAAATTTCAACTGTCTAGCTATCACGGTTCTAAGAGCCGGTGACAGACAGACAGAAAAGTCTTAGTAATAGGGTCCCATTTTTACCCCCAATGTACATGTTACTGTAAAAGTTGGTAAAAGTACAGTAAATCCTAAGATTTATTAGGAAGTTATAATTTTTTGAATACTAAAGTATTCAAACAATTATGGCAAAGTTTACTGCTTACTAAATTTCAAAATTGAAATTAATAAATTTATACCACTGGCGGGTCATGAACCTGCATTTTAGGTATAGCCCCTAATGCCTTAACCAATTAGGCGACGGTGGAACCCAATTGATTCTGAAATAACCACTTTATACTACAGGCATAAGAATGTATATATGGTACTAGCTGACCCGGCAAATAGATGTCGGCCGATTCTCAGACCTTTTTTTTTTTTTTTTTTTTTTTTGTTGTCCGGGGGGAAATGCATTGACGCATTCCCACCACCGTTGCAGCGTATTTGCGCGCTGGCGGTGGGATATGTGGGACTCGCCCTCTCCATAGCGTGGTATGCTAAAGTCATACCACGAGGAGAGGACCCTACACCACTAAAACCTCCCGGACACTCCTTCGATCCGCCGTTGGCGGGGGTCGGGTACGCATGAGCAATCCGGCCCCCCGACGGCACCCGCGGCCAATATGGTACCGCGGGATCTCCAGGGCCACACTTACAGTGGCCCATTTGCCCAATTATAGGGACGCCCGGAGTGTAGAGGCGTCCCTACTCCTCATGGGTCAGCCTCGAAGGGAGCGGGGCCCATGTTCCCCACTCCCCAAGGCCGAGCCTAGGGCGGTAGGCGGCGGGTTTCGGCCCGCCGCCGACGGCCAACACGCCGTCTGCGAAGCGGGTGGGCAGAGGGATCTACTTCCCTCTCCCGCTCCGCGGCCTCCTTCTGTGACATAACTTGTCTACAGAAGGAGGCAACCGCCTCCCACGACCTCTCGCTTTGAACCATCTTCGAAATGATGGTCGGCAGCGAGAGGTCGTCTCCCACCACGCCAACGAGCTCCTCCCGCTCGTTGGCCCACGCCGGACACTCCACCACCGTGTGCTGCGCCGTATCGTCGGCACAGTCACAGTGGTGACAGCGAGTGTCCGGCTCTCTCTGCGCCACGTTGCACAGGTAGTGGCCGAAGCAGCCATGGCCTGTTACTACCTGTGCAACGTGGTAGGTGACGTCGCCGTGACGGCGACCGGCCCACTTTTTTAGATGGGGCCGAATCGCCTCCACCGTACGCAATCCGCTCCGCGGCGCGGCCTCTAGCCGCTCCTGCCATTTCCAGAGGGTTTGGCGACGGATCTCAGTCCGCCACCGTGCAACACCCTCCGGGAAGGGGTCGCGGCCAGAACGCGCCCCCTCACACCTCCGCCGGTACGCGGCGGCCAAAACCTCCGCCTCCAGGTCCCACGGAGGGGGCCGATTCTCAGACCTACTCAATATGCTCACAAAATTTCATGAGAATCGGTCAAGCCGTTTCGGAGGAGTACGGGAACGAACATTGTGACACGAGAATTTTATATATAAGATATACCAAAATACCATTAATTTTACCAATAATGTCTGGAACCGCTGGACCGATTTTGATGGGACTTACACTGGCAGATAGCTTATGTAATAAGGTGTAACTTACACTACCTTTATGTTAGAAAAATTCTTAAGTTATAAATGCCACGACGACTAAGTTGACTAAGTTGCGGGACAGCTACACTATCTATCCTTATAAAAAATAAGTAAATATAAAAAAAAAACAATTTACCCAAAAACAACATTATATTACTGGTGATATCACATCCCAAGATTTATTGTTTTAAGCTAACTTAACTTTATTTTTGACTAGCTTCACCCGCGTATCTCCCGTTCCCATGGGAATTTTATAATTAAGTATAGCCTATGTCATCTGGGGATAGTGTAGCTTTCCAACGGTAAAAGAATTTTTCAAATTGGTCCAGTAGTTTTGGAGCCTATTCAATACAAACAAACAATCAAATCTTTCCTCTTTATAATATTAGTATAGATGTAATATACTGTGAGCGAACTTGCTACCTCCACTTTGTCACATAAACCTTTGAAGATTGCAGACAAGTGTTTTGCTGAAATGAAAGTAAAACAAAAAAAATAATTATAAAGTGACATTTCCAGACCGACTGACTCATCAACGCTGAGCCAAAACTACTGAAGCTACACACGTGATATTTGGATGGTGGCTTCCTTTTGTGATGTATAGCTCCACTAAGAAAGGGTTTTGTTAAATTCAACCGCTAAGGAGGGTGAAGTCGGAAGGGGAAGACCTCGACGAACATTCTCTGACCAAATCAGAGACATCCTCACAAAAGGTCAAATAAGATCCACCCTAAACCGACGTGCTTGTATGAAGAATGTTATGAGAGTGCATGAAGCAATTGCATAAAGATGTGTGTCGGGTTTGTAGCAAGTGGAGGTCCATTGTCTCTGCCTACCCTGCTGGGAAACAGGCGTGAGCTTATGTATGTATGTAAGGAGGGTTAAAGGTCCAACGGAAACGGCATCCGCAGGGCACAGTTAGTATATAAGAAAGTAAAACAACATGTGTACCTCCTGACTCCTGCTGATAGCCAACACCTTGATATGCTCCTGTGCGCTGTGCACCTGCCACTTGAACTTGAGGAACTTCTTCATCATGGCTGAACACTCCCAGCACACCGCTTGCTCTATCTCCGGCAGTGAATCTCCAAACTGGAATGCAAGATAGATATTACACTAACTGTTCTTGGGTCCGAAAAGTTCTTGAATGGAGACCATGGATCAGCAAGTGTAACATAGGACAACCACCAACTCGATGGACGGATGATCTGGTAAAAGCCACAGGATCATGGTGGATGCAGGCCACTTCTAACGGCAACAACTGGAGATCTATGAGGGAGGCCTGTAGGACATCCAGCAGTTGAAGTCCTACAGCTGAAATGTTTTTGAATACTTTACGGAAAAGTTTATCATTTACTACAAAAGAGATTAATAAAATTCGACCACCGCCAGGATTCGAACTTGCATCTAAGGTTAAATGTCCCACTTAGAGATGTGTTATAAAGAGATTGATCAATTTCGACAACCGGTGTGGTTCCACCATAGCCTAATTGGATAAGGCATTAGGGGCTTAACCTAAGATGCTTGTTCGAATCCTGCTGGTGGTCGAATTTTATTAATCTCAATCTTGAAAGATGTTCCTTAAGTTTCACACCTATATATAGTAATAAATATAAAGCTGAAGAGTCTATTTGATTGCTTGAACATGCTAAACTCAGGAACTACTGGTCCGATTTGAAAAAATCTTTCAGTTTTTGATAGCCCATTTATTGTGGAAGGCTCTATTTATTTATGAAATAAAAACTTCAACATTTGATTGTTTACATTGAATAGACTTTTAGAACTACTTGACAAATTTCAAAAATTATATCACATATTTCACAAGAAAGCTATGTTATTCTAGAATAACATAGGCTTTATTTAATAATAAAGTTGGCACGGGAACGGGAGATACGCGAGAGAAACCGCGCGCGAGATATATTATTAAGTAAAGAAAACAATAAAATTAATATCTCTGTTGTGCTATTCAATGCCAACTTTTGTATTTATAACTATTTATACTGATGCCATAACCCAGTGACCTGTAATTTACGTAATAAATAATGGTCTTTTAAACATCTTTAGTCGACTTACCCGTTCGCCCGCAAAATCGTACATTAGTAAACGAAAAACTTGAAGTATTTGCGGAGCACTATCTAACTGAAATAGTACTCGATCGCTGCTTAAACAAGTAGTACATGCAGATTTATACACCGAATCGACATCCTGCTCCATTTTATCCTTCAAAAATGTATTAAAACTATTCAAAAAACTCATCCAAAACTTTGTTTTTTGTTGTTGTGATTTATCGTATCACAACAAATAGTAATACTTCCATGTAAAATAGACGAAATTTGATGAGGAATTTTCAACTGCACTGCGACACCACAAAATGGCTACGTTACCAAGGGTTGCTATTAGTAAAAATTTACTATAATTTAGTAGCTATCCGATTTTTAAATAAATTGATCAAAGAAAAAAATAATAATTTAAGTGCACGTTGCCAGGTAGCATAGTGTTTTATAAGATATATTTAGTTAAAATTAGCTACTTTGCGTTTTTAAATGTATTAATATTTAAAAAAACGCATTTTAATAAGCAGTTAAATGCATAGGATACGCAAGGGAGATATACAGTTCAATAGCATTAAATGTCACATTTCTTGTTAAATGTTTTACTATTAGGCACAAATAAAGTAAGTTTTATTAACTACCATAGCTTGGTAGAATGTCACTTTAAATCATGGCAACATTTTAAGGCCTAGACTACATTACAGAAAATAATTAAAGCAAAACCGGTAAAATCCAGTATTTATTTATGTATTGGGGCTCGTCACTAGTCATGTGATAGATTGACAATTTAAATTCTTGACATAGAGGTCTAAGTGACCAGTTCATAAAAATCCAAAAAAATTAAAATTAAATTAGTAGCTGTTAATTAGAATTCATCAATACATGTTTTTTTTTTCTTTTTCTATTCCAGATTTAGAAATTGGTTTGATTGCAATAGTTACGACTGTGGTTACAACTTTTAAAGAATAAATGTGATACATTAATTCAATGTATATTTAATTTGAATCTGCTTCTCTCGCTTCCGGCTTCGGGATGGACATGGTTCTCCATTTCAAAATAAAAAATTTAAACAGCGCTATACATTTTACTCGTTTATTATCTTTTTCAATAAGCTGTAAGTAGTAGGTATTTGCAGCGCAATATTTTATAATAACTATCATGATAACAACATTAGTTTCGCACATTACACAGTGTATATTTTGGAAGGTTGTTAGTTCGATCTCCGCGCAGACCTTAACGCTTTGGGTAAAGACAAAATAAATAACTAAGTTAGACAGTCATTGGAAAACCGTACTAGTAATTACATGTTATTAAAATATCATTCAACCGTCCGCAATTTCAATACAGAGACAATATTTCACGATCATATCACTAATTATAAAACAGTACTAGATAACGGAGGATTTATTATTTATATATTGCTGTCCCGATAAACTGGACTTTAACAGATAACCGATATTTTCCGACAGTGGCTCCCAAAGTTTGGGACGTAGAAAGTAAAAAAGGAGCATCGTTTTGCCAAAAACTCCTAAAAACTAAACGTCAAAATTCCTTAATCTTCCCGCCAGCGATTCAAACAAACAATCAAATCTTCATCTTTATAATATTAGTATAGATACAATATTTGTTATTGTATGTGTTTTTTGTTAAAGTACTTTAATCTTGGCTTCGGCGCTGTCAACGTTAATCTGCCTATGTATGTACTGTTTGTCAGCGCCATCTAGTGACAGATTTTGGAACGAAATGTTCCAAAGTATGTCTCTAGATGTTCCAAAATCTGTCACTAGATGTCGCTGACTAGAAGTTGTAAAACTCGCAAGCGTTTGGTTCACTCCGTTTGGGTACTATGTTGCGAAGAACTGAAATAACTTAACTTTGCGCAGAGGCAATATCGTAACCGATGAGGTTAATCCGAGGTGCGATTATTGCTAGTTGAAAACTTTACCAATACCCCGCCGTGTGGACGTGAAATACCGTCCGCTATGGCAATTTTTGAACGGCCGTAGTGGCCTAAGAAACTCTTGATGCGATTCGAACCCTTGTAAAATAGGTTAGAACGTAGCAGTTAGCAGTGTTAGCACTCTAGTGATGGGTAACTCATCATTTTTATATGAGGTTGAGGGAGTACCTCATTTTGCCTCGCGAGGTCCTCACGAGGTACCCCTCATTTGAGGCGAGGAGTCGTATGTCAGCGTATCTTACGAGCCGAGCCGATCCCCAGCCGAACTCAGCCGAATTCAGCCGATAGTCCGAGGCAGCGGGGCGGACGGTTGCGTCGACTCATAAGTACTCACGATTCTGATTTTTACGTCTCCCTCACTCACATAATTTTCTTTCACTCATTAGTTTTTGACGCGTGAATGAGGAGTGAGGTGGTTCAATGTTGAAATTCGAGTAACTCTTTCAATTTGCGATCACGAGTACCTCAAATGAGGCACCTCATGAGTGAGGTACACATCTCTATAGCACTCTGCACTTCTTAAGTCCAGTGATCCGGGGCTACTAAAATCGGCTAAATAAATAAGTCCGACCAAAAAAAAAAACTTATTTAATCTCGCGCTGGTTAATCAATATTTAAACTTATATATATACATATATACTTAACTTATATATATAAAGAGAAAAAAAAGTATTTTTTATTTTTTGAAATGTTTTGTGTCGAATGAACTCAAAAACTACTGAACCGATTTGAAAAATTCTTACACCGTTGGAAAGCTGCACTATCCCCGGATGACATAGGCTATATTTAATTACGAAGTTCCCACGGGAACGGGAGCTACGCGAGTGAAACCGCGCGCGGGAAGCTAGTAAATCAATAAACTTAGTTAAATTAAATTAAACTTTGAGAGCTACTGTCATATCACTTGTTATTGTTTATGTTAACTGCGTCTATAATAAACTGATTAGAAAGTTTTATATTTAGATAGGATATTTTATACTCATAGTTAATTTACCTAATTTGTTTTGGCATATGAAAATTTTTAATTTAAAGAAAAATAATTTTATTTATATTTATTTAACTATGTAACTGGTTACCGCTGCTGCCCGTTTCCTGGCATACGTGATAGATACGCTATAGATGATGTTATAACAATTGGGACTATCAATGCATATATAGGTATCTACTAATAAACACAATTTAAAAAAGGCAATATACAAAGCACTTTTAAATTAAAAATTTAAAAAACCGATATTAAAGAATATTTTTCGAGTTTATATATTTAACTACTACTGACTATTTCGTAAGTTAATACACCTCATTCCCTCTCAGTATATGTAGGTACATTATTCTACTATTAAAGAACTTTCATTTGATATCCATATCGAGGGAGTTGTTAAAAATATATATTACTACTGATACCTCTGTAGAGGAACGGTTGGTGGTGTTCCTCCACAGAAAATGAAGATCTTCTTTGCCGGGCGAGGTGGTGTGCCCGGCGGGCGACGGCCATTTGACGTAGGTCTTCCGCGGAGACTCTGGTGAGCTCCGGGGAAACTGGTCAGGCCAGAGGCCTCTTCAGTGGCAGCGCTCGCCACCTGTGAAGACAGGTGGGTCATTGGGTGGGGGCCCGGGGGCCCTCGTGGTCTTGTTTCTTTCCTAGTTGGCGCCGCTAGCGAGGTCAAGCCCCTACAGACGAGTCCGAAGGGGCGACCAACATGCTAGCGGCGCTTGCGTCAGGTCCGGTAGTCTTCGCTCTCTTCCGTGCGGGCGAGGTCGAGCCCACCAGGGAAATGTCCCCGGGGGCGACCGTCAGCCGGCAGGGGAAGGGAGCGGTCGTCATGTCTGGGGGGCGCAGGAGACTGCTCCGCGTCATTGGTACGCCTCAAGGAGGCACTGCAGGATCAGCTGGGTGGGGTCCCGCTGCTCCTGGAGCGCGATCAGCACCTTCTGTAGGGTACCAATGACGCTGGTCATCCTGGGGTCACATGCCGGCTGCTGCTTCGCCTTCGTCCCCTCCGATGGGGCGGCGACCACAGCAGCCGACGGCTTCGTGGGCTTTTCCCCTTGGGCCTTTGCCTTGCGTTTCCGCTGGCGCTTCCTCTTCGTTGCACGCCCCCCCGGGGCGTTGGCGGCAGCCATCAGGGAGGTCGGGGCGTTCCCCTCCTCAACCTGACGGTGGGCAACAGGCTTAGCGCCTGTGGTGGTCCTGGCGACGGTCCCGGCCTTCCTATTGCGAGTTTCTCGCCGGAAGACCGGGCACTGGGCGTTGTTGGCCGTGTGCGGCCCACCACAGTTGGCGCACGTCGGCGGCTCCTCACGGGGGCGCGTACAGTCCCGGGCGTTGTGATGCTCGCCGCACCGCACACAAGCAATCGGCCTGTGGCAGTGGTGCGACGAGTGCCGGAACTGTTGGCAGCGGTGGCATTGCGCGGGGCCTTTCTTCCCGCGCCACGCCTCGATTTTCACACCGGGCATACACAGAAGCTCGGTGACTTCGTATATGCCCGGCATGAGGTTTGCCGTCCTCGCCAGCTGCACGAAGAATATGCAGCAGGGGCGTCCTTGACGAGCGCGGATCGGTCGGACGAGCTCAGGCTTAAAGCCGAGCTCAGTCAACTCGCGCTCGATTTCCTCCGGCTGGGTGTCGACGGGCAGCCCTCGGATGGCCACCTTTAGACTCCGCTCGTCGGGAAGGGTGTAGGAGAACCAAGGGGTCTCCGCTTGGTCCAGCGAGTACAGGTACCGCTGGATGTAGCGGTACTCCTCCTCGGTTCTCGGGATAAACCGCACGCCCTTCCCATACGGGCGCGCGTTCGGAGTGTGGCCGAGGGCTTTCTTCATCTCCCTGAAGTGGCGTGGCCAATCCGGGAGTTTCTCCACCACAAAGGGTGGGAACCTGCGACCGGATGGCTTCAGGGAGGCGTCGGTGGTGGTGGTGGCAGCAGCGGGGACGGCGTTGAGGCGTGGCGAGGCCTGTGGCGATGCACGCGGCGAGGGGCGCGGCGATGCCGCCATGTCGGCGTAGGAGGGGCCCTCCTCCATGGGGGACCCTTCCGGTATTTGGGGACCGGTGAGGACGAACGGAGGCGTCCTCTCCAGGTCGACCCGTTTGAAGGGTTGCGGCGGCGAAGGGAATCTTCCCGGCGCGACGGATGTTGGTGGCGCGGGGAAGCGGGATGGCGATTGTGTCATCCTCGCCTTGGGCGCCCTCTGTTGTAGTGGTGGCGCAGGCGGGGGTGGCTGCCGAGTCGCAGGTGGGCGCTCCCTCTTGGAGGCCGCCCTGCTCTGCGGCACGGGGGTCAGGAGGAAAGTGGGCGATTTCTGCTTCGGCGGCGTCGGGATGCGGGTTGACGGCGGCTTGGCCGCCCTCGCCTTGGGCGCCCTCTGTGGGGGTGGCGCAGGCGGGGCTGGCTTCGTCGCCGGTGGCTCCCTCCTGACGGCCGCCTTGCTCTGCGGCACGGGGGTCAGGGGGAGGGTGGGCAGTCCACGCGGCGTTTGCGCGGGCGGCAGGATGTCGGTCCAGTCCGGCCAGTATGGCCGGGCCGGGGCGGTTCGTTGGTTCCCGGATGGGCCCGGGGGCGGCTGCGGGTGGGGGAGGGTCGCATAGTGGCCCTCCCCCGCTCCTGGTGGTGATGCCGGTGATTCCGGCAGGGGCGATTCGGGCGGCGTTGTCCGGTGGGTCGCCCGATCGGCGGCCACCGCTCGGTCCATCATGGACCTAACGGCGGCCGGCGTCGACCGGGAGAACACCCGCCGTCTCACGCCGGACGTAACGGCCATTTGATACTGTTCGGAACTTGTATATGTTCTAATTGGCTTGCGAACTTGTATTGCGCGATACAGGTTAGTTAGGATGCTAGGTAGTAGATGGCGCTGCTCGTCTATTAGTAGTTTGTGTGCGGCTACTGTAGATGTCGCTACACCTCCAAGAATATGTGTAGGTACAAAGTTTATTATTTATTACTAGCTTCCCGCGCGTGGTTTCACCCGCGTAACTCCCGTTCCCGTGGGAACTTCATAATTAAATATAGCCTATGTCATCCGGGGATAGTGTAGATTTCTAACGGTGAAAGAATTTTTCAAATCAGTCTAGTAGTTTTTGAGTTTATTCATTACATACACAAAAATACAAATCTTTCCTCTTTATAATATTATAATATAGAAGTATAGATAATTGTGATAGTGGGATTTATTATACACCTCACTAATATGTGCATGTGTAACTGTACATTACGGATTATATCTACTGTAATAAGGGTTCCCAACCCTCCCGGGACTTCCCGGTAATATTGGCTAATCCCCGACCTCCCGGGGAACAATCTTTTCTCCGGTTTTTCTACTTGTTCTCTTTGAGTGCTATGCAATCACTCACACACACAACACTACATGCCGCTGCCTGAATAAACCTATTTGTCTTTAGTAAAAGCCGAGTCAGACAAAATTTGGTTTTCTATGTTAAAACATTTATGATTTTGTTATAAAAAACCATCAAATATGCTTTGATATTGATACCCTCCCCCAGAAATCGCAGAAAATTGCCTCATTTAACATCTACAAAACCCCCCCGTTGGTCTTTTCATGAGTTGGAAACCCTAACTGTAATATTCATTTCCTACCTACTTCACCATCTGTAAACAGTCTGTATGTCGTAAGTTTATCAGTGTTACAATAATCAGCTAACATCGTTCAGTTGTGGCCTTGACTCGACCGCGGGCGCTCGTCATACGCGTGCAATATGCAAGAATTTAAAGCAACTGGTAAGTTGGTATTTATGTTATTATTACGTTACTTAATTAACAAATTATATTTGTGTAGTCTACACTCACACTCACTCACAGTTTACCCTATTTTTACCTCTTATTATTTTTTCTTTTCTTGTTATTTTGTAGGTGTATTTACCGTGTAAGTATAATATTAAATAATATGCTGGTTTAGCGTTTGTTCTGCTTACTTGAAAAGGGTTAAGTTTGAGTTCAAGCGACAGCAGAACACTGACTCCAAAGACACAGGATATCCTAGTTTAGGAGGCAGGGTTTAATAAATTTGTAAGCCTTTCAAAACAGTGTAACACGAGCTAGATATAAGGTTAGCAATTTGTAAGGTATTTGTTCAATAAAGATTTTTATTATTTTCTAAGTACTTATACTAATCGTCGGTGCGCTTGCCAAATCTGATATGTGCATTTGAGGTACTTTTCAGGAGAACAATAAAACTGTTTTTTTCGCAATTTATTATCTTCCGAAAATATAAAATACAACAAAAAATGACTAAATTAGACATATTTTGCCATTTTTTGTTGTATTTTTATATTTTTGGAAGATAATAAATTGCAACAAAAAACAGTTTTTTTGTTCTCCTGAAAAGTTCCTCAAATACCTACACATAGCTCGAAAGTACTGGACCGATTTTAAAACTTCTTTTACTATTTGAATGCTTAATTATCACGGATTAATATAGGCTATATTTAATTATGAAGTTCGCACGGGAACGGAAGTTACGCGAATGAAACTGCGCGCGGGAAGCTAGTAATACATATTAAGATATATCCAAGTACCTACCTATTGTATCATGAAATGTCTGTATAAATTACCGTTGTGTAAGCGATATTACATTACTGAATTTCTTTTTAAACAGCACTATTCACAACAATCAAGAATCATTGATTACCAGTGCCGGATTTAGAAGTCTGGAGGCCCCGGGGCAACAAAGGAGAAGAGGCCCCCTGGTCACAAATTAGTTTCCCTCTAAATGTGAAAAAAAATTTGAAGTGTAGGTACTTACCTACTTTTCAGGACGATTTGAATTCTGATATTTTACTGATTGTCGAGTTTAAGTGAGTGAGTGAGTGTTCACACAAGTATAGATGAATAAAAATTATTACAATATTTAAGAACTATTATATGAAACATGATTCTACAAAGTAGGTACTGTATGTAAAGGTACAACACCGAAAAAATAAATAAAAGAAAAGTAAAAAGGTTTACTCGTCAGAATTTGAAAGATTTTAAATCTCTATTGTGGGGGCCCTTGTATTGTGGAGGCGCCGGGGCAGTTGCCCCGGATGCCCTCCCTTAAATCCGGCCATGGCGATCACCAATCCACCTGTCAAGCGAAATGGTTATAGCCATATCCTTTCGATCCTGAATTAATGAAGTCTGTTATCAGGAACCCGTTTAACAGTGGAAATACCTCCATTAATTGATACAATTTTCCTCCCACAGAACACCAGCATGTCCGCTACAATCCACTCAAAGACGAGTGGGTGCTTGTGTCTCCTCACCGCTGCCAGCGACCCTGGAGTGGACAGACTGAGGATGCACCGGATGATTCACCCCCCGACCCGAATAACCCGTTACTACCTGGAGCTAAAAGGTCCAGTGGACAGGTAAACACTGCTGAATTTATAAGAAAACGTAGGATATATCGAAACTAGTGTGGCAACACGAGGACACACTCATAATGATTAACCTACCAACTCGATAACAGAATATACTGGTGACAAACACTCGGAGAGGCGCCATCAGTACATGGTCGATATTCACAAAATACGTACGAAACGCTTCGAGTCCACGTTTTTTGTACGTACTGCGAAGATGTGGAAGTCCCTGGCGGGGTCTATATTTCCCGATAAGTACAATATGGGTCTCTTCAAATCAAGAGTAAGCCGGTTTCTTCTAGGTAAGCGTGCTCCATCCTAGGCTATGCCGATGCTTAACATCAGGCAGGGTGTAGTCAAATGCTAACCTATTTCTCAATAAAAAATAAGAAAAAAAAAGATGTCCCCAGGATATTCCGTTTTACCTGAACCGACAGCTGGGTAAGACCTTGGCTAAGAAGCTGTTATTTTAAGAGTCGCTATTGAAGAGTTTGTTTTTTGCTTGAACACGTAAAACTCAGTACCTAGTGGTACGATTTAAAAATTCTTCCAATGTTTGATAGCCCATTTTGTCGAGGAAACATTATATTATCAAGTTCTTACGTAAAAGGAGTAAAGCGGATGAAACCGCGCTCTGATAGCTGGTAGTCAGTCAGCAAGATCCTCCCGACCCTTAGTTTGCAAATATTCATGCGATGCCCCCGTAGACCGAAGTCCGAGAGGCCCGCGAACTGTAAAGTAGAGCGACAGTTGGACAAACCCCCTTTAATACTAAAAGTCATAATGCCTCAATCTCATCGCCAGCGACCGCCCTGAGCCAAGGTCGAAGACCCACAGGGGGTCCTTCTTGCGCAGGTTGCTTAGTTTGTAGTTTTTAAACCATTTATTAAAGCTGGAGCTCTGCTCGCCTTTGCGCCGGGTGAAAGCCTCGAGAATAACTAAGTAGTTAAGTGCTTCAAAAAAAAAAAGGTAAGAATATTATGGCGCCCACTTAAGGAAATCCAAATCGAATGTTCATTTTTTGCTGAACATAAAGAAAATACAAAAGAAAAATCCAGAAGTGTGTTTGGATACACAAAAATGGGAATAAAAGATTTGGGATAAGTATTTGTAGAGCTATATTGGAAAGCCAATAACACTAAGAATTCTCTTCCTTTGTAGCAGTTAAATACTGTAAACGGTCGTAGGCGCGAGTAGACGGTTTTCTCAGTGCTTGATCGAGAGACGCTCGAGACGAAAGACCAAGTACCTACACAAATCGGCGACCTCGCGCCACGCTCGAAGGTTTAGCTATCACCACCATCCGACACGCGTTCTAGTTTGGCGGGGGAAGCATCCCACCTCCACCAATCGAACCTCTAATTTGGCGCCCTCGGCCGTAGCCACATCGCCTTCCCTTAACGCCGGCACTTCTGGTAGTTTAATATAGTTTGGCGCCTTGAGTTTGCAATGTCAACTAATTTTGAATCCATATATTTTCAGGTGAACCCGCAGTACACGTCAACATACGTGTTTCCCAACGACTTCCCGGCGCTGCTGGAGCGAGTACCCGAGCCTCCGGCCGCGGAGGACGCACTGTTCCAATCGGCAGCTGCTAAAGGAACCTGCAGGTATATATTAAGAAGGATCACACATCACACGTGCATGAAGCATCTTGAATTCTGTTCCAGTACATATTATAAGTTACTTAGTTCCCGCCCGCGGTTTCACCCGCGTAGGTCCCGTTTTATATGCATAGGTACATATTAAGATTCATCATGAGTCACTTTATCGGTTAAAAAAAATCGCATCAAAATCCGTTGCGTAGTTGTAAAGATTTAAGCATGCATAGACAGACAATAAGTTGTCACATCTAAAATTATGACATAGGTACCTAAGTTAATCCATTGCACAAAAAATAATAATAAACTAGAGAGTGCGGGGGTGGATGTCCTTAAAAAAATTTTCAATTATATTTTTCGCCTAATAAGCTGCTTCAATTGCATCCAGCTCGAACTTGGCAGAGTCGGGGTGTCCGGTTCATCATCATCATCATCATCAGCACGTCGCAGGTGGGTTGGTGACCGCAGTATTATGTTGTAACATACAAGGAAACGCTGCTGCCCGTTCCCTGGTTTACAATTGTTATAGATCTTATAACAATCGGGACGAACGGCTTAACGTGCTTTCCGAGGCATGGACGGTAAGCCAACCAGACCCGGAAAGAAATCTTAGAATCTATACAAAGATTTCTTGCTCGAACCCACGACATCCGAGATTTTAAAATACCGCTACTCTACGGAGGTTGTCAACAGTGTCCAGTTATCCATTATATAGTTACGTCCAGTTATCGTATGTCCTGCGCAGTAATCGATCGGGAAGCCTACTATATCACTTTTTAACTAAAATTTTTGTTTTAGAGTGATGTGCTTCCACCCTGACTCCACAATGACTATACCACTCATGAGCGTCCCAGAAATAGTAGCTGTGATACAAGAGTAAGTACAAACCTACTAATGCAATGATGTTAAGGTAAAAAATTAAAACCCCCAACGATAGAAAAGAAAAGCGATCATTTAAAAAGTCAAAAATATTTTTCGTGTTTTAGATTCCCTTTCGTTAGTTATTACACCTCATTCCCTTTTAGTATAGTGTACATTATTCAACTTATCAAGACTTTTCATTTGATATCCATATTCAGGGAGTTGTTAAAAAATATATATTCCGCCATTTTGTGGCGGCGCGGCGGCCAACTTGGGCTGATTTTCATCAAACATAGCTAAGAATACTCCCGACTAATTCACCTTTCAAACGAAAAAACAAAATCAAAATCGGTTCATCCGTTCGGGAGCTCCGTTGCCACAGACACACATAAACACACACACACACACAGAGAGAGAGAGACACATCAAACTTATAACACCCCGTCGTTTTATGAGTCGGGGGTTAAAAAAGAGGTAGAAACGGCATCTGGGCTTGACAAATGGCTCAAGCGATAATCTCAATATAATAATATACCTAGGTAAGTACCAAATTTTAAACTTGATAGCTTTTTTCTTAAAATCTATTTATTTGAATGTAGGTACCCTTCACTTATAATAAACTCGCTGCGCCCCGCGGTTTTAGCCGCGTTACTCTGCTCCAGTGGGTCGGAGTGTGATGTTTTGAAGCCTATATGTTAATCCAGCGTATAACCTATCCCGGTGCAAAATTTCAGCCAATTCCGTTCAGTAGTTTTGACGTGAAGGAATAACAAACATCCATCCATCCATCCATACTTAAAATTGTAGCGTTTATAATATAAGTAGGACTAGTTTCCCGTCCGCGGTTCCACTCGCGTAACTCACGGACCCGCGGGAGTTTCATAATTTAATATAGCCGATGCTATATTTAATCATCTCGTACATAATGAATTTTTCTAATCGTGAATGATTTTTTAAATCGGTCCAGGACTTCCGGAGCCTATTCAATGTAAAGTAAAAATCTTATCGTGCCTCTTTTAAAATAAACTACAGATTACTAGCAGAGTTTTTGCACATTTCTAGTATTCTTGTTAACCCCTCGCGTTAAGATAAAATGCTTGTGTTACGAGTGGGTTCACGTCGGTAGTGCAATAGGTGGGGATCGAACCGGCGACCACATGATCACAATTCCGACGCCCTAACCATTGGGCAACGGCCGCTTAATATTAGTTTTTTTATTTTTGTTATTTATAATTCATTTGCCACTACACATTTTGTGGCAACATTGATTGTCTACCCAATTGTCTAAGGTCAGGAGAGGCTGGTAATCTGTACAGGTCCGCCTAGTACAGATACCAGCCTCTCACACAGATTCACCTACTGAATATTAATTAACATGCCAATAATAATGCCCATTTTTTTGTAATGTTTCTGTGTGAGAGAGAATAATAAACGATTTTATTATTTTATTTTATTTCATTCTTAAAACTAAACTAACTAGATTAAAGATAAATGATTGTGAAATATTAGTACCAATAGATATAACACAAATAAATTATGACTAACCATTTTCCAGGTGGATCAGCCAGCTTAAAGAGTTAGGACGCCGATACACGTGGGTGCAGATCTTTGAGAACAAGGGAGCTATCATGGGATGCTCCAACCCTCACCCTCATTGCCAGATCTGGGCCTCCAGCTTCTTGCCGAATGAGCCAAGGGTCAAAGAACGGTGAGTATTATGCCCGAAAACATCATCCTGGGTGATGAAAGCCATCTTCTTTTTCATCAGCTTTGTCCACTGCTAAACATGGGCGTCTTCTTGACAGACCTTGGCAAGCCAGGGTCGTTGAAGGGTTATTGCCGTCATCACCACGCTTATCAGGTGAATTTGTGATCGCAGTAAGATGGGAATTTCTTTGAGCTGATAGATGGTGGACCTATCTACAGTGAAACCTGGTTAATTAAGATCTCAAGGGACCAAGTATTTTGTATCATTTGAAGAGGTTTTCATTTAACCAGTTTTCAATGAGACAGGTTTAAAATTTAGCTGTCTCATTAACAGAGGTCAACATTTGAGGTAGTACTGACAAACAAACCATGTGCGAAAGAAATTCAAATGTTTGTAAACGATCGTGTCCAACCCTGTCCCAACCTGATAGATTGTTTCACTTATAAAGTGAATTGAGCTCCGAGTCCCAATTATAGAGGTAAAGATCGAAAAAATCCTAGAAATCAAATCTCATATACCAGGTTCGATAAGTCCCATTAACAGGGGTAATTCGATGAAAAAGTGCCGGAACCTCATTGTAGTTTTCAATAATAGAGGTTTCTCACTTATCCAAGTCCCACTTAACCAGGTTTCACTGTATTAGGTGTTCCTCAACACAAAATGAAGATCTTTTGCGCCGGGTGAGGTGGTATGCCCGGCGGCAGATGACCAATAGTTATTGTACAGAATTTGTATAAGTATGTTCGAATTGGCTTGCGAACTTGTATTGCGCGATACAGGTTAGTTGGGATACTAGGTAGTAGATGGCGCTGCTAGTTTTCTTGTAGTTGATGCAGCTACTGTAGATGTCGCTACAAACTGTTGTTATTTTCGTGGATATGTATTATATAATTTTAAAAGTATCCTATTATTTTTGCAGGTGCCAAAAGGAATATTTCATTAAATTCAAGAGACCTTTGCTGGGAGAATATTTAAAACAAGAATTAGAAAAGAAGGTAATCCATTTATATTCTTATATATTACTTAGGTATGCCCTGACTGCGCCATGAAATAGTAATCGGTTATTTCGCTGCACTCTTATAGTAGATATAAGCCAGCTACAGGGCGCACCACACAGAGTAATATGGTGGATAATATCCGCTATGCGGTTGAAGCGCTGGTTCGAATCTGCGTTTAAGTCTAGGTAGTATTATGTTGTACCACACAAGGAAACGCTGCTGCCCGTTCCTTGATATACGATTATTATACATGATGTTATAACAATCGGGACCAACGGCTTAACGTGATTTCCGAGACACGGAGGGTAGCCCCTCAACCAATCCGACCCGGAAAGTAATCTTCGAATTTACACAAAGATTTCCTGTCCGGAGTGGTGATCGAACCCACGATCAGCGAGCCAAATACCGCTACGCTTCGGAGGTTGTCTGCGTTGATAGACTAAGAAATCATATATATATATATAACCTTTTATTAAATTCCCCAGGAACGCGTGGTAGTGAAAAACGAAGAATGGGTGGCTGTAGTCCCATATTGGGCGGTTTGGCCTTACGAGACAATGTTGTTGCCAATCAACGGCCTACCCCAGAGGCTGACAGATCTGAACCAGGCCCAAATAACGGCCTTAGCTGATATTATGAAGAAGCTGACAACTAAATATGACAATCTCTTTAAGTGCAGCTTTCCATACAGCATGGGATGGCATGGTAAGACTTATATAGTCCCTCCCGACCCTTAGTTTGCTAAGAACCTTCCGATGCCCTCGTAGACCCGAAGTCCGCGGCCCGCGAACTGTAACGTAGAGAGACAGTTGCGCAAACTCCCTTAAACTACTAAAAGTCATAATCCCTCAAACCCGTCAACAGCGACCGCCCTGAGAGGTCCAAGTTCCACAGGGGACGCCCTCTTGCGCAGGTTGCTTAGTTTGTAGTGTTAAAAACCATTTATTAAGGCTGAAGCTCTGCTCGCCTTTATGCCCGATGAGTAGCAAAAGCCTCGTGGCTAACTACGTAATTGCCCGTCTGAAACCCATTAATCAAAATAAAACCGGTCAAGTGCGAGTCTGACTCGCGCACGAAGGGTTCCGTACCAATTTTAAGTGCCAATTGCCAATAAAAAAGCGTAATTTTATGAAATTAAATGGTTTTTTTAAATTTTTATATTTACTATTAATGACGTATTAAAAAAACTACTTATTAGATCTCGTTCAAACCAATTTTCGGTGGAAGTTGTCATGGTAATGGTAATGTACATCATATATATTTTTTAGTTTTATCATTCTGTTATTTTAGCAGTTACAGGGGGGGACACATTTTACAACTTTGGAAGTGTCTCTCGCGCAAACTATTCAGTTTAGAAAAAAAATACATTAGGAACCTCAACATCGTTTTTGAAGACCTATCCATAGATACCCTTTTTTTTTTTTTTTTGTTGTCCGGGGGGAAATGCATTGACGCATTCCCACCACCGTTGCAGCGTATTTGCGCGCTGGCGGTGGGATATGTGGGACTCGCCCTCTCCATAGCGTGGTATGCTAAAGTCATACCACGAGGAGAGGACCCTACACCACTAAAACCTCCCGGACACTCCTTCGATCCGCCGTTGGCGGGGGTCGGGTTGTGTGCAATCCGGCCCCCCGACGGCATCCATAGATACCCTACACGTAAGGGATTGATGAAAAAAAATATTTTGAGTTTCAGTTCTAAGTATGGGGAACCCCAAAATTTAGTGTTTTTTTTTCAATTTTTGTGTGAAAATCTTAATGCGGTTCACAAAATACATCTATTTACCAAGTTTCAACATTATTGTTCTTATAGTTTCGGAAAAAAGTGGCTGTGACATACGGACGGACGGACAGACAGACAGACAGACATGACAAATCTATAAGGGTTCCGTTTTTTGCCATTTGGCTACGGAACCCTAAAAATGGTAGCACATTGCACTTATGCTATTAGTATCATCATCAGCCCGTATAACATCCACTGCTGGACATGGGCCTCCCCTCTTAGGTAGTGTTGCAGTAGTCACCATGCTCAGCAGGCAGGTTGGTGACCGTAGACTATGCATATTATATTTAAAAAAAAAAAACATACACTAGTTAATACTGTATCGCAGGAGCCAGTTTGTTCCCCTTGTTTAAATTCACAGTATTTATGCCAAGAAGAATAACATAAAAAAATAAATATAAATAAAAACGAAGAAATTTATTAAAAAAAAAAAAAAATAATAGTTACTTTATATTCCTACTCGTATCTATTGTGTAATGTGTTTTGTGTAGTGTTAGTGTATTGTGTGTTTTGTGTTGTATTACAATTTTTGCCAAATAGGAGCATGTCATATTTAACTATCTGTTCACCCTTTAATTATTTGTTCTACATCATCACAGTCCAGTTCTTGCCGCCATTGGAATATACATTTTTTTAATTGTCTTCTGTTTAATTTTCTTATTTTGTATTTTTTGTCCCGAATGTTATGAACACGGGGAGCTATAGGTAACCCTGTAATGTTTTTGGGCAAATGTTGTATATGACTGTATATATATTATGTTACCGGAAAATAATACGAATCGTAAGTTTATCAACCTTCGGCCACTCATATTGTTAGATTTAGTTGCCAGTTTCAGTGACCGCGCATAATTATTATATTATTTACTTAATTGTTATGACACTTGACCTAACCTAACCAAACGACCAAACGAGACTATACTCTTGTAACAGAACAAACAAACTTCAACTTCAATAAGTCCTGTTGAGCTCCATTGGTTTAAAGGTTATTGTTTTTAACCACCTGATAATCCTCGTTAGTTTGTCGACTAACTAGAAAGTTGATTAATTAAGTAACGATTATGTTACGTCAGCGGTTTTCTGCAAGCGATCACTCTGCTTTAGTATTTTGCCTCGGCCCTCAGACCTGAATATAAATAATTGATTCTTAATACTATGACTGTCGTTGTTGTATAATACTATGAATTAAATCTACTTCAGGTGCTCCAACCGGTCCAAACAAGTCTGCCGGAGACTCCCCCCACTGGCTCCTCCACGGCATCTACCTACCCCCCCTCCTGAGGTCTGCTACAGTCAAGAAGTTTATGGTGGGGTATGAGATGTTGGCGCAGTCGCAACGGGACTTGACTCCTGAACAAGCCGCAACTAAACTAAGGGAGTGTGATGGAGAGCATTATAAGTTGAAGAAATAGATTATATTAGCATCGCTCCACGGTTTTACCCACGTCACTCTGCTCCAGTGGGTCGGAGCGTGATGTTTATAGCCTATATGTTAATCCAGCGTATAACCTATCCCGGTGCAAAATTCATCAGCCAATTCCGTTCAGTAGTTTTGGCGTGAAAGATTAATAAACATACATCCATCCATCCATCCTTACAAACATTCGTGTTTATAATATTAGTAGGATGAAAACTAGTTGTCCGCAGTTCATCCGCATAACTCCCGTTCCCATAGGAATTTGTTAATTAACACAAAAAAACTTATAACAAAACAAATTAATAATTATAAAAAATATATCAATTAACACGTAGTACCTATATTAATTTATACACCGACGTAGATCCCGTTCCTGTGGAAACCTTGAATACTTATATAATGAAGCCCACTTCATTATTTAAAAAAATTAAAATCCTTTTTTTTTACTACCATAGAGTGTTGTTATTTGATATAAATTATTTAAAAAACTTAATTGTCATTATCATATCATATTTTTTTGCTTATATCTATGGTCATTATAATAGTTTTTTTCAATAATCCTAATTTGCCTTTTTCCTGGGAAGATTTAAAAAAGATCCGATAGGGACCGCACCGGTGCCCCCACCGGTACATATGTTTTGAATTCTCTATTGTCAACAACGTCAAACGTATAAAACTGTAATGGAATTAGCCTTTTTCCTGGGAAGATTTAAAAAAGATCCGATAAGGGCAGCACCGGTGCTGCTCCTAGTGGATCTTTTTTAAATCTTCCCAGGAAAATTGTCCTATGTTTTTTCTTATTCTTATTGCTGCGTATTTCTAAGACACCGGTATTTAAAGATTGTCTTGCTTACAGCATAGGCCTCCCCTAGAGATTGCCACAATGTGCGGTTTTGTTTTTTTCGTGGATGCCTGCTACTCGTTTGATGTCGTCTTCCCATCTCAGACACTGTCTTCCTTTTCTCCTTTTATACCTTCTAGGACACCACTATGTCTGTTATTTTAAATTGATGTAAAGTTAATATTATGTGCTTGTGCAAGCAAAAGCCTTACAAAGGATAATTATTTATTTATTGTAAGATATAGGTGCCAAATTATATTTTTCTATTGAAAATAGAATGACATTCGTACATAATGGTATGAATAAAATTACTTAAATATTAAATGTTGTTATTGTTTCCTTTGTTTTATTTATTAAACTCGTAAAACAAATAATGTAATTTACTTTTTTTTTTCTTCGGATTGACATATTATTATGTACCGAGGCTTTTGCTACTTCACCGGGAATAAAGGCGAGCTAAGCTCCAGCCTTAATAAATGGTTTAAACACTACAAACTAAGCAACCTGCGCAAGCAGGCGCCCCCTGTGGGGCTTGGACCTCGGCTCAGGGCGGTCTCTGACGGGGAGATTGAGGGATTATGGCTTTAAGGTTTTTTTGAGAGGAGTTTTGTGCAACAGTCGCTCTACTTTACAGTTCGCGGGCCTCTCTCTACACTCTTCTCCGGCGGATCGGATAGAGTGAACTCTGTGAAGTGTTGCTATTTTCTTGCAGTCTCTGTACTGCTTGTTTGTAAGTTGTGATCTCGCCGTCCGTGTCGTCTACAACGCCCCGAGGCCGACGGTGTTTATAACGCTTTGTAGGCAAAGGCCTATAGTCGGACGCTGAATCCATCATCGAGTTCGGGTTTTGAGCCGCGAATCTTATTTACCTTACGGTTTAATATTATGGATCGTAGGTCAAGTAGTATTTGCGCTACAATTGCCCGTAAGGCGGAAATAAGAATTATGTATCTGCAAAAGACATGCGATAGTAATTTACCATTATAGTTAAGTTAGGTAAGTACAGTCAGTTCTTTTCTAGCAAAATCATGATATTTGAATATGTTATGGATTGGATTAACTAGTGGTCATTATTTCATCACAATATACATTGTATAGAAATTACACAATAAATTAAAATTCAGACACTAGAACATCATTAATATCAATTACCTACATCATTTCAATTCAATAAATTATACCAAAAATTACATAATTCATTATTGTTACATATCATCACAGTACATCATATCAATTCAATTCGTTTTAATGGTAGGTAACTAATTGAAGAAAACAAAGGTATCCATTATCCGACAATAATTTGAAAATATTAGCTTACTGAACTCCTTGACTATAAAAACTATAAGTGTGTAAAATTTCATACTCCTGCCTTTGTGCTATTTTCGTAAAAAGCGGTACATAGTTTTTGATTCCCCTTTTTGTATATAGATTACTAGCTTTTTCAGCGGCTTCGCTCGCACTTAAGTCAATGTCCCTTTGTTACTTGTAATATCTCTAAGAACAACTGTACAAAGTTTCATGATGATCAGTAAAGTCGTTTTCGCGTGAAAGCAAACTTACATTCATATTTAAAATATTATTATGATATTGTAGTTTAATTATAGGGTGACTTGCTCTAAAAAGAAAAGTGGTCTCAAAAGGCAAAGTAAACTAAACTTAAAAAAAAAGAACTTAAAGCATTGACAAGACAAACGTCAAATAAGTTGTGTTGATTTTCCTTTTCGTTGCTTTTTATTTTTATTTCGTTAATTTCTCAAGTTTCTTATGTTTAATTCAAAATGAAAACCAAACCCGAAGAATCCTCCAAAAAGGGGACCGTGTGTAAGATATGCAACAAAACCATAATCGGCGGTTCTTACAAGTTCAAAGCTCATTTGTATCAACACAGCGTGATAAAGCCAAGATTCAAGTGTTCGTTTTGCTCAAAAGAGTATTACCGACGAGACGTATACGAGAAACACGTCGCCGTACACACAGGGGCGCAAAAACTCCACATTTGCGACCATTGCGATCGCAGTTTTGTCGATAAACGCAACTTAGTCAGCCACCTGAAAATTCATGACGATTTTTTCGACATACCAAAACCTCAGTACAAGTGCATGGCCTGCGGTACCAGTTACTGTGAAGAGAGACTACTGAAATATCATATAAGGAAACAGCATTTCAATCTTCAACAAACTGAACCTACACATATAAAAAAAAAAGTTAACGAGACTTGGGTAGAACGAGTGAAAGAATCAGAAATTTGTGTTGAAATGACAAAAATAAACGAATTCAAGATACAGATTAAAAAGTCAAATATTGTTGACCAAACAAAGGATGTTTATAGTAAGGAATCAGAAAAATCGAAGTTCAAGGAGTATATATCTTCAGTTTTTGCTAGCAATGACAAATCGCACTATTCTAAAGCGATATGCGACTACTGTAATAAAGAAATGCTTAAGAAAAGTCTACCATCTCATATAAGAGAACGACATTTGAAATTGAAAAGGTTTAAATGTGACGAATGTAAAGCCAAATTTAGTCGACACTATCAACTAGTGAATCATATCTGTGGTAAATTTAAAACTAGGAAACGGAAATAAATACGAATTGTTGTATCAGTAAGACATGTACACGTTCCATGATGCACGTAATGCTTGTTATTGGTTTATTCCTTAATTTAATATGTTTTTCACTTTTGTATGGTGTAAGAAATTATGATTGATTATTTTGTAACGGCACAAAACGATTGGCCATATTTTTGCATTTTGATGCACATAGTAAGAAAATTGGACAATAGTTCTAAAAAAAAAGCACAATTTACTCTTTTTTAACTCAGAAGCAAAAGTATGTATGTAATATTATACTTCAAAAGCATTTGGTCGTAAGTGCCAGTATACAATAAAGGCACAAATGACAAATGTTTCCGACATATAAATGCACATCAGACCTTTTGCTTCTGAGCTATCATTTATGAAATGAAGGGGCATTTTCATCTATTTTAAAGATTCTATATTTGATTAATGTGACCCCCAGTAAGTTGTCAACCTTATTAGCTACATGACAAACTTATGTAGTATTGCAGTATAACCAACGACTACTTAGTTATTATTTTTTTAATATATATTTGAGTTAGTTATTTAGTATATCCTATTTGTTAAGCATTTATTAAAAAATAACCCTAAGGGAGAAGCGGCGCGTTAAGTGTGGCGTTGAGCGGTATGGCCCGCATTAAATTCAGACATGGCGTTGTATGAGAGTGTTTACGGGAGAAGCGATTTTATGTATTTATGTAATAGATACATTATATGTAAAGCTGAAGACTTTGTTTCTTTGTTTGAATTCAGTAAATACTGGTCCAATGGCTAGGGCGTCGGACTTGTGATCTTGCGGTCGCCAGTTCGATCCCCACCCATTGCACTACCGACGTTAACCCACTCGTAACACAAGCATTTTAGCTTAGCTCGAGGGGTTAACAAGAATACTAGTAGATGGCAAAAATCTGCTAGTAATCTTTAAAAAAAAAACAATAAAAAAGAAATCTTTCAATCTTATTTAGCCCATTTATCGAGGAAAACTATAGGGTATATTAAATTAAAAAAATCCTATAGGAACGGGAGTTACGCGGGTGAACTGCGGACAACTAGTTTTCATTCTACTAATATTATAAACGCGAAAGTTTGTAAGTGTGGATGAATGGATGTTTGTTACTCTTCCACGCCAAAACAATAGTACGGAATTGGCTGAAATTGTTGTACTGTTGTTGTTGTTGTATTGTTGGCTGAATGTGTTGTGTAGGTTATACGTTGGATTAACATATAGGCTACACAACATCACGCTCCGACCCACTGGAGCAGAGTAACGCGGGTAAACCGCGGGGCTAATACTGTAGAAATACAGATGTAGGAAGCACCGCTCAACGCCACGCGCTACGCTCCACGTTTCTCTAAATTGGGACTTAGAGTATAGATAATAAGTAGTTAAAGTTTATCATAAAAAAAATCGGCTATGCTGTAATAAGTTATTTCTAGAAGGAAACTTTTTTTTTTAATATATCGATGCATGTTTTACACTGGCTTATTAAAAAATTATTATAATTGACTGTTGCCATACAAAATAAACTTTTTCTTTAGTTAATTGTTATTAAAAGTATGTACACTTATATTGTATAGTTTGACTGAAACCGCCGCACGGTGAATCGAAAATCGGCTGTAGAAGACATAGGATCTCGATGTCTTAAATGTTATTTTTTTTGCTGGAAATGACTTCTGCTGATCATTACTGTTCTATAAAATGTCATATGAAGTAATTGTGTGCACAAATGGAAGAGTTATAATTTTTATAAGAAAAAATGTATGGAGCTGACATGAAAAATGAGGATATGTCTGGAATCGCAAGGTTGGCCGTTATATCCTTGCACACTGTTATAGTACTATTTATTTGTGAATTTTTGACATACTTAATATTGCGGCATCACTTGCGATTTTTTTTTTTTAAATCATCAAAATTAAAAAATTAAAAATGTTTATGATATGTACATTTTAATGCTTAAATATGGCTATACCAAGTGTAATTTACAATATTTTTTATGCTTAGACCAAAACATTCTAAGAAATCACAAAGTCGTATTACCTACTTATTTGAACTGTAATCACGTCTAAAAACTTCACTTTTCCTGTGGGATCGTAACCATCTCTTTTGAACTGCCCGTGTAAATCTTCGACAAAATTCTTTCACGGTAACACTGTCTTCATCTGAAAGGCTAGAGCCCAGTCGAATAACAAGTGTGTTGAACAATATTTCATGATCGAAAGACGAGGCATTCTGATTGCTCAGAATAACAAACAAATCCAAATTTGTATTAATGCTTTCCATTATTCACGATCACTGAGTAAAAAGACACGGTAGGATAGATGTTAGTATTAGAAATGCTCTAAATGAACTGAAGTTGTGAATCCAATGTTTGACTATTTATTGTTATTGACTAATGATGGTATCACATTTATCTAATTACTTTCATTAAGTTGATCCTGCACTAATTGCTAAATTAGCGAGTACCCCAAATTATTTTGGTACGTATCCTTTTAACTAGGTATATAGGTATAAAGTTTTATTAATCATTAGCTAATGTGGACTTGATGCATTAGACAAGATTACGTATTACGCAATTCATAATTACCATGTCATTTCAAATGAAAATCACAAAGTAGGTAATACGACTTTGTGTTTTCTTAGAATGTTTTGGTCTAAGCATAAAAAATATTGTAAATTACACTTGGTATAGCCATATTTAAGCATTAAAATGTATCATATACCTTATTTTTTTTTGAAGATTAAAAAAAAAATCGCAAGTCATGCCGCAATATTAAGTATGTCAAAAATAAATAGTACTATAACAGTGTGCAAGGATATAACGGCCAACCTTGCGATTCCAGACATATCCTCATATTTCATGTCAGCTCCATACATTTTTTTCTTATAAAAATTATAACTCTTCCATTTGTGCACACAATTACTTCATATGACATTTTATAGAACAGTAACGATCGGCAGAAGTCATTTCCAGCAAAAAAAATAACATTTAAGAAATCGAGATCCTATGTCTTCTACAGCCGATTTTCGATCCACCGTGGCGCCGCCGTACTGTGCCTTAGGTATGTGCGGGGCGGGGGGAGGTATCGGTCCGTTCCGTCAATCTGTCTGTCAAAGCTCACGGGTCTTTCACTTGTTCACTTTACGATGCCCTCGTAGACCCGAAGTCTGAGAAGCCCGTGAAATGTAAAATAGAGCGACAGTTGCACCAAACACTCTAAATTATTATTCCTAAATCCCTCGCTAGCGACAGTCCTGAGCCGAAGTTCAAGCCCCACAAAGGAGACCATTTTGTGCAGCTTGCTTAGGGTCTTGCTTAGATTGTTGTTTTAAACCTTAGCGAGATCTACAGTAGCCGCACAATAAATTACAAGAAGACTAACAGCGCCATCTAGAACTTGGAGTACAAACAAACCTATATCGCGCATTACAAGTTCGCAAGTCAATTCGAACATATACAAGTTCTGAACATTAACAAATGGCCCTCAGCTGCCGGGTATACCGTCTCGCCCGGTAAAGATCTTCATTTTCTGTGGGCGAACACCACCAACCGTTTCTCTACCCTTTTAAGTAAGGCTTGAGTCCTACATGCCCCCTAAAGTATGCTCGGTGAAGTAGCAAAAGTCCTATAAATGTATATCCTTCAGAGGAAAAAACATTTCGTTCACTCATCGATCTTATATGAACTTATGCTCTTTGTTCCTCGGCCCCCGCTTCCCCGAGCTTTCCTAAGACGCAGTACGTTTTCGGTCAAACTTTTATTTAATTAATTTTATAGACTAACCTTGGTATCAAACACAAATTATGTCTTCCAATTTATATAAAATTGTTTATTGTGTTGCTCGATAATATACCACGCTACCTTAAACCCATAGCTCCGTAAATGTGACAACTCAATATTGTAGTGTGTTTAAGACACTGTACCGATGGTATGTGATCCCGATCCTTCTTATTTCTTGTAGTGTTCATTTAATATGCCAGTTTACTTCACAATTTCCGTCTGCCCTCAGCGACCGCTCTGATCCGAGTTCTAAGCCCTACAAGTGATGCCCATGCGCAGGTTGCTTAGTTTTTAGTTTTTAAACCATTTATTAAAGCTGGGGCTCTGCTCGCCTTTATGCCCGGTGAAGTAGCAAAAACTTCGCAAACTGGCATATTACTTTTTTTTTTACATTTTATAAAACGTTTGAATCGTATTCCTCGCACAGAGCGTGACTGGCTCGGGTAGTATTTTGTGACGCATTTGTTAAGTACGACGACGGCGGTATCTATTTGAGCACGCAAGACGAATCAATTATCTAAGTTTATATAAATAAATTACAGTGGTATGTTTAACATTTTATACTTCAATATTTTTATCTGTAATATGTACTGGGTGACTTTTATTAGCGTCTTGATAATAATATGGTGTGCTGTGTAAGTGGAATAGAATTTATAGACCACAGTATATTTGTACTAATATTTCGGTAATTAGAGTTATTTTCGAAAATCTCATAAATTACTTAAAAGGTATACACCCAAAATAGCGCGTGCTAATAATAAAATAGGTGCCTATTATACCTAGGCCGCTATCATACATGAATGAAAAGATTGAGCGAAATAGAGTAACTACCTACCTACGTACGCATTTTTACAGTAACGATATTCACTCTAAGTCAGTATAAAAAATAAAATGTTAAATACTATGGCTTACACATCTATTTCATATACATATCACGCCCTATTATTTTCAAGACGGTAAAAAAAGTCACCCAGTATATTAAAAATATTGGGACCGTTATATATTAACGAGTTTCCAACACAAATGAGTAGATATTAAGTGGATTAGAATTAATATGATTTTTAAGTTTGTAATTATTTCAGGAGTCTAATCACGTAACGATATTTCTATGTCTTCGATAAAAAGGTCTTCGCTACTCAGCCAGCGACATCTACAGTAGTTATACAAACTATTAGAAGACGAGTAGCGCCATCTAGCACCTAGCATCTCAACTAACCTGTATCGCGCAATTCAAGTTCGAACAGATACATGTTCTGAATATCAACAAGTGGCCGTCCGCCGCCGGGGATACCACCTCGCCCGGCAAAGAAGATCTTTGTAACCGCACAAAAGCGACTAGTAGACGAGTAGCGACATCTAACAGCTAGCATCTCACCTTACCTGTATCGCGCATCAAAGTTCGCAAGCCAATTCGACCATAATATTATACAACTTTAAACAGCAACAAATGGCCCTCGGGCATACCACCTCGCCCGGCAAAATAGATCTTTGTAGCCGCACAAAAGCGACTAGTAGACGAGTAGCGCCATCTACCAGCTAGCATCTCACCTACCCTGTATCGCGCAACACAAGTTCACAAGCCAATTCGAACATATACAAGTTCTAAACAGCAACAAATGACCGCCACTCTTACCATCTCGCCAGGCAAAGAAGATCTTTGTAGCCGCACAAAAGCGACTAGTAGACGAGTAGCGCCATCTACCAGCTAGCATCTCACCTAACCTGTATCGCGCAAAACAAGTTTCCAAGCCAATTCGAATAGATACAAGTTCTGAATATCAACAAGTGGCCGTCGGCACCCGGGCATACCACCTGGCAAAACAGATCTTTATTTTCTAACTATCCTCTTCAAATATGTCAATTTATTAAGTGAATGTAGCTTCAATAATACAGTATCAATAACATAAGAAATGCATAACAATAACCCGACAGTAATGGCGACATTTTTATCGAAGTAATAGTCTTATCGTCACGTGATTAGTCTCCAGATGTTATACTTGGACTTGACTTGAAGGAAAGAAAGCTGAAAATCGTCTAAGTTATCATATCTAAACCTCAGAAGCATAAGAACGCATGTACTATTTTCTATATATATACAGCATATACAACGTGTTAATTAAATAACGCAAAGCCACTTTTAAGTTGCCTGCGGGACCAACTTTGTAACTCGAAAAAAAAAACAACTTTTTTATACATTTTGGTCGAGTAGGTATTGACGATTTGTATGGAACAGCTGATTTTTTACTTCGAGATACAATGTTGGTCTCTTAGAAAAAGTTGTTCATATTAATGAGCACAGTCACCACCCAAGAGGTTTTGCCGTATTGAATTAACACGTTGTATAAAGGCACATACGACGAATGTTCCTGACGTATCATGGCACATTCGACCTTATGCTTCCGAGCTCTTGATATACATAACTACAAAAAAATATATTTTAGAGTGAAGAAACTCTTTTGTTTTTGAATATGGTTAATTAAGTTTATGACTGACTGTAATAATAAGTCTTTAGTTTTCTACTTATCTTTTACTATAGCGACCGTAGCCCAATGGATAGGGCATATGAATTGCGATCGTGTGGTCGCCATTGCACTACGTGAACCCACTCGTAACACAAGCATTTTAGCTTACCACGAGGGGTTAACAAGAATACTAGTAGACTGCAAAATTAAAAAAATACAAATTGTTAAAAACTGTTATTTTTGCCGGTAGCGGATTTAGGGTAACGGACAAGCCGCCCCCACAAAAAGCGACCTCTCATGACTAAGATATGACAATGTAAATCATAATTGACAACATTTTATTGTTTTAACATGTAGTTTTTTATGAAACAATCAAAAATCAAGGAACCCATTATTTCTCTTTTTACAAAATTAAAAGCTTAACATTAAAAAAAAAAGAGTTTGTGATCAATATTCAAAAATAAAGAAACGGTATTTTTGAGGTGTTACGAATTTTGAAATGTCGTCAATTAAGTTAAATATTAATTTTAAGTAAGTTACACTAGGGAGTCTAGATTTAAAGTAAATCTTGTCTTAGTTTCTACTTGATAAAAATCTACCCCATTTATTAACCCCTGACGTAAAAGAAGAATGTTATAAGTTTGACCGCGTATGTGTGTCTGCCCGCAGCGTAGCTCTGAAGCAAGTAAAAAAAAATTGATGCGTTACTTTTTAATTAAAAGCAAGTGTTGCTGCGTAAAAAAATGTTAGTGAATTTTTAATTGAGCGCTTATTTGCGTTGGGGGTTTTAATTTAGATGTCTATTGTTTAACTTTATAAATTAAATTCGTTTATGTTATAAATAAAACCTACTAATATTATAAATACGAAAGGTTGTTACGGATGTATGTATGTTTGTTACTCTTTCACTCAAAAACTACTGAATGGATTTGGCTGAAAGTTTTCACGTGGATAGTTTATAAGCCAGATTAATATGTAGGCTACAAAATATCACGCTCCGACCCACTGGAGCAGAGTGACGCGGGGCGTAACTAGTTGTAAATATATTTAACTTTACTGCATGCTATCTATATGACTATTACAAATAGGTATATAAGTGCCTTATTTATTTGTTAAATACAAAATACATTTAATATTTTCTTAAAGATGCATTTTTATTTCTATACCGAGTTCTATTGAAGAAATAATAATATTATTTTTATTTATTAAAATCAGATAACAGTGATCCATTTGTTAGTATCATGAACTTACGCACTATATAAGTATACAATTTAAATAATACATTAAAATACAAACGCATAATAGGCTGTTTGACACTTTTTTGAAATTATTTTTATATGGTTAAGAATGGTTTTACTATATCTAGAAAAAAATATGGCATTCTCAAAAGATCTCAAATAGATCAAGAAAGCACTAAAATAAATATTTTAAAATTGGCTTGACATTTAGAGATGAAAGCGATGTCGCCCATGTACATTATCCAAATGCCATTGATTTATTTTAATATGGATCTATCATGCTCAGTCTCTTATAATTATTTTAAAGGTTTTTACCTTGATGGCCAAAGCAAAGAGTAATAATAACAAATATACCTACGTGAAAAAATGATTGAAAATAAAGTGCACTATGTTTTTTCCTAAATTTCCCAAAACACTATAATATATTAAGCAACGTCCCTAAGACTTTCGACAATTTCATCGATAAATACTCAAAGTGCGAACTTTGCGCCTTTAACAACAAAGTTAATATTATTTGATCTTACAGATTTTATAATCCATCTATCGTGCGATAAATGACAAATGTACACATTATTGTAAGGTGCCTTAGAGGTAACACGTACAAAATTAACTTCCAAGAATCCGGCGATGATCTAAGCCAGGGGTCTCCAAACTTTGACGCCTTAGGGCCATCACGATTATTTCAATATGTTCGAAGGGCCAAAACAGTTTTAATTTTTCTATCCTTAACTATACTCTTATTTCTAGACTAGTTGCAAAGTGTGCGACCGAGTAATTATCATTTTGTGTTGTCTTTTTCAACTTATCACAGAAATAGTAACAACAATAAGACATTGGGTGTCGCGGGCCACATTGATGACACTAGTCTTAAGCTGTCGCGGGCCGGATTGTTCGCACTGGCGGGGCGGATTTTGCCCGCGTACCGTAGTTTGGAGACCTCTAGTCTAAGCGACATCCACCTACCGGTTTAAGGGTGCCCCTTAAGAAGTTAGTACCAAACTACCAATGCTTAGGGTGCCACTGGAGTAAAGAGTAAAATTGTTCAACAGCGCGCTGTCTTTAGTTTTTGTTTAATCTAAGATTCAACTTATGCGGCAGAACGTGCAACATTACATTTTTTTTATTTCTATTAACTTTCTATCTTGTGTGTAGTGCTGAAATACCTTAATGTATTTTTATTCTAATCTTTCTTTTCTTAAAGTTAAAAAATCCACGCCACCCACATCTTTACTTATTACGTTACTAATATTATTAACGCGAAAGTTTGTAAGTATGGATGGATGTTTGTTACTCTTTCACGCAAAAACCAATGAATGGATTTGGCTGAAACTTTGCACGGGGATAGTTAATAGGCTCAATTAACATACAGGCTACAACAAATCACCCTCCGACCCACTGCAGCAGAGTAACGCGGGTAAAACCGCGGGGCGCAGCTAGTTTACTATAAATCAACTTTCACAATTCCTTTCGTAACAGGATCGTAGCGACCGCAGTTTTCGGTGCAGAAGTAATTAGTGTAATTGGCTCGCATTACCCTCGCAAAGAAGACGTCATTTGTGGAGTTCATATATCTGAAGACCACTTGCTTTGGCATCAACTGTGGACAAGTGTGGAAGAAATAAGTAATTCATCATCATCATCATCAGCCCGTATAACGTCCACTGCTAAACATGGGCCTCCTCCCGAGGGAGGGTTTTTGCCATAGGCACCACGCTTGGCAGCCGGATTGGTGACCGCAGTATTATGTTGTAATACAAAGGGAAACGCTGCTGCCCGTTCCCGCTTCTTATAGATGATTTTATTACAATCGGGACCAACGGCTTTACGTGCTTTCCGAGGCACGGAGGGTAGTCCCTTAACTAACCGGACCCGGAAAGAATTCTTAGAATTTACACAAAGATTTAGTCCGGCGTGGGGATGGAACCCACGACCAAAGACCAGAGACTCAAAGCGAGACTACCGCTACGCTGCTAAGGTTGTCAATTGTCATATAAGATGTACCTATCTATGTATACAAATCTTACCGTGTATGTACTGAAAACTTCACAATAATCCTTATTACCACATATTAAATTGCGATACCTTCTGTGTCTGTGATTATGTTTAGTCTCATTATACTGCCTTGTGATCTGCCAGTACGTTTCTATCGGATTATCACAGAAGCTGGTTAAGTCTAAGGATCTGATGGTAGCTGGACATGCATCGTGGATGTTTCTCATAGTTGGCTTAGTGAAGTCAGTTCCACAGAGTGTGTATTCGTCAATCATTGAGAATAACTCGTAGGGACACGGAGGTTTTTCTTCGATCTTCTGCTGGAACATATTTTTAAAGAGACTTTACTTTTAGAGTAGCAAAAATATGTTCTATTGGGTTTTCACAAATAGCTGGGTAAGTCTAAGAACTGCCGGCCATAGGTACTAGCCCGGCAAATAAGATCTTCATTTGGAGAAATATCACCAACCTCATTTACGGAGACGCGCAAAATCAGATTTAAGGGAGAGCATCCTTAATTATGTTGCATAGCAATAAGGATGATGCAATATTTTGGGGTAGGGTAGGGGCAGGAGTAGGGTAGATAGATGTAGGACAACGCATAAACGAAGTCTCTCCGGGCCAGTTTATTTTATACAAATGTTTAGGTCTTTTAATTATCGATTGAGACAGTACGAAGTCTGCCGGGTTAGCTGGTACCTATATAATAATAATGCTAACATATTTTTTAATTATAATCGAATTTCGATCATTAGTAGATATTATTTATAACACACCCACAATCCATAATTCTTGCATCCAGTTGAGTTGTGCGGCACAGGATTATGGCACAAATAAGAGATGACTTGGTCATTTCCACTAGAATTTAATCTTCTCCAAGTCCGCCATTGCATTTTCCTTTTATATTCGTATTTGACTCCTCGCATCGCGATCAACTTCCGGAAGTCTTTTTCGTACTCTTTAACTTTCGAAGCAACATGTTTTCCGGTCAAATTGTTTATCGCATAATATGTAACCCCGTCCAAATTAATTGTGTCATTGTTGGTGTATTTTTTTAACAATTTTATTTTATTGTTTTTTATTTTATTCTGTATTTTTTCTTTTTTAGTTTTTGCCGCGAACGTAACTTGCCATATTATTAGCATTAAAAATAATAAACAATACGTCGATAGACAAAACATTTTTTATTTTATTTAAAAAGCAACTCCCGCATTTGGGTCTTTTATCCGTGACGCGGGGGACTTAACAAACACTCAATTTTCGGACACAAAGCACACCCAGACTCTACCTATCCATAGGTATCCAGAACACTAGGTCTCAGCAGCATCTACCGTAACCAGGGGCTCATCGGTAAAACTGTTTCTCTGTTAATACGTGTACTACGTATTAACAGAGAAACCTAATACCTTGTACTACTTTTTACGAAAAATGCGCGGACGGCGGAGTATGAAATTTCGCACACTTATAGTTTATATGGAAAAGCAGCGCTGAATGCTAATATTTTTTATGGCTGTCGAATTTCAACCACTGGGCGACTACAAGTATTTACGTATATGTTAAACTGTATTTATTTATAGATGATCAGAACTCAGTTGTCTCTCAAGTAACATGAATAACTAAATATATGTGTAACTATGAAACGTCTAGTTTGTATGGTTTTTCACAATGAGAAAAGTTTCATAACAGTTTTATCGTATGTTTTACAACACACGACTTTTATTTTGAAACATTTTACTTGGTAATTACGAGAAGTTAGTACGACGGTGGTGTAGCCGTATATGTCGCGCTTTACCTAAATCTCAAAGGTGGTGGGTTTGACGCGACACAATATTCGTAGTTGTAATGCTTCTCGTATTGAAGATACTATAGAGCGCAACCAGGGCTCCAAAGTGTTTGCAAGAGATATATCTATTGGGCAAAGCCAGATGATAAAGCTAAAGAGGGATGATGGAAGTCTTGCGTCGACAAAAGCGGAAGTGTTAAAGGAAGTCGAAAAGTTCTACGGCCCTGAAACAGCTAAAGAACAAGACGGCGCCGGGTGAGGACGGTATCACATCAGAGCTCCTGAAAGCGGGTGGATTACCGGTACTTAAAGTCCTTCAGTAGCTCTTCAAATCCGCCTTGCTCGGAGGCACCACGCCTAAAGCATGGAACAAAAGTGAGGTGGTGTTGTTCTTTAAGAAAGGCGATAACACCTTACTAAGGAACTACAGGCCCATCTCACTTTTGAGTCATGTCTATTAGCTGTTCTCCAGGGTTGTTGCGAATCGTCTCTAACGAAGGCTTGATGACTTTCAGCCTCCCGAACAAGCCGGATTCCGAAAAGATTATAGTACCGTAGACCACATACATACGCTGCGGCAAGTTTAATACAGAAGACCGAAGAGTATAACTCACCGCTCTGTTTAGCGTTTGTGGACTACGAGAAAGCCTTTGATTCAGTCGAAACATGGGCCGTACTTGAGTCTCTCCAGCGATGCCGTATTGACTATCGGTATATCGAAGTGTTGAAATGTTTGTATAGAAACGCCACAATGTCGGTCCGAGTACAAGAACAGAGTACGAAGGTGATTCCATCAAAAAGAGGCGTAAGACAGGGAGACGTTATCTCTCCGAAACTGTTTACGACCAGTTTGGAAGACACCTTCAAACTTCTGAATTGGAAAGGACTAGGCATCAACATCAACGGCGAATACATGACTCACCTTCGATTCGCTATCGCGATATCGTGGTCATGGCAAAGTCGATGAAAGAACTCAGTACAATGCTCGAAGACCTCAACTCTTAAAATGAACATGGACAAGATGAAAATCATATCTAATGTCCATGTTGTGCCTACCCCTATTATGGTTGAGAATACGGTTCTTGAAGTTTTTGGCGCGTATGTATACCTAGGACAGACAGTCCAATTAGGTAGGTCCAACTTCAAGAAGGAGGTCAATCGCCGAATCCAACTCGGATGGGCAGCGTTCGGGAAACTTCGCAACGTCTTTTCCTCCAAAATACCTCAATGCCTGAAGACGAAAGTCTTTAACCAGTTTGTGTTGCCAGTGATGACCTATGTAGCTGAAACGTGGCCCTTTACTATAGGCCTTATGAACAGGCTTAGAGTCGCTTAGCGAGCTATGTAGAGGGCTATGCTCGGGGTTTCTCTACGAAATCGAATCAGAAATGAGGAGATACGTAGAAGAACGCGGGTTACCGACATAGCCCAATGGATTAGTTCGTTGAAGTGGCAATGGGCAGGCCATATAGCACGGAGAACGGATGGCCGTTGGGGCCGAAAAGGCTCGGATGGAGACCGCGGATCAGCAAGCGTAGCGTAGGACGACCACCTACTAGATGGACGGATGATCTGGTTAAGGTCGCGGGATCACGGTGGATGCAGGCCGCTTCTAACCGTAACGACTGGAGATCTATGAGGGAGGCCTATGTCCAGCAGTGGACGTCTTGCGGCTGAAATGATGAGTGGGTTTCATCCCACTCCGGGCAAAAAAGATTGCGTAAAACAAAAATTACTTTCCGAGGCTAGTTGCTTGATGGTTTTTTCTCCGTGTCTCGGAAAGGACGCTTAGCTATTCAGAGGCTAGCATGAAACCGCTAACGCAATTGTATGGACATAAAATTTTGTCATGTGATTAAGCGAAACTATTTAAAATTGAAAATTTTAAAAATACGCAACCAAAAAAAAAGAAAATATTTTTTTTTAAGTTTTTAGATTTTATTTCGTTAGTTAATACACCTCGTTCCCTTTCAGTATAGAGTACATTATTCTACTATTCAAGACCTTTCATTTAATATCCATATCGAGGGAGTTGTTAAAAAATATATATTCCGCCATTTTGTGGCGGCGGCCATTTTGGACCGATTTTCATTAAACAGGCTAAGAAAACTCCCGGCTAATTCAACTTTCAAACAAAAAAAACTAAATCAAAATCGGTTCCGTTGGAGAGCTACGATTCCACAGACAGACACACACACAGACTCGTCAAACTTAAAACACCCAGTCGTTTTTGCGTCAGGGGTTAAAAAATGACGGACATTCAATATCATTTCAATTACTTCAGCTCGCTTTAAATCTCGGAGGTCGTGGGTTCGATCCCCACACCGGACCAGAAATCTTTGTGTAAATTCTAAGATATCTTTCCGGGTCTGATTGGCTGAGGGACTACCCTCCGAGCCTCGGAAAGCACGTTAAGCCTTTGGTCCAGATTGTTATAACGTCATCTATAACAAGCGTATATCAGGGAACGGGCAGCAGCGTTTCCCTGTGTATTACAACATAATACTGCGGTAACCAATCCGCCTGCCAAGCGTGGCGACTATGGCAAAACCCTTTCTCGGGAGGAGGCCCATGTTCAGCAGTGGACGTTGTACGGGCTGATAATGATGATGATGATGACCACGTAGATGGCATAGCGTATTACGAGCGATTCCATCTATCGTATTTCAGTTTCATAAACCTTGTAGGTAGCATAATATATATTTACTTAAGCGATATTATGATAGCGATGGCTCCGCTGTAGGGTTCCTCCCGACCCTTAGTTTGCGAAGAACCATCCGATGCCCTCGTAGACCCGAAGTCCGAGAGGCCCGCGAACTGTAACTTAGAGCGACAGTTGCACAAAGCTCCCTAAAATACTAAAAGTCATAATCCCTCAATCTCATCGCCACCGACCGCCCTGAGCCGAGGTCCAAGCCCCACAGGGGGCGCCCTCTTGCGAAGGTTGTTTAGTTTGTAGTTTTTAAACCATTTATTAAGGCTGGAGCTCTGCTCGCCTTTATGTCCAGTGAAGTAGCGTCCGTCAGAAAAAAATAATTAAAAACAAGCTTTTATTAAAAAAATAACTTGTACTACCTAAAAGGTAAAAAATAAATTCAATTTGACGGAATTAAATTAAATTTTAATTAAATTTCGTAAACGTGTAATTTCTTTTTTTTAAAATAAAATCTTGTTTTTTTATTATTTTTTTACTTTTCATTTTATTTTTTACTGTTAGATTTAAGCTTTTAATCCTATTTACAGTGGCTCACGCACGGTCGCTACGATCCAAACTCGAATATCTTAGCGCTTGCATTAAGGGCGTTCCATTGGTAATGTTCCTGCTCCTCATCAGACCATCGTCATCATGTGCAAGGGAGCGTTCAAGTATTACGTAACGCAATTTTTGAAGATTTTTGACCCCCCTCCCCCTCTCTAAACGTTACGTAACACTCAAGTGATCATTTTTACCCTAAAGTCGTAAAAAGCTATGTAATAGTTTTTACACTTGGTATAGTTTTAATCTATTAGATAAAACAAGAGAATTTTAATTCGCAACACTTGCATATTTTGTTTATTTTTTATAATTTTTTTTTTGGTTTATTTTTTTTTTGGTTTTGGTTTTGGAGTTTTAATTCCCAAATTTTCAGAAACAATGTTACGTAACGTGTTGTAAGAAAGACCCCCTCCCGCCCCTATAACGCATCGTAAGGTTTTACGAAACCCCTCCCCCCCCCATAAATTGCGTTACGTAATACTTGAACGCTCTCCAATGGAAAGTACTCATAGACACAATACAAACGAGCCCAAACTCGAATATCTTAGCGCTTGCATTAAGGGCTTACCGGTGGTACTGTTCCTGCTTCACATCAGACCCTCGTCATCATGTGCAATAGAAAGTACTCACAAACACAAAACAAATGAGCCCAAACTCTAAAACAGTTGTAATCATCTAAATTCTAAAACAGTTGTATACCTACCAGGTAGTATAACAACATTTACTTCTGTATGTATCAGCCCGTTCACGTCCATTGCTGAACATGGGTCTCTTCTTAACAGACGTTGGCAAAGTCAGGGTCGTTGAGGGTTTCGGAGGGCCGGATTGCTCATGCGTACCCGACCCCCGCCAACGGCGGATCGAAGGAGTGTCCGGGAGGTTTTAGTGGTGTAGGGTCCTCTCCTCGTGGTATGACTTTAGCATACCACGCTATGGAGAGGGCCAGTCCCACATATCCCACCGCCAGCGCGCGAATACGCTGCAGCGGTGGTGGGAATGCGTCAACGCATATCCCCCCGGAACACAAAAAAGAAAAAAGGGGTCGTTGAGGATAGTCGGATTGGTGATCGCAGTAAGATGATGAGCTGATAGATGCTGCTTCCCAAACATCAGCTGTATATTCCTTAGTTGCCTCTTAAGGTCTATTCTAAGTGGACACCACACAGCTAGCCATTTATTTTTGTATTTATACTTTAGTACATTGGTGGACTTAATGCCTAAGGCCTTTTCTACCAGTCGACCATAGGGTGATGCAAAAATATCAAGGTAGGTGCACTAAGTAGAATCAGAGCCTATAAAATAATATCTTTATTAACAAATAAAAATATATACATATTTTATATAGGAAACTAATATGATATCAATACTATATTATATTATACTAAACGTTATTATACCTACAATATAATACTATACTATACAATACCATACTATAAATTCAGAAATGTAAGTTAATGTTGAGTTTCTGCCCGCCATTTCTTCCTAATAAAATCTTTAACCTTTTTTTAAATGAAAAGCGACTCTTTGCCGTCCTGATTTCGAGACGTAGCGAATTTATTTGTGTAAATGATTTACATAATGCTGCGGTCGTCTTGTGAAATCCGGCTTAGAATAGACTACCCCATATCGTCCCATGAACGTCGTAAGTCGATTAAGGGACATACAGCTGATGTATGAACAGCAACTTGTATCAGCTTAAGGTTATATACCATCGTACTGCGATTACCAGTCAGCTTACCAAGCGTGGTGATTATGGAAATATCCCTCAAAGGCCCTGGTTTGTCAAGGTCGGTTAAGAGGAGGCCCGAGTTCAATAGTGGACGTAATAGTGCTGATTAAGTGAAGTGAGTACTGCGGTGCGGTCACCTACTCTCAAGCATAGTGACTCTGGCAACACTCAGTTACTTAGGGATATTTTTTAAGTTTATTCGCAGATTTTTGTAAACTCTTCTCATAAATGTGTACATATCAATTTAAAAATACGTTTCACAATGTGTAAACCTATCTCTTTTGTTGGCTGTATTGTACCTATGTTAAATGATGGTCTTCCAAACTATTTGCTGCGAAATTAAGTTTATGCCGTCAAATGCTTTGTAAAATAATATTCACATGGAAAAATCTTCAATAAGGGCGTAATGGCATTTTGTATTTCCCTCTCCATAATCAACCGATTTATCATTTTTTTGCACAACGAATATTAATCAACATTATTAGAAAATTAAGAAATCATTGTGTAGTGTAAAGTTGAAAGTGAAGGAAAACAATTAAGTATTTTTTTTAAGTTACACAGTTATATTTATAAAATTTTAAATGAAAGCCTCTCTGATCTTTTCATCCAGCAACCGGATGTACGTATTTCCATAATGCTAAATATGTCAAAATAAAACTCCGAACCGCACCTGTCAATGAAAAAAAAGAAAATTATTGTTGATGGTTTTTTGTTCATTCATCATTCGTTCTTGTACTTTCAATTCATTCAATTTATACATCGTAAATTGATGGGACATGACGGCTCTCGTATATTATTTCTTTATCAAATTTCTATTTTGTTCAAGTATTTTAGTTAAAAAAACATACTGTGACAAAGCTTAGTGACTTCGCGTATGTGACTGTGTTATTTGTGTGTTTTTTATACATTTTATAGTTCATGTTTTGCTGTATCAACTGCTCAACATAATTTGGTATGTATTTTATTTAAATATATCTATTGAAATCCTTTAATGACTTAGGAATATTCATTATTCGTCGTGGAGAGTTAAGTTTCGCTATTCAAATGCGCGTCCTATGGGACAAAGATCGCCTTTGTGATAGTTCGTGCGATCGTATTTATATTTTGCACACTTCTTCCTTTTACAATACACCACGCCCGGAATTTCTTTGCAAATAAAACGCAACTAATTTTATTTAAGAAAGTATTTAGTAATAATCAATATTTATTAAATTTGTCAAGTATTCATCTGTAATATAACTAACAAAACTTCATTAAAATATGCTCTACATTTTTTTTTTAATATGTGCGAATTTCTTTATTATAACGGGAAACGCTTATCTCTTTGTAGGTAACTGTAACCTTGCTCATTAAAAAATTACTAATTACTCATATTTACATTATAAACTTCAGAGCAATATATTTTTTTACTAAACTTATCATTTCAAAGGACTCTTTGTGTTCAAAAAGTTTTAAATTGCACTCTATGCCTGTAATTTTTTAATATAAGTAATTTTTTTTTAAATTTTGTGTTTCAAGAGGTTAATTTTCTCTAACCTTGTTTTGGTAACATTTTTTTTACATATCTTTATATTTTTTTGCTCTTTTAGACAGTATATAAGAGAATGAATTATTGTCTTTGTTCTTTGTTTAGTAAATCACTGCAAATGTTTCATTAAAATCTTATCCTTTACATTGCATCAGATGTTTTTTTTTTACTGTTACTTGAGTCAGTTTCATAAAACTCAACTTAAGCAACTGAGTTAAAATCCCTAAATCCCTCCATCAGGGACTACACTCAGGGTCTATAGAAATGAAAAATATTTTTCTTTATTTAACTACAAATAAGTACAAACCAGAACACCTGTGGAGCTAAGACCTTGGCTTGAAAGTTCACTGGCCGGATTAAAATTGAGAATGTAATATTTTAAAATAAGTTATTTTTTAAAGATTTCTATCATACTTTTTGCATACTACTAATATTCTTGTTAACCATGCTAACCTAAAGTTCTGTAAAGTGTTATGAGTGGGTTCACGTAGGTAGTGATAATGATTTGTTTCGATAGTAATAGGTACTGATGACAAATCACCTTTGTTGTCCAGGGGAAATGCATTTACACATTCCCACTGCCGCTGCAGCATATTCGTGCGCTGGCGGTGGGATATGTGGGACTCACCCTCTCTATAGCGTGGTATGCTGAACTCATACCGCGAGGAGAGTCACTTCGATCCGCCGTTGGTGGGGGCCGGGTATGCATAATCAATCCGGCCCATGGCAAATCATCCTGCCAATTGATTAGCCACAATTAAGAGTTTGTTGTGTATTTTTAGAGGATTTTAGACAAAGACCATTCCTATTTAGAGATAATCACATATGTCCACAACAAAGTGGCGTTTCCAAGAGAGATGACTAAAATTCTCTTACGTTTACTGAAACTGTTTAAATAACAATTGGCTGTGTTCCAACTCTTTGTAAATATTCATCTTTGAAGGTTAATAACTTGTCTTCGGTCTCAATTTATTATACTAGCTATTGGTTGTGACTTTCACCATCATCATCAGCCCGTATATAGTCCACTGCTGAACATGCGCCTCCTCCCGAGGGAGGGTATTGCCATAGTCACCACGCTTGGCAGGCAGTATTATGTTGTAACACACAAGGAAATGCTACTGCCTGTTCCTTGATATACGATTATTATAGATGATGTTATAACAATCGGGACCAACGGCTTAACGTGCTTTCCGAGGCATGGAGAGTAGTCCCGCAATCATCCAGCCCGGAAAGAAATCTTAGAATTTCGACAAAGATTTCTTGTTAGGTGTGGGGATCGAACCCATGACCTCCGAGATTCAAGGCGAGCCAAATACCGCTACGCTACGGAGGTTGTATTAATATAAAGATACTATAAACAGGAAAGATTTGATCGGTTGTTTGTTTGCATTGGACTCTTAACTACTGGACTGATTTCAAACATACTTTCGCCATTAAAATCCTATGTTATGCAGGACTCAGCAGGAGTAACATAAGCTATATTTTGGACCACAGAAGCATAACGACGGATGTACTATTTTCTTCAGAAGCATTTGGTCTTAGTGCCAGTTTACGATAAAGGCACATACGACTAATGTTTCTGACGTATAATGCCACATCCGACGTTATGCTTCTGAGCTCTAGATATAATTAAAAAGTTCCTTCAGGGACTTCGTAATTGAAATCTAGATTTTATAGACGCGGGTAAAATTGCGCTCAGGTAGATACTTTTTTTTTTCGGATGGACCTATTTAACTTTTGCTACTTCACCGGGCATAAAGGCGAGCAGAGCTCCAGCCTAGATAAATGGTTTAAACACTAAAAAACTAAGCAACCTGAGTAAGAGGGCGTCGCCTGTGTGACTTGGACCTCGGCTCAGGGCGGTCGCTGACAGGGATATTGAGGGATTATGGCTTTTAGTTTTTTTTAGCTTCTACGTGGACGGACGTAGTTAGCCACTAGGCTGTTGCTACTTTACTGGACATAAAGGCGAGCTGAGCTCCAGTCTTAGCGCGTAGCTACTTATCATAGTGTTATGATGTAATCTTGAAGATTCTTTAGCTGTAGAGCAAAAAATCTATTCTATTATCAAAGTCATTGTACTCAAATTATGCTACGGTTAAGCCGGTTTAACAAGTTTTTTTTGTCAAACATATGGTACTTTGGTAGTGATGTGCCACTCTGTTGTTATCGATACAAAAACTATCGATACTTAAGACTGCTAACAGCTCACCGAAATTTTCCTAAACTTTTTAAGGTAATTCCTTATGGCTAACCGTATTGAGATGAGGTCCAAGGCCCACAAGGCCCCTAACTTTATGTAAATATCGATAGTTTTTTTTTTCGGAAAATAATACTATCGCACGGTTTAGGTTGTTGTTTTTTTTTAGTTTTTTTTAGTTGGAGCCCCTATTGCCTATTTGTCCGTTGAAGTAACACTTTGAATTATTATGTAACTCTATAATTGGGACTCTGGAGCTCAATTCCCTTCATAAGTGAGACAATTTATCAGGTAGGCAAAGGTTTGGACACAACTGTTTACAAACATTTGAATTTCTTTCGCATATGCTTTGTTTGTCAGTACTATCTCAAATCTTGACCTCTGTAAATGAGACAACAAAATTTTAAACCTCTCTAATTGGAAAACTGAATAAATGAAAACCTTTTTAAAAGGTACAAAATCCTTGGTCCCTTGAGGCCCCAATTAACCAGGTTTCACTGTATAAAACAACATCGCTTCCCGCTGTCTGTCTGTACCTATGTATAGTTAGATCTTTACAACTACGCAACGGATTTTGATGCTGTTTTTTTTAATATAAAGATTGGCTCAAGAGGAAGGTTTATATATGTATAATACTGGCAATAACCATAGCAATCTGTATTGCACCCGTGTGAAGCCGGGGCGGGTCACTAATATATGAAATAAACATTAATTTATCTCACGGTTACTTGAAACAAATTTAATTGCATACGTAAGTTAAGACTGTTCTAAATTAAGAAATTTTTAGATATTTTGTCCAATTGTTCTCGGAGTTGCTTATAGTGTTTCTTCTCCGAGTGTCACAACGTAGTTAGATAGAGAACGTTCTATGCTTCAGACCCGATCCCAGCCCGCGCTGGTTGATCTTAATTGTATTTATAATATAATAAGCGACTATCGCATGCCATAACAACATTGGTAAATTTTATTTAATGACTTTATCGTTGAAATGTAAATTAATTTATTAGTCAAGATTGTTTTTTCTTTTCATTATCATTGTATTTGACTTATACTAATTACGATCGATTCGGCTACATTATCAATAAACATATTCAATGAATGTCCTCTAAGATTTTTGATTTGGAGAGTACAGATCCTCAAGTCCAGGAACATTGTAGCAACCACTGTTTCGACGTATTTCAAGAGAAGTAAAGTTTAGGTATTTGAGTCGTAATAATGTCGATATAAAATATTCCCTTCACTAATTGTAGTGAGTACCGTACGATTTTATTTGATGATTGTTTTTATTTTGCAAATGTCGACTTTATTTTATTGCTATATAGGTGCAATTTTCCTTGACAGAATTGAGCCATAACAAATTTGCGTATATATTAACCGAATTTTACCTTGGTTTGTAGTCTACACTTGTCAAGTCTGGCAGTTAAATTTATACCTTAAATTAATGTATATAGGTTCGAAGTTTGTTAAATATGTTCACTATTTACTATCCGTCAAGTTTGCCATCTAAATTGTTAGGTATATAGGTATTTTTTTAATTCGATCCGTGTTAGTACGAATTCGATAATGTTATGGTGTAATTTTAAACGGTAGACTTTATTGGTGACTAGGTTCCCGCGAGCGGTTTCACTTGCGTAACTTTCGATCCCGTGGGAAAGAAAGAAAGAAAGAAAGAAAATACATTTATTCAGCACAACACACAAGATATGACACAGTAAACATATAGTTAATGTACAAAACAATAAGACGCCTTGCATGTTCTGCCGGAAAAGTCGCCTCAGCATAGACTATGCGATGCCTAGCGCTGGTTTTCAGTTGGCAACTCGAGTAGTGACCCACGGACGAGGGATGTTACACTTTACACAGTATAAGTACCATTTATGCATAGTTGTAGAGAAAAAAAAAAAAAAAAAAAAAAATGAATAGAATACGTATATACCTATCACCTAACGTCAAACAAAAATAAATAGATTGAACAAGAGTATTTGTCCTTATAACTTCGTAAAGAACTATAGCACATGTTACTTCTGCATACAGTAAGTATCTTTCTAATGCAAATGGTGAAATAATTTTTAAAATGGTCCTGTAGTTCCTTAGCCTATTCAATGCAAACATACATACAGTTACTAATTTTTCCTCCTTCTAATTCTTCCTGACCCTTAGTTTGCTAAGAACCATCCGATGCCCTCGTAGACCCGAAGTCCGAGAGGCCCGCAATCTGTAAAGTAGGCCGACAGTTGCACAAAACCCCCTAAAATACTAAAGTCATAATCCCTCAATCTCATCGCCAGCGACCGCCCTGAGCCGAGATCCAAGCCCCACAGGGGACGCCCTCTTACGCTGGTTGCTTAGTTTGTAGTTTTTAAACCATTTATTAAGGACTAGCTTCCCGCGCGCGGTTTCACCCGCGTAACTCCCGTTCCCGTGGGAAATTCATATTAAAATAAAGCCGATGTCCTTTCTCAGGCTCTAGACTATATCTGTACCAAATTTCATTTAAATCGCTTCAGTAGTTAAGGCGTGATTACGTAACAGACAGACAGACAGACAGAGTTACTTTCATATTTATAATATTATACCTATAGTAAGAATATTAGTAAGGATTAGTAAGGATGGAGCTCTGCTTGCCTTTATGCCCGGTGAAGTAGCGAAAGCCTCGTGGCTAATTATGAATGTCCGTCCGAATAAAAAAACAAAAAAACCTTATAATATTAGTATAGAAAAGGATGAAGGAATTCAACAAAGTTCAGCCTTATTTTGTAGCTAATTAGGAGCGAATTGGTTTAGCAGTCTTTACTGATAGACACGTTAAAAGTACGTCAACGAAATTTCGACTTTATGTTGATGGTGTTAAGTTTGAAATTAGTTTGCGTTGGCAATGAGTTCTTATAGTTTATTTACCTATGTAAATTTTAACAAAGAAGTAGGTAGCTATTAGAATAGTGTAATAATATGGTTTGAATGACAATTGGTGTGTTACTATGCTGACGCCAAAGTCATGATAACCTTAGATAAATGATTCGACTAGATCATCATTATCAGCCCGTATAACGTCCACTGCTGAACATGGGCCTCCTCCTGAGGGAGGGATTTTGCCATAGTCACCACGCTTGGCAGGCGGATTGGTGACCGCAGTGTTACGTTATAATACACAGGGGAAACGCCGCTGTCCGTTCCCTGGTTCGTTTGTTATAGATGATGTTATAACAGTCGGGACCAACGGCTTAGCGTGCTTTCCGTGGCACGTCGGGTAGTCCCTCAACCAACCGGACCCGGAAAGAAATCTTACAATTTACACAAAGATTTCGTGTCCGATGTGGGAATCGAACCCACTTGATCCCAGATTAATAAATAGTTACTACGTAACAGATACATCACTCCCATACAAAAGTGAAAATACCTACGCTATAATAGCCTACAAAATCTTAATAATAATGCCTGCTGCTCAGAACGAGCAGAATTGTACCTTAAAAACGCGCACAAAGAGTCGAGACTGCGTTGCCCGCTGTGCGAGTCACGTACGCAAGAATGCGCTAGGGTTGTAGGTACCTATTATGATGACATTGCCCATTGCGTAAGTAACTACCTACTAGGAAAGGTAACTGCAGTAGGAATTACATATAAAAACTAAAGTTTTATAACTGACTCAAAAAACTCCTTAATTTATGTACTTACTTACTTATGGATCTACCTACTTATGTTCAAAGAAATAAATGGTGAAAAAATACATAATTATACAGGTATATACATTTAAAATACTATTCACCTTCCTTCGTCTCTCGGCAATGAAGAAAAAGACAAATTTTCATTTGTTTTTTTAAATTTAACCCCATTTACTGCACAATAATTACGTGGTTTCGGCGTTTCGAAGCGCAAGCGCAGAAGCATGCGGTACGAGCGCTCAGGCGGGCTTTCGACAGCCTTTTTTTTTTTCGGTTGGTCTACGTAGGTAGCCATGAGGCTTTTGCTACTTCACCGGACATAAAGGCGAGCAGAGCTCCAGCCTCCAGCCCAAAACTACAAACTAAGCAACCTGCGCAAGCGGGCGCCACCTGTGGGGCTTGTACCTCGGCTCAGGGCGGTCGCTGGCGAAGATATTGAGGGATTGTGACATTAGTATTGTGCAACTGTCGCTCTACTTTACAGTTCGCGGGCCTCTCGGACTTCGGGTCTACGAGGGCATCGGATGGTTCGTTCGACAGCCCTCTATCAGTTGTATCCTCGGGGACACACCGAGCGGTAAGCATATGACGCGTGACCTTGAGCGAGTTACGGAGGCCTGACTACATACCGCTGTCGTACTTGACAAATGCGACAAAAAATACTACCCGAGCCAGTCACGGTCTGTGCGAGGAATAGTTATATTAAGTGTTGGTTATAATCGAAGTAATATGCCAATATTAAGTTATGTATGTTTAATAATCCGACGTTTCGACATGGGTTACACCAGTCGTGGTCACGGATAGACTGATGAGTGTCAGCAAAGGCGTCTTTAAACAGCGCGGGTATCGGCATCTACTGCACTTGCTCGTGATACATTTTTTTTTTGCTACCCAAGTTTGTGTTTGGTACTCGTAAATATGTACCAATGTGGTCAACAGGAAAAATGTATTTAAAAATTTTCTGTGGCACTCGCGGACAATGTAAGTTGGTTGTTTACGTATCTAGAGCTCAGAAGTATACGGTCGGATGTGCCATGATACGTCAGAAACATTCGTCGTATGCGCCTTTATCGTAAACTGGCACTTACGACCAAATGCTTCTGAGGTATAATAGTATGTACGTCCTTATGCTTCTGAGATCTAGATTTGTTGCTGTAGATCAAGATTTTCTGACTACAATTAGGCTTGAACTACCTTCCGATGCCCTCGTAGACCCGAAGTCCGAGAGGCCCGAGAACTGTAGACGATAGCGACAGTTGCACAAAACTCCCCTAAACAACTAAAAGTCATAATCCCTCAATCTCATCACCAGCGGCCGCCCTGAGCCGATGTCCAAATCCCATAGGGGACGCCCTCTTGCGCAGGTTGCTTAGTTTGTAGTGTTTAAACCATTTATCTAGGCTGGAGCTACTCGCCTTTATGCCCGGTAAGTAGCAAAAGCCTCATGTGCCTGTAGATAAAGATTCCTGTCTATTATTAGGCTTGTCCTCAGGATGACTACCTTAGGCTGAACACCTTATATCTTCCTATGGGTGTCATTAAAGACGCCTAAGAAGTTTCCACCTTATATATTGGCAGCAGCATCTATCAGCTCAAAGATACTCCCATATTTATTTATCCTTATCCTTACTTTACTATACTTAATATTATAAATGTTAAAGTAACTCTGTCTGTCTGTCTGTCTGTCTGTTACGCAATCACACCTTAACTACTGAAGCGATTTAAATGAAATTTGGTACAGATATAGTCTAGAGCCTGAGAAAGAACATAGGCTATATTTTATTATGAATTTCCCACGGGAACGGGAGTTACGCGGGTGAAACCGCGCGCGGGAAGCTAGTTTACTATATGTGGGAAAACAAACAGTAGTACATTAAGGGTAAACAGTGTTGTCTTAACATTAAACTTAGCAAATATACTACCCACAACATTTTCCACAAATTACTATTAGACATAACAAAAACAAACTACTAGCAAACGTTAGCTGTTACAGGGCTAAATAAAAAAAGATAATGTAAAAAAGAGGTATTAACAATATTCTACAGGTAAAAAAAAAAAAAAACATTTACAAGTAACGCAAGTCTAGTATATAAATTAAAAATAAAACAAATTCATATTACTGCGATTGGTGCCGCCTGCCAAGGGTGGTGATTACGGCAATATCCATCAACGCCCTTTTGTTTTTGTTGTCCGGGCGGAAAAGCTTTTACGCATTCCCACCGCCGCTGCAGCGTATTCGCGCGCTGGCGGTGGGATATGTGGGACTCGCCCTCTCCATAGCAGTGGTATGCGACACTCATACCACGAGGAGAGGACCCTACACCACTAAAACCCAGACACTCCTTCCGCCGTTGGCGGAGGCCGGGTACGCATAAGCAATCCGGCCTCCTTCCCTCAACGACCCTGGCTTGCCAAGGTTCGTCAAAGAGGAGGCCTATGTTCAGCAGTGGACTTTACACGGGCTGACATAGTAATGTATGAGTCATAAAGTGTAGATTTTCATTATAGCTGTTTGTATGTATGTGTGAGCGGCATTGAATGTCAAATGCCCTTGGGCATTATCACGTTACGGTTTGATTCATTGTATGTACTTAAAATGTGTATTTCCTCTCTATAATAACACTTAATCAGATTGCACGAAGCTCCATAAAAACTGTGTTATTATGTCTCAATCATCCGACTGCCCTAAAACTCCAATAAAAAATGCTAAGTCTTAATTCCTCAATACTTCGCCAGCCTCCTTCTTGAAACTCCTTTAAAAAGCTAAATCATCATCATATGTCATAGTTCCTCAATCCTTTTTTTGTTGTTGCATTTACGCATTCCCACCGCCGCTGCAGCGTATTCGCGCGCTGGCGGCGGGATATGTGGGACTCGCCCTCTCCATAGCGTGGTATATGTGGTAAATTTATACCACGAGGAGAGGACCCTACATCACTTAAACCCCCCGGATACTCCTTCGATCCGCCGCCGTAGGCAGAGTCCTAGTACGCATAAGCTATCCGGCCCCCCGACTTACACCAGCGTAAACCATCAGGAACACTGGGCATGAAGTCTTAAAAATTCTATTTTGTCCGTCAGTTAGATTATCAAAAAATATTGGACAAGTATATATTTTTTTGCTCCATAAACAAAAAACCGGCCAAGTGCGAGTCGGACTCGCGCACGAAGGGTTCCGTTTCAGTTACAAGTGCGTACCTATTTTTGATATCAAGAATAAATAAAAAAGCGTATGTTTATGAAATGAAATGTTATTTTATATTTTTATATTCGAGTTCATTGAATGAAAGCTAAATTGCGGTTTACGATTTTTGACGTATTAAAAAAAAACTACTTACAAGATCTCGTTCAAACCAATTTTCGGTGAAAGTTTGCATGGTAATGTACATTATATATTTTTTTTAGATTTATCATTCTCTTATTTTAGAAGTTACAGGGGGGGGACACACATTTTACCACTTTGGAAGTGTCTCTCGCGCAAACTATTCAGTTTAGAAAAAAATTACATTAGAAAACTCAACATCATTTTTGAAGACCTATTCATAGATACCCCACACGTATGGGTTCGACGAAAAATGTTTTTTTGAGTTTCAGTTCTATGTATGGGGAACCCCAAAATTTATTGTATTTTTTCTATTTTTGTGTGAAAATCTTAATGCGGTTCACAACATACATCTACTTGCCAAGTTTCAACATTATAGTTCTTATAGTTTCGGAAAAAAGTGGCTGTGACATACGGACGGACAGACAGACAGACAGACATGACGAATCTATAAGGGTTCCGTTTTTTGCCATTTGGCTACGGAACCCTAAAAATGACGAATTTACAGCCCGTTGCAATTTCGTGTAACGTCACTATTAGGTACAATTTTAACAAGTAGTGGGGCATTTTCAATTATAAGTGTACCCTGTTAAAATTACGATATTTTTTTTAAAGTTGTGTTTTTAATATGTTTAAAGATCTCAACCTGTACTTCATAGTATGACGGACTGGAGATAGTATTTTATTTTTAATAAATTTTAAATCCTCTGTGTTTCATATTCCTGAGCGCGTTCTAATTTCAGTTTTTCCCTATATCGTTTCGTCATTTCCGCTCCACTTAGTGGCATAGTAAGATTTATTAAAAAAAATACCTGAAAATAAAATATTGCACATTGTAGCTATGTAATCCTAGCTTTATGTGTCAGTTTGGTGACATTTGTAGTCAGTCCTATGTGATGGAATAAAAATGTCACCAAACTGACGTCACATTCGCGGGTAAATATTAAAGAAAAATGTTTTCTAATCACAATTAAATATTTAGTAAGAATAAAACATGTGAAAATATTTGTAAGTTTTATCTGATTCGGTTGAAACAGTTGTAGGATGTAAAACGTTCTATATTAACAAGGAAATAACGTCACTAACCTGACAAAAAAACTGGAGACAGCTGCCGACACAAACAATAACACCCTTTAAGTCAAGACACTGCCGCTATTTATTTTTTTTTAAATTTTGGCCGTGATCACTGATATAGTACTAACATAGATGGAGGGTTAAACAGCAACCAAAAACGGTTATATCACGCTATTCTTACATATGACCTTCATAGAATACCAGAAAAGGATGCATATATGGCGCCCCTTTCGTAAATTTGTAGGTTGTCACTAGTTTGCGATTTTGTCAAGGATGTGATAGTCGATAATTTATATATCGATAGAACTAGAACTCGATTTCAAAAATTAATCGATCACTTATTTGAATTAAATGTTAATTTTTTATTTTTAATATCACTGTATTTGACCCATCATCGGTACGATCGATGCGTAAACATTATTAATGAAAAGTTTCGTTTTATTTCAAATTTTAATCATTAACCTGCTATTTATTTCGAAACTATTTTTACGATTTACAGTAATATCTCACCGTAACAATAATAGGTACATTATATTTAGATGAGGTATATTGAATTAAAAAGTCCCTGAGGGAACGGTAGCTACGCGAGCGAATTCGCACGGGAATGTGACATAGATATAAATAAGAAAAACTATTTAAATAAACAACATAAATGATTTAATTCGGCGCTTAGTTATTTATACTTGTCAGAATCACAATGTTAAAACTATAGCTTAGATTATTCTTGCTTAATTTATAAATTAAGCAACTAGGTAACTTCAATATTAGGGCATTTGACGCGGCCTGCCTCATTGCGGGGTCTCATCCGTGGGACCTTGAGGCGGAGGTTTTGGCCGCAGCATTTGGCCGCTGGAGGTGTGAGGGGGCGCGTTCTGGCCGCGATCCCTTCCCGAAGGGTGTAAACCCTCCGGAAATGGTAGGAGCGGCTAGAGGCCGCGCCGCGGAGGTGGAGGCGATTCGGCCCCATCTAAATAAATAATAAATAATTTTATCAAGTGATCTATTCTTTTACCCTTGAATTTAAAATGGGCAACTGTAATATAGACATAGCATTATTTTTTAATCGCCTCCATTTAACATTTGTGTTAGAGATAAATTAATTTACATAAAATAGTTGAAATAATTCGACTGTGTTTTTTCCATTTCCAATCCTGTCTAGCAACAGTAGCAACACGTCGTATCCACTTATTTCTATAATTTTAGTTCTGGGGAAATCTGTATTAAAACATAAACTACCATTATAACTTCTCTATATATTTATACAACTTTCCTACTTACTGCCTGTTAAATAATACAGTGGCAAAATCTTAACAAATAAAATTTTCTACTATTACCTTTAGATTAATAAAAATAGCGGTTACAGCTATTTTGATTTAATCTAAGTTTTCAATTTTTACCATATCGATACTTTCGATACCTACATCACTAGTAACAGTAGTAACCTAAAAACATTTCGAATCAAATATACGTATTGTGCTTAAAATCCCATCTAAGCTATGTTTTACATGTTGAAACTTGAAATATCCATGTTATATTATTATAAGATATAAGATTTATCGACTTTATATCATACATTTACCAAATAATAAAGATATAAACTTACCGATGAAATGTTACACAAACAGGATCATTTTGCTTCTTTCCGGAATGTGAAACGCATCCTTCAATATTACACGATATTTTGTTAGTTATAATCTACAACATATACCTACAATAATTGTAATTTAATTTATTTTCGTCGCAAAATCGTTAAAATTATTCACTGCTGCAGCGAATACACAAATGTAAACAATGTACATAAATAATGCGACTAAAATCAGTTTAAGTCACCTTGTATGACGTCTATATGTCAAGTTACTACTTTCATGCACAGCCGTATAATAAGAAGTCACAAATGTCAAAAAAGAGGTCACTTTTAAATTTGGCGTGGAAACCTTGGAACCTTGCAACAATGTAAGCTATTAAAATAATCACTGACTCTTTCGCTCTTAAGTAAAACATGTATTAATTAGAGCGAGACCAAAAGAAGATTTTTGCTGTTGCTACAAACCAAAATTAGCCTGGTTTCTATGCCTATACTTATTCTGAGGCCGTGATCTTCTTCACTTAATGTTGCCATTTAAATTATTATGAGTTCCTTTAGTAATTATTTTGAATAACTGGAACCGTCACTAAACTGACATGTCCGACCGGTATCAATTTAGAACATTTTTTGAAAATGTATTGTGGCCTGTGTTATTATAGTTTAAATTGTATAAATTTAATTTATGTGACGACAAAGATATACACTATGAACACACCAAAACTTTTAAATGTATTCGTAGTAGTATTTTAGTAATTTTGGTCAATTCAATGTGGGCAATGGGTGGGACATGCCAAAAACAGTTACTATGAATATTTGAAATACGCATAAATGAATAATTAATACGTGTTTTACCTGGATTTCAGATGAATTCATCAATTTAATGAATAATTTACTTTTTTATTCCATAAATTAAACCATATGCCCATGATTTATTTTGCTATAAAATTTTGAATAAGTGGGACAGTCTCAAAATCGCGGGTACACTTAAAAGTGAAAATGCCCAGTGACGTCATAAGCCCCCCTCTCCTGAACTTTATATCTTTGTCAATTATTGTTCCGTACCCGAAGGACCTCTTATAAAGTTTAGATTTAAAAACCTACGTAGTTACGGAACCCTAGAAATGATTGATAGTAATAATCTTGGTACTTGTACTCTTATAGTAACAAACATTCTTGGTACTTGTCTTCATAACAGAACTGAATTGTATCGCGCATTGACCCGAGCGGCCAATCAGAGGCGCCTGTTCATTGTCCGGGATTAGGGTTGCCAGTTTGATGACAGGAATATTCCTAATGTGTAGGGATATTTTTGAATCTCTATTTTTTTTTTATTTTTATTTATTTGCACATACACACAGAAGATATAAATACAACAAGACGGACAAACAGCAATGTACAAAGATACTACTTATTTCTTAAGAAATCTCTTCCAGTAGACCTGTGAGAGGAGAAGTCAGAAGTAGAAAAAATTAAAAGCGTGTAGCTATACACATACATACAATAAATACATACATAAGCTCACGCCTTTTTCCCAGCGGGGTAGGCAGAGAAAATGGACCTCCACTTGCTACGATCCCTACACACATCTTTCGCTTCATTCACTCTCATAACATTCTTCATACAAGCACGTCGGTTTAGGGTGAATCTTATTTGACCATTTGCGAGGATGTCTCCGATTTGGTCAGAGAACGTTCGTCGAGGTCTTTCCCTTCGCACTGCGCCACTCACACTTGCCATGTATACCTGGTTTTTCAATCTTTCTACATAAATACATACATACAATATAATCATAAATTGCATACTATAGGTATATGAACTCCATATTATCGTATAATAACAATTTGGATCAACGGCTTGATTTACTATCCGAGGCACAGAGGGTAATCCCTCGAACCGGGAAGAAATCTTGTGGTCTGATATCACAAAAAACTTGAGTCATCATCGCTATCAACCGCCTTGAACTGAAGTCCAACTTTCACAATGGACGCCCTCTTGCGCAGGTTGCTTAGTTAGTAGTTTTTAAACCATTTTTTAAAGCTGGTGCTCTGCTCGCCGTTATGCTCGGTGAAGTAGCAAAAGCCTCGTGGCTAACTAAATAATGTCCGTCCGAAAAAAGTGAACCTTTGGCTATGGAATTATTAATCTATATCTATATCTACTAATATTACAAAGAGGAAAGATTTGTATTTTTGTGTGTGTGTGTGTGTGTGTGAGAGTATGTTTGTAATGAATAAACTCAAAAACTACTGTGCCGACTTCAAACATTCTTTCACCATTGGAAAGCTGCATTCACCCTGAGTGACATAGGCTATATTATAATGCTAGTAAGATATAAAATTGGTATGGATTGTATGATGTGGTAGCCCTACGAGGAGTAGCTACGCAATGACTCTTGAACACAATTGATGTAATGACTCGATGTTATTGGGGGAATGACTTTGTGTGTAACATCTTGTTTAAGTAAACTACCTCTGTGGCACAGCGGTGTAAGACTCTCAGAAGTGGCCGTAGCCCAATGGCTAACGGCAATGGAAACATGAAGGGTTGTAAATGTGTAACAGGGTCCCGTATAGGGAACTTATGACAAAAACGCAATTAAAATATCACAACTTCCGTAGCGTAGCGGTATTTGGCTCGCTTTAAATCTTGGAGGTCGTGGGTTCGATCCCCACGCCGGACAGTTAATCTTTGTGTAAATTCTAAGATTTCTTTCCGGGTCTAGTTGGTTGTGGGACTACCCTTCGTGCCTCGGAAAGCACGTTAAGCAGATGTTCCCGATTGTTATAACATCATCTATAATAATCGTATAACAAGGAACGGGCAGCAGCGTTACCTTGTGTGGTACAACATATTACTGCGGTCATCAATCCGCCTGCCAAGCGTGGTGACTATAGAAAATACCCTCCCCGGGAGGATGCCCATGTTCAGCAGAGTGGACGTTATACGGGCTGATGGCGATGATGATGAATAGACACAAGGCTCGGGGTTTCTCTACGAGATCGAATCAGAAATGAGGAGATATGTAAAAGAACGCGGGTTACCGAAATAGCCCAACAGATTAGTTCGTTGAAGTAGCAATAGGCAGCCCCTATAGCACGGAGAACAGATGGCCGTTGGGGCCTAAAATTTCTCAGTTCCGTACCATTTTCAAGAACTACCTGTTAGGCAAAAAAAAAAATGTATATATGGGCCCTGAGCCGAGGTCCAAGTCTCACAAAGGACGCACTCTTGCGCGGGTTGCTTAATTTAAAGTTTTTGAACGTTTTATTAAGGCTGGAGCTCCGCTCCCCTTTATGCCCGGCGAAGTAGCAAAAGCCTCGTGACTAACTAAGTTTTTTGAATTCATGGAATTACTGATTGTGTATCTTAACATGTAGACTACATTTACCGCTTACCAAATGTAGGGTCGTATGTTTGTTTATCATTTATTTATATAAATAAATAAATAAAAAAAGTTTTTATTCACGTAAACCTATTACAGGCATTTGTAAATAGTCAAAACATATTTGGCTTATTTTCGATTTAATTAATCAATTTTATTTGTTTATTGATACGTATAATAATAGTTTATATAACTTTAGCCTAAAAGCTGTCAGGTATGAAAGTACAATATTATTTTATTATTTTATATCTATGATTAAATCTAAGTTCTGTCCTTTGAGTATGTTATTATTTAGACGGACCATAAGTATCTCGACGAACGCGCTTTAGTGCTACCACCGGATCCAATACGCCCCAAATGAGAAGATCCGGCGAAACAAACTCAGTGGGGTTATCCTACTGCCGGTTTCAGCGCGGCCTCATCGAGACGATCCGGCGAAACATACTCAGATGGGCATGTCCAAGAAGTTTAGGTCCAGTTACTTTTATTATTTAGTTGGCATTCACAATTTACCAATCGGTTGTCTTTATACGAATTTTATTTACATTTTCATTAAAAAACAGATTAAATAATTTATTTAAAGACAGAATATGTAAAAGAACAAAATATATATAACGGGCCCCCAACGAGGGATATACACATTACATAGTACCTACTTAACAATTAGCGTTTTACAATATTTGAGGTAGTGCATTCCCTCAATTATAGGAGACCACATCATGCACAATATTCATTTATAACTTAGTACTATCTTAAAGAGTATTTCAAATAATTATTAATGAATACATTTATTATCTTCTTCTTCTATCTTCTTCTTCTATATATATAAAAGAAAGTCGCGTTAGTTACACTATTTATAACTCAAGAACGGCTAAACCGATTTGGCCGAAAATTGGTAGGGAGGTAGCTAAGATCTGGGAGAAGGACATAGGATACTTTAGGGTAGGGTAGGGTAGGGGTAGGGTAGAGGTAGAGTAGGGTAGATGTAGGACACCGCGTATCCCTACTCATATCCAGTAATAACAAAAAAACATTAAACATAAATAAAAAAATAAACGAAATCCTGTCCACAACAATTGACTGGATGAATAACCATAATTTAGAACTGAACTTTAATGAAACAAAATTAATTACCTTTCACCCATATCTAAAAGCCCCATTAAAACTAAACTTCACACTTAACAACACTACTCTTGAACAAGTTAACGAATTTACTCTACTTGGTTTAACAATAGACACACATCTAAATTGGAAATCCCATCTTCAAAAAATAAGAGCAAAACTATCCAAATTTGCTTATGCCTTACGAGAAATAAAAAAGACAACAAACATACAAACTGCACTTGTTACCTATTATGCATATGCCCATTCGTGGCTTAGTTATGGAATCATACTATGGGGAAATAGTACGGACACAGACACGATATTTACTCTACAAAAGAAACTTATCCGTATAATAGTAAATATTAAACAAACTGATAGCTGCAAATCACATTTTCAGGAACATAAAATTCTTACCCTTACTTGCCTCTACATTTTAGAGATAAGCAAATTTGTAAGAAAATATCCACATTTTTATGACACACGAGGAGAGAAACAAACAAAATACACTTTCAGACATAAAAACAGACTTAACCTGCCCCAATCCAAATTACAAATACACTCATCCAGTCCTATGGTTATGTCCATAAAAATCTACAAAAAATTACCAAAAATTATAAAAAATGAGGCTAATATAAATAAGTTTATTAATAAATTAAAATATTTCCTATTAAATAAATGTTATTACTCTATAAATGAATACTTCAATGATAAAACAAATAATTAATTATAAATTTTAAATGTACCTATCTATATTATTTAAAACATAATAAACATAGAGCATAACTAAATATATATGGAAAATATAAATAATAAATATCTAAAAATATAATATACTAAATATATTTAAAAAACTAGTTTCTAAGTTAATGTTAATAAAAATAAACACAATACAATTAAAAAAAAAATATATATATATATATATATAAATATAATAATAATAATTAATGATTAAAATAGCTGGCCCTACTTCCTCTCTTCCGTTTTTGCTGTGCCCGACAGGGTCCATGTTGGATCTAAAAAATTGATATTATCTGTAACACCTTATGTAATACCTACACGTGGAATGCATTAAAATATTTGAGTTTGAGTTTGAGTTTTAGATTTTGAGGCGGTACGAAGTTTGCCGGGCCAGCTAGTTTAGAATGAAAAGTGTGATATAGCTATGAATTAATTATTATTGATTATTGAAAATTATATAAAATAAATTATTATTGTTGCATTAATTATAATTATGAATAATAATTGGTAATTCGTTAATGGAATATACGGGATAAAAAAAATACAGGTGTATGAATAAAGACGTGAATAAAATCATCGACCTTATTACTGACTAGATTCCCGCGCGCGGTTTCACGGGTTTAGGCGTATATGGTCAGAAACGCAAATTGACAGATTCGCAAAATGCCAAATGTTGGCACTAACACGCAAATGGTCAGAAACGCAAAAAGACAGATTCGCAAAATGACAGAATCGCAATATGACAGATGCGCAAAATGCCAGATCTTAGTTTTACGAGTGTTTTAACCATTATATTTGTTTCTGTTTTTTTTGTTTAACTTTTATACACAACAACATGCTACTTAAGAAAAGCTTACTGATGGCGCCATCTATTGACAAGTAATGTAATTAATTAATAGTTTACGATCGATTCAATGACATAATATACATATATTAATATAATTATAATAATTACTTTATAGTGGATATATTTATTAATACAATAATAATTTATATTAGCAGTAATTACATAATAACGTAATTATATAAAAAAAACAATTGCATAAACAAAACGTACAAGTTAGTTAGTTATAGTGGGTACAACAAAAAAACTCTGATCTTATGACTACCTTCTAATTCCATTATCTATCAAACTTAACCAGTGTGAATTTACTGCAAAATACGAAAGTATATAATATAAATAGTACATTAAAGGGAAAACCGCAGTTTCTTCCTTCTGGATGATATCACACACCTCGGATTTGTTTATTATTAGAGTGTTCATCGTTTTATAATGGAAGGTGGTGAGGTTTTGCATTTTGAAAAGAATCAAAAAGGAAAGGACACGCTTTTGTGTGAAGGATACCGTTATACTATAAATGTACGTAATAAAAATAATACTACAAACTGGAGGTGCGTCAAACGTAGTGAATGCAGTGCGTCAGTGACTGTAGATAATGAAAGTAAAAATATAACTCGGAAAAGTACACACACATGTATAGCAGAACCAAAAGCCAACGAGGTGTTTATTGCCAAAAATAAATGCAAAAAGGAAGTATGCGATGATTTGGGTCCGATACAACCCATATATGAAAAAAATTTCGAAGCTTTAAAGGACAAAGGTTCAAAGTTCAAAGGAGACCCTTACAGTCTGTTTGTTGATTTAATTTTTGAAAATTCATGTTGGTTTATACTAACAAATAAAGAATTTGGTTAATAATCATTTGTTGATTTTTATTTAATTTGTGATTTATCGAACCTGGCATTATGCGTTTCTGTCATTTTGCGAATCTGTCATTCCGCGAATCTGTCATTCCGCGAATCTGTCATTCTGCGACACTTGGCATTATGCGGTTCTAAACCGTTTCACGCGGTAACTCCCGTTCTCGTGTGAACTTCATTATTAAATATAGCCTATATTAATCAGTGATAATATAGCATTCAAATGGTGTAAGAATTTTTAAATCGGTCCAATACTTTTTGAGCCAGTTCGTTACAAACATACATACAAATCTTTCCTCTTTATAATATTAGTATAGATAAAAAAATACATTTGTCCTCTCTCTTAAGAGTCAACATCATAAATATAAATATACTTATATCAAGATCATACATTCCAGACGGCAAATATGGCGACGATTATCTTACAACAGTAAAACAATTACGCACGTTGATAAAGAATATAATTCAGGGTCAGGATTCTGCTAATTTGAAAACGCTTCAAACGGATCGCAATGGAGTTTCGGTAGGTTCTAGGCCAGGGTTTGTCAAACTTTCGGCTCCACGAACCCCTGTTAAAATTTCCAGGTGACACCGAACCCCTAACCAAGTAAAGAAATCCCCGCGCCCCAGAGAAAATAATAAAATTGACTTGAAGAAAACGCCTGCCAGTTATCAAGCCACCATTACGTAAATCTTGTCGCGAACCCCACTTTGAGAAACCCTGTTCTAGGCCATCGGATTGCTCATTCGTACCCGGCTCCCGCCAACGGCGGATCGAAGGAGTGTCCGGGGGGTTTTAGTGGTGTAGGGTCCTCTCCTTGTGGTATGAGTTTAGCATACCACCGCTTTGGAGAGGGAGAGTCCCACATATCCCACCGCCAGCGCGCGGATACGCTGCAGTGGCGGTGGGAAAGCGTAAATGCATTTCCCCCCGGACACAAACAAAAAAATGGTGACAGTTACTTTTTAAATCGGTCCCGTATTTCCGGAGCCTCATCATCATCAGCAGCCCGTATAACGTCCACTGCTGAACATGGGCCTCCTCCCGAGCGAGGGTTTTTGCCAGTCACCACGCTTGGCAGTATTATGTTGTGCCACACAAGGAAACGCTGTTGGCCGTTCCCTGGTATACAATTGTTAGAGGACGTAAGAGGCTTAACGTGCTTTCCGAGACACGGAGGGATGTCCCTCAGCCAACCAGACCCCGGAAATAAATCTTAGAATCTACACAAAGATTAAGCTAAGCTACGGAGGTTGTGACAGACATTTTACTTAAATTTTTATCGGAATCGAACCCCCTGAAATCATAATCATTGATGAGTCACTCAATGTCACGCGACTTTTATCAATGTACAAACACACCCACTTACTGTTGTTGTGGGACGATGAGCCACGAAACTGGGTTATTATTTATATTGAGTTGTTTACGATTTTGTTATCTGTCTCTTTTTAACTGGCTGTTAAATCGGCACGTTCATAATTTAGCGTTTTCAGATTTAGGATTAAAAAAAAAATGCGGGATTCATACTTCGACAGCGAGAAAAATGTATAATTTTATACTACCTACTATCGCGATCACTACCACTTCGTAAATCTACTATTCACTCCAGTTGCACCCTGAGCGTTGGTCCTAATCCCTTAAGGTGCCCTCAGGTGGATGTCGCTTAGGCCTTGGCCGGATTCTTGTATGTTAATTTTGTACCTGTTACCTTTAAGGTATTCTACAATAATGTGTATAATTGTCATTTATCGCACGACACACGGACAGACGGATTAATAAATCTGTAAGATCAAATAATGTTAACATTGTTATTGGCTACTTAAGTGATTCTTTAGTTAAATTTAGTATTACACAGTGTAATTTTGACAAGTACAAGTGTATGTAAATACTTCAGTGCTGAATAAATTTCATTATTTCATTAAACTCGAAAACTACTGAACGGATTTCGATAATTCTTTCACCAATACACCATTATCATCATCATCATCAGCCCGTATGACGTCCACTGCTGAACATGGGCCTCCTTCCTGGGGAGGGTATTTGCCATAGTCACCACGCTTGGCAGGCGGATTGGTGACCGCAGTATTATGTGGTACCACACAAAGAAACGCTGCTGCCCGTTCCTTGATATACGTTTATGATAGATGATGTTATAACAATCGGGACCAACTGCTTAACGTGCTTTCCGAGGCACGTAGGGTACTCCCTCAACCAACCAGACCCGGAAAGAAATCTTAGAATTTACACAAAGATTTCATGTCCGGTGTGGGAATCGAACCCATGACCTCCGAGATTTAAGGCGAGCCAAATACCGCCACCGTACGGAGGTTGTCATTAATACAAAGCTACATTATTCCTGAGTGCACCCGTTCGAAGCCCGGGCGGGAGATAGTTTTTTTTTGTTTTGTTTTATATAGTTAGTTATTAAATACATATGTTTCGTTTTATTATCAGTTTGGTTAAGGTCGATGCAGGTTCGGATCTAACACTTAAGGCTTGAAGGTTATTGCTAAGTTGTCACTCGGCCACCTGTTGATTTGACCCACTGAGCCACATGTGCAAAAATATGTCTATTTACCGTTTATACAAGTGGTTTAGGTGTAAAATTGTCAAATTTATATACTTACCAGCTGACCCGACAGACGTTGTCGTGTCTTAACTAAAACTCTATTAAATTGAACTTTTAATAAAAGGCATGATAGCAGCACGCATTCTGTCAATGTTATGTCAAACGTCATAAGATTAGATTAAAAAGTTAATAATTATCAAAAGCGTTATGGTTACATTAGATTTATTATGGTGGTCAAGTTTTCTTAATTTTTCTAATTTTTCGCGTAATTATTTTTTTCTTTTAATAAGAACCTTCTCCTGACAATAAAGAATACAACAAAAAAAAATTAAAAAAATTAAAAATTACCAAGTGAAACAGGGATTCATTTTTATATCAATGAATCGCTGCGCCCCGCGGTTTTACCCGCGATACTCTGCTCCAGTGAGTCGGAGCACGATGTTTTGTAGCATAAATGTTAATCCAGCGTTTAACCTATCCCGGTGCAAAATTTCAGCCGATTCCGTTCAGTAGTTTTGGCGTGAATGAGTAACAAACATCCATCCATCCATCCATCCATACTTACAAACTTAACTTAACACTTATTTCACGGACATTTGTTAGATAGCTAAAAAGATCCTTATTTTACTCAGTCAAAGTCGCGAGCAGTAGCTAGTACATTAAAATAATAATAATTATTATGTTTTATATTATTTTTCTAATAATTAATTAGTTTCTTGGCCACTAACCCTGGCCTGCTTATCCAGCGTATAAAACGCGATGACTATTTCCGTTGTATATTTTAAACCGTAAAAAATACGTAAAATCAAATATCGGAATTTGATCCTGATCTCATTAAGTAATCTATCGACAGTTGCACAAAACCCCCTAAAATACTAAAAGTCAGAATCCCTCAATCCCTGGTTAGCGACCGCTCTGGGAGATCCTAATCCCACAGGGGACGCCCTCTTGCGCAGGTTTCTTAGTTGTTTAGCAGTAGCAAGAGCCACGTGGCTGATTATATAAATATCCGTCCAACAAAAAAACATAGCTTAGGTAAATATCGCCCATCAATGTCACTATACAAATAAATAAAATTGGAGTGTCTGTTTGTTTAAACAACCGCATGTAGTAAACATGCCAAAATATCATTTTCAAAATTGTTGTCTGTGTGTCTGTATGTTTCTTCCGATTTTCTGATTTTGACGGGACTTGACGCTGACAGATAGCTGTTATAATACGGAGTAACTGAAATAACTTTTTTGTTGAATTCCTCGCGGTCGTACACGCGGGCATAGCTAGTTGTGACATATAAATGATTCGTGACGACACTTAATGCCTAAAGGTCTAGTCGTTTGGACAAAGTCCTAATAATTACTCTGTTTCAATTTATTTACGGAATTTTCCTCAATCATTGCATTCACATTCGACCTCGTATTAAACTATCAAGTATTCAGGTCGCCCTCCAACGTTAATAGCTCAAATACATGGATAGATGTAGTATAATGAACCGTAATGAAAAATTCTGACACATTCAGTAAAGTGGCTTACCGAATGTGTCAGAATTTGGGTCTCCTGGAGTGCATAAGACAGACAATTTTTTCGCTAAAATGTTGTGTTAACTTTTTCACAAAATATGATGAAGTGAATTGAACAAACCTGACACATTTGGCAAAGTAAATTACCGAATTTGTCGGAATTTTTGTCTCTTGCAGAGCAGAAGTCGGAAAACTTATTCACTCAGATTTTATGTTGCTAAACTTTTTCACTTAGATGATGAATCAAATTGAAAAATTCTGACACATGGTAAAGTACCTAATGTCTCAGAATGACAGAAAACGTTTCGTTTACACACTGCTCTTTACCTGGTAAACGATTGACATACATGATGTTGTGATAATTTGGAGCAACGGTTGAACGTGCTTTCCGACGCACTGAGAGTAATCCTTCAACCAACCAGACCCTCCGATGTCCTCGTATACCTACCCGAAGTCCAAGAGGCCCGCATACTGTTAAGTAGAGCAACAGTTGCACAAAACTGCCCTAAAATACCAAAAGTCATAATCCCTCAATCTCATCGCCAGCGACCGCCCTGAGCCGAAGCCCCACAGGGGGCGCCCTCTTGCGCAGGTTGCTTAGTTTGTAGTTTTTAAACCATTTATTAAAGCTGGAGCTTTGCTAGCCTTTATGAAGTGAAGTAGCAAAAGCCTCCTGGCTACCTAAGTAAGTCCATCCGAAACCCGAGACCCGGCAAGAAATCTTAAGATGATTTCTTGTCCGGAGCCGGAATGGGATCCACGACCTCCGTACTTTCCTACCACTGCGCCACGGAGGTTGTAATAATTTTATACACACCGATAAAATAAAATAGCAATTTTAAGAAATGAAGCGTAAGATTGGTTACCACCTATTTAACGCTACTCAAGTGTAATCGCTTTTTAATCTTACTGATTGCTACACATTGTTATGTAGTGTCATGCACGATGATGCACGATGATTGTCTAGTGGTTTCTACGATTAATTTATCAGCTCATTGACGTACACTGCTGAACATAGGCCTCCTCCAAGAGACCTAGGTAAGCCAGGGTCAATGAGGGATTAAAAAAAAAAAACATTTTTATTTACGTAAATTTATTACAGGCAAATATGCAGTCAAAACAATAATTTAGTATTAATCTATGTATAATTTTAACATTTTATTAATAAGCATATTAAGCAGGTATTTTAGTTATTGTTTTTAATAATGTTTTAGTCTTAACTATATTGTGTCCAATAACTTCTTCTGTCTATATAAAGTAATACCCCGGGCTTACGCGATAGGTGGGACCACGGGATAGCCGTGTAAGTCAAATTCGCGTAAGTCGGGGTTCAACTTTCCCTATAAATACATATAAAGTAAGTGTAATCGGGACCAGAGTCTAAAAAAAACAATAGATCAGAAGAAACATGTTTAATAATACGTTAAATTATAAATGATCTTTACATTATTATACCATAATGCTAACATGGTTTCCATCTAAGCGATAATACCGTGACGTTTGAATTCATAGAGAAAGATTTTTACTTATTATTCCGGTCGATCAAATATGATTGCTAATTCCTTTTTTTATTTTAGATTCAAAGTCCCTTAAGTTTATTATGATAAAATTTTAGTTGACACTCGAAAATACAGTGTTTTTCGTTTCATGCTAGGTTAGGTAATTTTAGATTCAAAGTCCCTTAAGTTTATTATGATAAAATTTTAGTTGACATTCGAAAATACAGTGTTTTTCGTTTCATGTTAGGTTAGGTAAGCAGTTAGCAGTTTAACTTGGATTAAACCAAACACGCCGATGCGCGTAGTGATCAAAAATAAAAACCGCGTATCTCCGAATTCGCGTAAAACGGGGTAGCGTAAGTCGGGGTATTACTGTATATTATATTTTATTTGTTTAATGTTTACTAGCAGAATTTTTGCCGTGTACGAGGGGTTATCAAGAATACTAATTCTTGATAACCCCTCGTGCTAAGCTAAAATGCTTGTGTTACAAGTGGGTTCACGTCGGTAGTGCAATGGGTGGGGTTCGAAGTCCGACGCCCTAGCCATTGGGCTACGGCCGCTTATTAAAACACAACGATAAAATAAAATAGCTATTTTAAGAAATGAAGCGTAAGATAGTTATCACCTATTTATCGCTACTCAAGTGAAATCGCTTTTTAATCTTACTGATTGCTACACATTGTTATTTAGTGTCACGATGGTTGTCAAGTGGTTTCTACGATTACTCTATCTTACTTACTCTTACTCCTCCAAGAGACCTTGGCAAGACAGGGCCGTTGAGGGATCCCGCCGCCTACCGCCCTAGGCTCGGCTTCGGGGAGTAGGGCACATGGGCACCGCTCCCTTCGAGGCTGTCTCATGAGGAGTAGGGACGCCTCTACACCCCAGGCGTACCTATAATTGGGCAAATGGGCCACTGTAAGTGTGGCCCAGGAGATCCCGTGGTGCGTACTGGCCGCGGGTGCCGTCGGGGGGCCGGATTGCTTATGCGTATCCGGCCCCCGCCAACGGCGGATCGAAGGAGTGTCCGGGGGGTTTTAGTGGTGTAGGGTCCTCTCCTCGTGGTATGAGTTTAGTATACAACGCTATGGAGAGGGCGAGTCCCACATTTCCCGCCGCCAGCGCGCGAATACGCTGCAGCGGCGCCGCGGCGGTGGGAATGCGTAAATGTATTTCCCCTCAGACAAAAAAAAAAAATAGGTTCGTTGAGGGACGATGCCGTAATCATCACGCGTGGCTTGATGATCGTACTGAGATGGTGAGTATCGTTGAGCTGATAGATGCTGCTGCCCATCTATCAGGGCAGGGTGTATGTCCGTCCGAGCTTAGTCCGTCAGTAAGATTACCAAAAAATATTGGACATGTATTTCTTTTTTCGTTCCTCAAACAAAAATATGAAGATATAGCGCGTTGAAATTTCGTGTGACGTCACTTCTAGGTACAATTTAACCTAATAGTGACGTCACAAGCCCCCCTCTCCTTTACTTTACAGTTTGTTGTTGCTTTGTATCTTTGTAAATTTTTATTGATTTAATAAATAAAAAAATACGTGTCCAATATTTTTAGGATTCCGTATTCTAAAAATAAAATAAAATAAATATTTAAGAGGGGCCCCCATACAACAAACATTTTTAATGCCTTTTTTTTGCTCGATATCAATATCGGCAAAGAACCCTTCGTGCGCGAGTCTGACTCGCACTTGACCAGATTTTTAGTAATCTAACTGACGGACTAAATAGATTATTGTTATTAAACACTGGAATGCGCTCCCTCTTGATGTTAGAAAATCCACTAATAAGTTTATTTTTAAACGTAAAGTCCGTGATCTTCGACATTATAAGAATGAAATTCGTCTGTTCCAAATAGATCTCCTAATTAGTATTGTATTATATATATTAATGTATGTATGTATTTAAGTATGTAAGTATATATGTTGATGTAGGTATTAATATTTGAATTGCTTCATATCTCTCTCTGAATTTGATTACTTAGTCTTTGTTTGCACCGCTTAACTTTTCATCTTAACCCAAAGGTTGACTGAGAGGTAATGCCTCTTGACATTAAGTCCGCCTTAGACCTGTAGCATTAAGTTTAAATATATTAATTATTTTAGTCTATTGATGATCGCTAAGTATTCGTACCTAACTACATCGCCTATGTCAATCTTATTTCTATTATAACTTACTAGCGACCCGCCCCGACTCCGCACGGGTTCAATGCTGATATATTATACATATAAACCTTCCTCTTGAATCCCTCTATCTAATAAAAAGAACCGCATCAAAATCCGTTGCGTAGTTTTAAAGATTTAAGCATACATAGGGACATAGGGATATAGGGACACAGAAAGCGACTTTGTTTTATACTATGTAGTGATTTTTTATCGTTTTCTGTGGTCGTGTTACATATTACTTACGTTTCATATCTTATTTACCAATGAAGATCTTGAAGTGTCTACATTGCAGCTGTCTGACATTGTAAATGACTCTTCACTATATTATATTTTATGATAGTAAATATATTATCACGAAGTATCGTATCGTAATTATGTACTAAGTTACTTGAACGTAAGATCATCTTAAGTTTTAAGAAATGTCCACCTTTCAGAATAGGCTAGTTGACACTTTTTCTTTGTACTTTTTTCATCATCATCATCATCATCATCATTCTGTAGTCTACTGCTGAACATAGGCCTCCCTCATCGATTTCCAGCGGGAACGATCGCTAGCGGCCTGCATCCACCCACTCCCCGCGACCTTTATGAGGTCGTCGATCCATCGTGCAGGCGGTCGTCCTACGCTGCGCTTGCCAGTTCCGTCGTTCGGCCGTCAGTTCTTCGAGCTATGTGTCCTGCCCATTGCCACTTCAGCTTGCTAATTGAGCTATGTCAGTGACCTTCGTTCTCCTGCGGATCTCATAATACTTTTTTATACTTTTATAATTATCGGAAGTGTTGGAAGGGGAAAACCAAGGCAGACGTTCCACGTTCAAATCGAGGACGTTCTTAAGAAAGGTCAGGTTACAGTCCCCTCTGGAGATCCCGCGGTACCATATTGGCCGCGGGTGCCGTCGGGGGGCCGGATCGCTCATGCGTACCCGACCCCCGCCAACGGCGGATCGAAGGAGTGTCCGGGGGGTTTTAGTGGTGTAGGGTCCTCTCCTCGTGGTATGACTTTAGCATACCACGCTATGGAGAGGGCGAGTCCCACATATCCCACCGCCAGCGCGCAAATACGCTGCAACGGTGGTGGGAATGCGACAATGCATTTCCCCCCGGACAAAAAGGTTACAGTCCCCTAACCGAAGGACATGCATGAGGATATTAATGAATGTAGAAGAGGCGACAGTGTTATGTTTATATCGTACCAAGTGGAAGGAAGTGGTCTCTGCCTGCTGCCTTATGGGTAAGAGACCAGAACATACATTCACGCCTCTATGCCTGTCCCTATGGGCAGGCAGGGTAATTGTTTTTACATGATTAAGAGTGGTCTCGAATGGAGACCGCGGATCGGCAAGCGTAGCGTAGGACGTCCACCAACTAGATGGACGGATGACCTGGTAAAGGCCGCGGGGATCACGGTGGATTCAGGCCGCCTCCAACCTTAGCAACTGGAAATCTATGAGCAGCAGTGCGTCCTATGGCTGAAATGATGAATAATGAAGAATGGTTTTACTAGACCAATATCTTCCTCCAGACCCTTAGTTTACAAATAACCTTCCGATCCCCTCGTAGACCCGAAGTCCGAGGGGCCCGCGAACTGTAACGTAGAGCGACAGTTGCACAAAACTCCGCGACCACAACTAAAAGTCATAATTCCGCAATGTCTCCGCCAGCGACTGCTTTGATCCAAGTCTCATAGGGCACGCCCTTTTGCTTGCACGCAGGTTGCTTAGTTTGTAGTTTTTAAACCATTTATTAAAGCTGGTGCTCTGCTCGCCTTTATGCCCGGTGAAGTAGCAAAAGCCTTGTGACTATACATATGTCCGTCCAAAAAAAATGCCATGATTCCATGCTCGAGGCCTATGATCAGCAGTGGACGTTATACGGGCTAATAAAATATTTGTCGCTATACATATAATTTTTAAGTGTATTTATAAATATAGAGCTCAGAACTATAAGGTCGGATGTGTCATTATACGTCAGAAACATTCGTCGTATGCGCCTTTATCGTAAACTGGCACTTACGACCAAATGCTTCTGAGGTACAATGGTACATTCGTAATTATGCTTCCGAGGTGTTAATGTATGTATTTATCTTATCGTCCCATCACTCTTACGTAGGGTTGCCACCTTTTTTTTGTTTTATATAGTATTTTTACAAAAAGATGCTAAATATATATAGTACCTACTTTTGAAATAAATGTGTATAGTTGTGTATTTGTTATTTTATTATTCTTTGCTTCGGCCGTCAAGGTTAAAGTATCGTAAATATTACTTTAAACTACGAACAGCTGCCTGAACTCTCACTTTCTGAGTATTCCTTTAGTTCGTGTGTCGAGGTTTAAGTATTTGGGCCACTGGGTCGCTGATGACTTAAAAGACAATGTAGACAGACCGGGAGCGCAGGTCACTGGCTGTATGCAATATATTGTTAGTAGTAGAACAACTTAGCCTTATATTAGAATTAGGCTAAGTTGTACTACTACTAACAATATATGGATGAAATAAAATATTTGAATTTGAATAAACACCTTTAAAATAATAATTATAAGAGTCTGAGCATGTTGGATCCATATTTAAATAAATCAAAAATTCATTGTTTTTATATGAAGCGTTGAGGTTGCGGTCTAAATTTTTAAATGGGGTGAATTTTGGTTTATCAAAATATATAGTTGAGGGACTATCCTCCTTGCTTCGGAAAGCACTTTAAGCCGTTGGTCCTGATTGTTATAACATCATCTATAATAATCGTATATCAAAGGACGGGCAGCAGCGTTTCCTTGTGTGGTACAACATAATACTGCGGTCACCAACCCGCCTGCGTGGTGTCTACGGCAAATACCCTGTCTCGGGAGGAGGCCCATCTTCAGCAGTGGACGTTTTACGGGCTGATGATGATGATATATAATATAGTATGGGGCAACCCTACTCTTACGCCTATTTGTTGCCATACACTTATCTGTATGTAGACATACAAATTAAGATAGTACTATAAATATTGTACTAATGATTATGACACAAGATAATTGATGATTTGTGCGGATGTAATTCGCATTGGGTTTTTTTCTGAAGATAACAAGTGCTTTTTTTTTTTTTTGTTCGTTCGGAAATGCATTTACGCATTCCCACCGCCGCTGCAGCGTATGTGGGACTCGCCCTCTCCATATCGGTGGTATGATTACTCATACCACGAGGAGAGGACCCTACACCACTTAAACCTCCCGGACACTGCTTCGGTCCGTCATTGGCGGGGCCAGGTACGCACGAAGCAATCCGGCCCCCCGACGGCACCCGCGGCCAATATGGTGCCGCGGGTTCTCCTGACAGTTTTCGCACACTATTCTGTAATCTAGTTAACACCTCGTGCTAAGCTATTGTTGGGTCGGGGGTATTTTTTAATTTTAATTTATGATAGCTCTGTTAGGTAGCGGTCCCTAGTCACTCAACGAAGTACACGACAATTAAAAACGTATCAAATATTCAATTACCTATTAATTAATGTAGGAAGTTATCTCTCACGCTAATTAGAGGTTTCGGCTGAACGACAACCGTGACCTTGGTGGAAGAACTGGACTGTTTTATGTAGCTTGATTTATTTACGGAATTCAATTTGTCACAATCAAAAACCGGCCTAGTGCGAGTCGGACTCGCATGCTATGGGATCCCCATACCATTTATACAACTGTAGACACTATACATAATCCCTCAATCTCCCCGCCAGCGTAAAGTAAGGCGACAGTTGCACAACACCCCCTAAAATACTAAAAGTCATAATCCATCAACTCATTGACCGCCCTGAGCCGAGGTCCAAGTCCCACAGGGGGCGCTCTCTTGCGCAGGTTGCTTAGATTGTAGTTTGTAAAACATTTATTAAGGCTGGAGATCTGCTCGCCTTAACCACAGCAAAAGCCTCGTGGCTAACAACATAGGTCCGTCGGAAAAAAAAAGACAAAAAAATACGAATACAATATTTGTAGGTAATCTACTGATCTCTGACGGACTAAATATATTTTTTTAGTCTTCATGCCATTTTTAAACACAATTGAAAGGATTGACCCTAAGTCACCTTAATCCTTTTTAACTGTTTTTTTTTTAATTTTTTTTGTTTTTTTTTTCAGAAACCAACCACTGAATCAAGACTGAACTACATAGATTATGTAGCATTATTATACACAACATTTAGATTTAATACATTCCAAGATATGAGAATTGGCGGCCATCCTGTGTACAGTTAAAACAAAATGGCGACGCCTGTCAAATCGGTGATAGAGGAGAAGGAGGGGGACGAAGCTGAAGAGAAGCTTCTAGAAGAGAATAAAGTGTTGATTGTACCCCCGAGGCTGGAGCAAGATGGGGGGTTGGTGTCTGTTAAGTCTTCCAAAAAGGGTAAGTAATAATTCTAATATTATATATGCGAAAGTAACTCTGTCTGTATGTCTGTCTGTCGGCCTTTCCCGCCAAAAATAAATCGGCCATAGCCCTATAGCGTCGGATTTGTGATCTTGTGGTCGCCGGTTCGATCCCCACTTATTGCACTACCGACGTGAACCCATTCGTAGCACAAGCATTTTAGCTAAGCACGAGGGGTTAACAAGAATACTAGTAGACTACAAAACTCAGTAATCTTTACAAAAAAAAACTACTGAACCAATTTAAATTTAATTCGGTACACAGATAGTGTAGAACCTGAGAATTGTTTTGTTTGTAATTTGTTAGTTTTTTGTTTCGTACGGACATATTTAGTTAGCCCTGAGGCTTTTGCTACATCACCGGGCATAAAGGCGAGCAGAGCTCCAACCTAGATAAATGGTTTAAACACTACAAACTAAACAACCTGCGCAAGAGGGCGTCCCCTGTGGGACTTAGACCTCGGCTCAGGGTGGTCGCTGACGGGGAGATTGAGGGATTATGGTTTTTAGCTTGAGAAAGGACATAGGGTACTTTTTATAGCGAAAAAAGGGATTGAAAGGGGGGAATGAAATTCACTATTCCACGGGGACGTAGTGGCGGGCACAGCTGATTTCATATATTTTTATACTAGCTGCGCCCCGTGGTTTTACCCGCGTTACTCTGCTCCAGTGAGTCGGAGCGTGATGTTTTGTAGCCTATATGTTAATCCAGCATATAACCTATCCTGGTGCAAAATTACAGCCAATAGCGTTCAATAGTTTTGGCGTGAAAGAGTAACAAACATCCATCCATTCCATCCATACTTACAAACTTTCGCTTTTATAATATTAGCAGGATGTTATTTTTAATTATATAATTAACTAGCGCACCGCCCCGGCTCCGCACGGGCGCAATGCTGATGTATCATACCTACATATAAACCTTCCTCTTGAATCACTCTATCTATTAAAAAAACCCGCATCAAAATCCGTTGCGTAGTTTTAAAGATTTAAGCATACATAGGGGCATAGGGATATAGGGACAGAGAAAGCGACTTTGTTTTATTCTATTTAGTGATTATTATGACTATTCTGTTAACTTAAAGTCATTTTACTAAAAGAAATGAGGGTACTCGTATTATATTTTGACAATTCTTTAAGTTTAAGTTCACAGTCGTATTAGTCTTCTTTAGTGTGTTCGGTGTTTTGTATATGTATTATTTTAATTTATTTTCTTGTTAATTGTTTATTTAATTATAGTTAATATTATAGTGCAAATATGGTGAAACGTAAATATAAAAAGTTGACTGGTAAGTACGTGATGTGTTGTAAAGTAACTGTTCCCTCGTTAGTGGAAACCAACCTATATCTTTCTGATGGAGACAGCAGCATCTATCACCTCATAGATACTCTCATCTTACTTTAATTGGTGCCGCGAACTAAGCGTGGTGATAATTACAATATCCGTCGACGACCTCGGGTTCCAAGGTCTGTCAAGGAGGTCCATGCTCAGCAGTTTTTTTTTGGATGGACATACGTAGGTAGCCACGAGGCTTTTGCAACTTCACCGGGCATAAAGGCGAGCAGAGCTCCAGCCTTAATAAATGGTTTAAAAACTACAAACTAAGCAACCTGCGCAAAAGGGGGCCCCATATGTGCATGCTCAGTGGTCGTCAACAATCTGTTGAAGAAATTAAGTTTTTTTTAATTAATACCTATTTAGTTTTTAAAGTTTTATCATAAGTCAATCGCTTGCGTGTTTCACTAATTTGTTTTAAAGATTCCTAGCAGTGTTTAACATTCTACTTGTATTCTTGTTAACCCCTCGTGCTAAGCTACAATGCTTGTGTTACGAGTGGGTTCACGTCGGTAGTGCAATAGGTGGGGATCGAATCGGCGACCACACGATCGCAAGTGATGCCCTAGCAATTAGACTACGGTCGCTTGACATTGACACGAAATGATTTTTATTTCTCGTCACTGCGCACACGCAGTTCAGCACAGTTCTAGAGTTCAGAAACTTTCGTCGTACCTACGTGCCTTTATCGTAAACTGGCACTTACGACCAAATGCTTCTGAAGATAATAGTACATCTGTTCTTATGCTTCTGATGTGTTGAGTTGTCAAGCGTGATGATTATCAAGTTCATATTAGGTATGATCGATTACATCAATTAACACGTGATTGCTGAATGGAATAGCGTGATAAGAGAACGGTGTGGAGTGAAAGAGGACGTGATTACGAAGATAGAGAAGGGAATGTTGAGATGGTTTGGTAAGGTAGAAAGAATGGATGAAGAAAGATCGACAAAGCAGGTATACATGGCAAGTGTGAGTGGCACAGTCGGAAGGGGAGACCTCGACGAACGTTCTCTGACCAAATCGGAGACATCCTCGCAAAAAGTTCCGTAAAAGCGGGACCCTATTACTATGACTTCGCTGTCTGTCTTTCACCAGGCTATATCTCAAGAACCGCGATTGCTAGACAGTTGAAATTTTTACAGATGATGTTTTTCTATTGCCGCTATAACAACATCATCATCAGCCCGTACAACGTCTACTGCTGAACATGGGCCTCCTCCCAAAGTTTTGCCATAGTCACCACGCTTGGCAGGTGGATTGGTGACCACACTATTATGTTGTAATACATAGGGAAACGCTGCTGCCCATTCCCTGTTATAGATTATGTTATAACAGTACAGGGGCCAATGGCTTAACGTGTTTTCCGTGGCACAGAGGGTAGTCCCTCAACCAACCAGACGCGGAAAGAAATCTTAAAATTTACATAAAATTTTTCTGTCTGGCGTGGGAATCGAACCCACGACCTCCGAGATTAAAAGCGAGCCAAATACCTCTACGCTACGGAGGTCGTCGTTGTTGGTTTTGCTTCAGTCGCTGCTTTACTTTGATAGTGGCACTATACAGGGTGCCCCAAAAGGTTAAGTAGCTGGGAAAGGGGGTGACAGGGGTGGACACAATGGTCACTAGAAAAATAAAAAAATGGCATTTTTTTTAAAACTTAAAATTTTACACCTTGTTATTTTTGATGTTGATGTTGATGACCTTGTTGTTATTGAAGATTACATAACAGCATTTTTTTTAAATACAGCCATATTTGTCTGTACAGTTAGCACAAGGTGTAAAATTTTTAGTCTTTTAAAAAATGCCATTTATTTTTTTAAACACCCAGAGGGAATTTTTTATATTTTTCTGGTGACCCTTGTGACCATCCCTATCACCCCCCTTCCCAGCTACGTAATCTTTTGGGACACCCTGTATAAGGCTTTGATTCAACGAGAATTGATCTGTAACATCTTGTGTCTAAAACCCATTATCGTAATGTGATAGATTTGGTTTTGTGTCACTATAACATTGAAGCAGCAAATTATGTAGATTTGGATCAATTACCAAGTGGTTGCTAAATGTAAGTTAAGTAATAGGTACACTCTTAGTATTACTTAGTAGATATGTAAATTTATTTTTATTGACACCCAAGTTAAAATGACGCGTGTTCACACCCAATTAGAGATTTTTGATTATTTAATACTAGCTTCCCGCGCGCGGTTTCACCCGCGTAACTCCCGTTCCCGTGGGAACTTAATAATTAAATATAGCCTATGTCATCCGGGGATAGTGTAGCTTTTTAACGGTGAAAGAATTGTTGAAATCGGTCCAGTAGTTTTGGAGCCTATTCAATACAAACTAACAATCAAATCTATCCTTTAAGGGTTCCTTAGTCCACATGGAACCCTCATAGTTTCGTCATGTCCGTCCGTCCGTCCGTTCGGGCTCGTACTCCACCGTTACTGCACCGTTTATTGAAGATTCAAAATTTGGTTTTAAAATTATAGAAGAATAATTTACTTTCAGCCATCCTAAGTACTTTTAACTAAAACTATAGCGGACTCGGTATCATAGAAAGCTATTTTTAAACAACTCAACTAACTTATGTAGTTACAGTCGTCCTAACAAAATGTATCGAGTCGACCGCAAAACGAAATCTAATTTTATTAATTTAAAAATAGGCATTTTAGATATGCATGGCTACGGAACCCTTTCAAGTACGTGCCCGACACGCTCTTTTTTTTAACCTTTTTTATCCCACTGCCGGGCAAAGGTCTCCCCTATAACCTTCCACTCTTCCTTTTGTGCGGCTTCCTCCGGCCAATCTGTCCTGAATGCGTCTAGATCGTCACGCCAGCGTTTTCTAGGCCGACATGGTCTTGGCCGGTTTTATTATAAAAGTATACTAGCTGATGCCCGCGACTTTGTCCGCGTGGTGTTTTGTTATTCTTTCGGTTTTTTACTATCCCACGAGAACTTATTAATTTTCTGCTATCAAAAATGTTGACCAAAGATGTAAGGTACCTACTATGCAAAATTTCATTTAACCCGGTGCAACAGTTTCGGAGATTAGTCCGTTCAAACAGACATAGACACAAAAAAATAAAAATAAATCTGGATGTGTTCTATTTTACTTCTAACATCCCCTTGACTCGGTTTTTAGCGTTTTTTAGAGTTCCGTACCCGAAGGGTAAAAACGGGACCCTATTTCTAAGACTTCGTTGCCTGTCCGTCTGTCTGTCAACAAGCTGTATCTCAAGAACCGCGATGCTTGACAGTTGCAATTATCACAGTTGATGGATTTCTATTGCCGCTATAACAACAACTACTGAAAATAAAATAAATATTAAAGAAGGGCTCCCATACATACTTCGCATACTTTTTTGCCCTTTTTTGCTTGATACTAAGAACGGCAACAGGAATACGGTACGGAACCCTTCGTGCGCGAGTCCGACTCGCACTTGACCAGTATTTTTTCGATGTACAGAGTTACAGACATTCGATCTCTACAGTTTTATTATATGTGTAGATGTAGATGAAGAACATCTTTTAATTAACCATTTTATTGTTCACGCAAAGGATATGTATTAATTGTTTGGTGCACGCAATTATGATGCAACGTTACTCGTGGTTTTACTCGTGTTACTCCTGTCTCCGTGGGTATTTCTAGTAAATGATACTCCGTGTGGTTTCCGGCTTAGAATAGACCATCCCATGTCTTCCCATGGGTGTCGTAAAAGGCGACTAAGGGACATATGGCTGATGGATGGGCAGCAGCATCTATTAGCTCAACATTTGCATCTTACTGCGATCACCAATCCGTCTGCCAAGCGTGGTGATTATGGCAATAACCCTCTACGATCCTGGCTTGCCAAGGTCTGTTAAGAGGAGGCCCATGTTCAGCAGTGGACGTCAACGGGCTGTTGATGATGATGATGATATTCCTGGATTGTGATTTTTTGCAATGTCTCGTATTTTTTAAAATTCCGTATTGATATGTATTTTTTTTTTTCAATTTTACTAGCATAGTTTTGCCGTCTACTAGTATTCTTGTTAACCCCTCGTGCTAAGCTAAAATGCTTGTGTTACGAGTGGGTTCATGTCGGTAGTGCAATGGGTGGGGATCGAACATCATATACACTTGAAATGGTTAAAAACGTTTTATTTTTACCATAATTAAATAGACTATGTAAGCACGTTAAGCCAATGGTCCCGATTGTTGTAGTACAGTAAACTCTAAAATTATCAATTATTATGTAAAACTACGCTACGGAGGTTGTCTTGTTACAACCTCCGTCGCATAGCAAACAACCTCCGTGCGTAGCGGACAACCTCCGTAGCGTAGAGGACAACCCCGCGGCCGCGTTAGCGGAGAGGACAACCCCGTAGCGTAGAGGACAACCTCAGTAGTGTAGCGGCATTTGGCTCGCTTAAAAATCTCGAGAGTCGTGGGTTCGATCCCCAGGACAGGAAATCTTTGTGTAAATTCTAAGATTTCTTTCCGGGTCTGGTTGGTTGAGGGACTACCCTCCGTGCCTCGGATAAGCACGTTAAGCGGTTGGTCCCGATTGTTATAACATCATCTATAATAATCGTTTATCAAGGAACGGGCAGCAGTGTTTCCTTGTGTGGTACAACATAATACTGCGGTCAGCACCCTTATGCCAAGCGTGGTGACTATGGCAAATACCGTTCCTCGGGAGGAGGCCCATGTTCAGCAGTGGACGTTATACTGATGATGATGATGATGATTGAATGGTACGGAACCCTTCATGGGCGAGTCCAACTGTACTTGATCGGTTAAGTTTAAGTGCACGCGTGCATTTTAATTATTGAACTGTTAGGTTTATCAGTATAGCGTTAGACGATAGTTATGTGTAGTAGTGCCGGTGAACCGACAGGGCTGGAGAACAGAGGTACATATCTATATTAATATCATAGAGAGGACAGATTTGATTGTTTGTTTGTTTGTATTAAATAGGCTCCGAAACTACTGGAAAGATTTGAAAAATTCTTACGCCGTTGGAAGTTATGCTTATGAAGTTCCCACGGGAACGGGAGTAAAGCGGGTGAAACCGCGCGCGGGAAGTTGTACATATATATTTTAAGACTAGGAATAGTTTGAAATGGTGAAAGAATTATTGAAATCCCGCCAGTAGTTTCTCAGTTTTCGTATGTTAAACAAATATTTAAACAAAAAATCTTAAAAATAAGTAAAGAAAAACGCTTCCTTTAAATTATATTTGTTAAAAATATTATATTTTATATTATGTTTGTGTAGTATTTGTTGTTATAGCGGCAACAGAAATAGAACATCTGTGAATATTTCAACTGTCTAGCTATCAGGGATCAGGAGGTACATACCTTTTTTATTCGTAGGGAAATCCTTTCGCATGCCACTGCGCGTAAATTAGAGTGACAGTTGGTAAAGATGAGCGACAGTTGCACAAAAGTCCTCTAAAATACTAAAAGTCATAATCCCTTAATCTCATCGCCAGCGACCGACCTTAGCCAAGGTCCAAGTCCCACAGGGGACGCCCTCTTGCGCAGGTTGCTCAGTTTGTAGTGTTTAAACCATTTATCTAGGCTGGAGCTCTGCTCGCCTTTATGCCCGGTGAAGAAGCAAAAGCCTCAGGGCTAACTTCATAATATGTCCGTCCGAAAAAAAACGCTGCCTACCTATATATACTATGTAAGACTTATAACCTGATTTTATTGTAAAAATAATTACGAACCCTAATGTATGTGGAGTAATAAACGATTTATCAGCTGTTTGTCTATCAGTCGCTTCTTTAACCCATAGCAAGACATGTGGTAGTCTATTATAAGCCAGAAACCAACCCTAACCAGTACAGAAAGTCACTTTCTATTTATCAAAACAGCTGTAAAAGGTCAATATACTGTCAACTGACATTGTTTGTATGTTTGTGAGAGACTATATAATGAATAGAGTACACAAATTGAGTGATGATTGATCTGTCATTGTGTGACTTATTTTTAGAGTAACGATATTTTATATGTAAACTGCAGTTCGTTGTATGTTAACGTCCGATGCCCGCGCACTTCGTAGACCCGAACTATATCCTGCTTATATTGTAAACGCGAGAGTTTGTAGGTATGGATGGATTGTTGATGTTTGTCACTCTTTCACGCCAAAACTACTGAACGGAATTGGCCGAATTGGAATCAAAACCACAAGGTACTTCCCGTGAACTCAGAATGTTGAGAAATTGCGAAAACCGTCAAATTTTAATCATCATCATCAGCCCGTATATCGTCCACTGCTGAACATGGGCCTCCTCGAGAGGGAGGGTATTTGCTATAGTCACCACGCTTGGCAGGCGGGTTGTGACCGCAGTATTATGTTGTACCAGCCAAGGAAACGCTGCTGCCCGTTCCATGATATACGATTATTATAGATGATGTTATAACAATCGGGACCAACGGCTTAACGTGCTTTCCGAGGCACGGAGGGTAGTCCCTCAAACAACCAGACCCGGAAAGAAATCTTAGAATTTACACAAAGATTTCATGTCCGGTGTGGGGATCGAACCCACGACCTCCGAGATTCAAGGCGAGCCAAATACCGCTACGCTACGGAGGAGGAAAAAGACCTGTCTAATATTGTTTTTGTTTAGATAATGGTTCGCCCTTGTGCACGAGTCCGACTCGCACTTGGCATTTACAATAAAAAACCGTTGTTTTTATATTATGGTCGGTGGTATTGAAACATAAACAGTGAAACCTTTTTTAGGGTTTCGTACCCGACGGGTAAAAACGGGACCTTATTACTAAGACTTCGCTGTCTGTCTGTCACTAGGCTATATCTCAAGAGCCGCAATAGCTGAATAGTTGAAATTTTCACAGATGTCGCTATAACAAAAAAAACTAAAAATAAAGTAAAATTTTAGGGGGGTTTCCATACAACAAACATGTTTTTCTTCTTTTTGCTTGATAGCAATGTCGACAATTGGATATGATACGGAACCCTTCGTGCGCGAGTCCGTCTCGCACTTGGCCGGTTTTTTTATCTATACTAATATTATAAAGCTGCTGAGTTTGTTTGAACGCGATAATCTCAGGAATTACTGGTCCGATTTCAAAAAATCTTTCAGTGTTGTATAGTCCATTTAACCAGGAAGGTTAAAGGCTATATGTTATTACGAAGTTCCCACGGGCACGGTAGCTACGCGGGTGGACCCGCGCGCGGGAAACTAGTAATTAAATAAATACCTTTTTGTTTTTCACTAAAGCATTCGAACGCGAAGAAAACATCGCTACTGAGCTTGATTTTATTCTCCAGCCATTGACCTAGTGACCTGTCTGGATTCTTATAGACGGGTCACGAGGTCTATTTCCGACGAAACAATTAAAATACTATCTCTGTGACATCATTCCCTAAAGGCCATCCATAAAGTACCTACGTCACACGAATTTCATATTTTTTACACCGGTCCTTAATTTGCTAAGAATATTATTTTTGCTTAGCTCCCCGCGCGCGGTTTCACTCGCCTAACCTTTGCTCACGTGGGAACATCGATAATGAAATATAGCTTATAGCATTCACCGATAAATGCGCTATCTAACACTGAAATAATTTCGTAATGAGGTTATCTAACAGAGAACGAAAGTTAACATAGTCCGCAAAATAAGCAAGTTGAAGTGGCAATGAGCTGGCCATGTCTGCAAAAGGACTGATAGCCGTTGGAGCAGACGCGTCCTAGAGTGGAGTCCGCGTCTCGACAAACGTAAAATAGGATGTCCCCGGCAAGATGGACCGATGACTTGAACAAGGTAGCCGGAGTATAGGTACTTGCGGAGGGCGAATGACCGGCTTTTTTTTAATGATTACTAGCAGAGTTTTGCGGTCTCCTATTATTCTTGTTAACCCCTCGTGCTAAGCTTACATGTTTGTGTTACGAGTGGGTTCACGTCTGTAGTTCAATGGGTCCCCACCCATTGCACTACAGACGTGAACCGTGAACCCACTCGTCTAACCTCTCTTGAAACTGGCGACCACATGATCACAAGTCCGACTTCGAAATTAGGGAAGGATTATGTCCAGCAGTGGAAAGAGATGAGCTGATTAATCGATTGGTTGAATATTTTGGAAGTATTTTAATATATTACTTCTCCAGCTTCAGAACTGGCGTCATGCCAACTCAAGTGGGAGTTAACCGTAAATATTATTTTTAAATACGACCAACGCGTCTCTTTAATTACTAATTATATGGCTTTTGGGTAGACTAATTTTCCTGTTCGGTTTTACACCAATTACTCCTGTCCCCGTGGGTAATATCTTCGACTATGTTACTCGACCACATAAGTGGTGCAGTGGTATACGTCTCATTTTAGTCATGAAAGTAGTGTGTTTGGTCCCCATGCCTGACAATAAAACTTTGTGCAAATTCGAGAAATTACTCTCCGGGACTGATTGGTTGAGGGAGTACCCTCAGGGCTAAGGCTTCCCTTCCTTCTTTCCATGTTTCCTTATCACAAGCCACCATATTATGGTAGTGAATGGAGTTTTTTAATGATAACGAATAAAATTCGTATGAAGACCACCGATTGGTAAATTGTGAATGCCAACTAAATAATAAAAGTAACTGGACCTAAACTTCTTGGACATGCCAGTATGCTTCGCCGGATCGTCTCGATGAGGCCGCGCTGAAACCGGGCGTGGAATAACCCCACTGAATTTGTTCCGCCGGGTCTTCTCAGTTGGATATTGGATAGATACTTATGGTCCGTCTAAATAATAACATACTCAAAGGACAGAAATTAGATTTAATCATAGATATAAAATAATATTGTATTTTGATACCTGACAGCTTTAAGGCTAAAGCTATATAAACTTTTATAATAAGTAGCGATAACCAAATAAACACAATAAATTGATAAGCCAAAATATGTTTGACTATTTACAAATACCTGTAATAGGTTTACGTGAATAAACACTTTTTTTATTTTATTTTTATACGTAGCAAATGAAATTAACATGGACATCAGTTTCATTTGTTATTTTTTTTATCCACAGTGAAACTACCCGAGGATTCGGCGGTGGGAGGGGGCCGGTTCACCATAGGACCGGCCCCTGAACGCGACTGGGAGATGGTGCCGCCCGACGGGAAGTGGGGATGGTGCATTCTCGTAGGTAATCACTCCATGACCCATCATGATCATAATATGGGAGCTTGTTTTTTGAAAATTACCGTTGCAGTATTTAGTGGCACAAATTTGCAATTTTGCATGTGTTCAGTGGTTACTTTCGCGGTATCTTAATATCACATGGGCACAAAACACGTCGTTAAAATAATTTTGATGTTTTTCCGATATCTGTAGAGACCATTTTATACGGTAGTCTCATTTATAGACTTTATTCTAGGAAGTTTTGGGAAGTCCTCATACACTAGTGGACAAATTAAGGGATCAAAAATAATTCCAAGGTTCTTCAAGTTTTCAGGCCATTTTTTCAAGGGGGTTTAAGTGGAATACAGCCGTATTCCCCTTAAAAATAAAACAAAACCCAAGTCGGAAAATTTTATGATGAATCATTCTATGACCTATCTTATTTCTGGTCATTTATGTACAGTTGGAGCGGTGACAAAAACTGAATTTATGTTGGTAAAAGCTTTTCCGCAAGGTTTCAACCGCATTGATCCCGTCCTCGTAGGAACCTAGTCTAAAAATAACATATGACGCACACAAATAATGTGACTTTCTATTGGTAAATATTTTAGAATGGATTCAGTAGGCCCAAAGATCCTCCCCTACAAACTTACAATTTATTTTATTGTATTAGCCCGTTTAACGTCCACTGCTGAAAATTAAGCCTCCTCTTAAGGCGCAATGTCAACTTCAGGTATTTAACGGAGAAATTGTCGGAAAGTGGCATATCTTCTGTTATATTTAAAGATTATTTATTTTGCCATAGTCACCACGTTTGCCAGGCGGGTTTGTGACCGCAGTATTATGTTGTACCACACAAGGAAACGCTGCTGCCCGTTCCTTGATGTACAATTATTATAGATGATGTTATAATCGGGACCAACGGGTTATCGTGCTTTCCGAGGCACGGACGCCGGACGGTAGTCCCTCAACCAACCAGACCCGGAAATAAATCTTAGAATTTACACAAAGATTACCTGTCCGTAGCGGGGATCGAACGCCGCTACTTGACGGAGGTTGTTCAGCTTTATATATTAGTATACATAATTGTATTAATTCATGATTCCAGGTGCGACCCTCGTGAATATCCTCATACCTGGCACCATCAAGTCGTTTGGTGTACTCTTAGTGGAGTTCAACGATGTTTTCCAGTCCAGCGCCTCCGAGTCCGCTGGTATCGTGGCTCTCTGCTACTTCTTGTACAGCAGTCTTGGTAAGTTGTAAAATAATAGAACCAGACGTTACTTTGCGGAAATCCATTTTTATTAAATTTTTAGTAATTTAAAATTCATTTATTCCGTATAAATGGTTACATTTGTTAGGAATCGTCATATTTTTTCCCTACCGTGCAGTGTGTGACGTGGCGACTACTGAGTAACGCTGCCAAAAAACTCAGTAGAAAATTTTAAAAAAAAAAATCTATATCACAATATTTTATTAAACTAATTACAATATACTTTATTTTACATTGAGATTAGAGCGATTTAATTACAAGCATTTTTTTCACAAACATAATCAGAAATTTTATAATAAGCCCTGCTGCACAATTTGGCTTTAATAGTCATTTTAAACTTATTTATACACAATTCTCTTATACTATTAGGAAGTTTGTTGTAGAACCGTATACATTGCCCCATAAAAGAGTTACTTATTTTGCGGAGACGGCTAGCATGAGCCACAAGATTATGCTTATATCTAGTATTTACACGATGTGTGTAGCCAAGCCTACGCTGTCCCTCCACTCCTTCCATGGTTCACGAGCCCGCGCGTCCTCCTTCCAGTTTTGTTGGAACCTATCCAGTTCGTCCCGCCATCTACGTGGTCTGCCGCGACCCCGCCTCGCTGTCTCAGGGCACTAATTCTGTGCTATTTGTCGTGGGTTCGATCCCCACGCCGGACAGGAAATCTTTGAGTAAATTCTAAAAAAAATCCGGGTCTTGTTGGTTGAGGGACTACCCTCCGTGCCACGGAAAGCACGTTAAGCCGATGGTCCCGATTGTTATAACATCATCTATAATAATCGTATATCAAGGAACGGGCTGCAGCGTTTCCTTGTGCGGTACAACATAATACTGCGGTCACCAATCCGCCTGCCAAGCGTGGTGACTATGGCAAAAACTCGGGAGGAGGCCCATGTTCAGCAGTGGATGATGAAAAACGACGAACTAAAGAGCTTATGATGATAAATAATTGTACCTGTATTTTTCCAGGGCCTATCTCTTCGATCCTGTCGGTGAAGTGGTCGTATCGAACTGTCACCCTTATAGGGGGTAGTTTTGCAGCGTTCGGCATGATATTCAGTTCCTACGCTTTTAACATCACGTATTTGTATTTTAGGTGAGTTTTATATTTATTTTTTTATTTGAAAGGTATGTTAATAGGCTAGTTGGCACATATGAAAGAAATTATGTTACAATGATGTTTATTTCTAAAAGTTTTTGTCATATGGCACCTAAATATAATAATTTATGTTCATAAAACTTGAATATGTTTGTAAAAACTCAATATGAAAAATATTTCTTGTCTGTCTTTAACTACCGAAAACGCTATCAGCCATTTGGTGACGTCATACATCTCGTAAAAACATGAACGCGATCCTTTAATATTACACTTTCTGAGTCATGATGTCATCGATCTTGAACACAGATAATGTATATGTTAAGGCTAATAGCCGAAGTGCGGCTACACCTAGTTTTAGCCGGCTACAACTAGGTGCAGTCGGCCACATGCGTTTATAAGTCCCTGTTCGACTCCATTGGTTTAGGTTTAGGTTATTTTTTTTCTTAACCACCCCAACACCTTTTTGTTATTATATTTTGCATATATCCGGTTTTTCACCCCTATTTTCAACCCCCATAACACATTACACACAATTATTTAAACATTTTCAGGTGAGTACACAATAATTGTGTGTAATATAATTGGGGTTGAAAATAGGGGTGAACATATTAGCAAATATGCGTAAGTGCCTAATCAAATAGCTCATTCGTACATTGCAAAAACTAAGCTAATAATATTCAAGTAGGTATCATAACAAAAAGGTTTTTTTTAATTTTAAATTTAAGTTTTTATACATTTTGTTTCTTATTTCAGTTTCGGTGCCATGGTGGGCACAGGAGCGGGGTTAGCCTTCCCCCCCACCGTCTACATCGTGACGTCATACTTTGTGCGGCTCAGAGGCCTAGCCAACGGCATTTGTATGTCGGGCAGCGCTTTTGGAAGCATCATTTTGCCGCCCGTCCTAAGATATCTGCTGGAGACTTATGGTTATAAGTAAGTTAAAATTAAATTCTTGGTTTATTTCTTCAAGACGTTCGTTTATTAAAGCTATCCAAATCAGAATAACAAAACATTAAAACTTAGCCTATTTTTATACTACTGCGAGCGGCCCGCAATCGGTAGTGGTGATGATGCGGGCGCTCGCAACTACGTGAATCACAATTCACTTTATTTGCGTTCACTCGGACAAGTCGTAACTTGTCCGCTCGGTCGTACTTGACATATAGAATATATTGTACGCTTCTACAACAACCATCCGATGCACTCGTAGACCAGAGGTCCGAGAACTGTAAAATAGAGCGACAGTTGCACAAACCCCGTAAAATACTAAAGTTATAATCACTCAATCTCATCGCCAGCGACCGCTCTGAGCCGAGGTCCAAGCCCTACAGGGGACGCCTCTTGCGCAGGTTGCTTAATTTATAGTTTTTAAACCATTTATTAAGGCTGGTGCTCTGCTCGCCTTTATACCCGGTGAAGTAGCAAGCTACCTACGTAAGTCTATCCGAAAAAAAAAAGAAAAGTCTCCTTTCATTCATTTTCTCTATATGTTTGAACGAATTTAGCATTCCTTTCTCAATCCTTATCGCTCCACTGTTTTGACATTTTGTCTACGCCCACTGTTCCGTGAACTATGATCTATATGGTCGACTAGTCGCTCACTGTATGGATCAGCGCTATAAGTCTCGAAGGTGTGGGTTTGATCCCCACGCCGGACAAGAAATCTTTGTTTTTATGATTTCTTTCCGGGTCTGGTTGGTTGAGGGATACCTTCCGAGCCTCGAAAAGGACGTTAAGCACGGTCCCGATTGTTATAACATCATATATCAAGGAACGGCCTGCCAAGCGTGGTGACTATGGCAAATACCCTTCCTCGGGAGGAGGCCCACGTTAAGCTGTGGATGTTATACGGGCTGATGATGATGTTGATATTTTTACAGAGGCGCAGTCCTTATCCTCGGCGGTATTATGTTAAATGTGTGGGCAGCAGCACTCCTCTTCCAACCCGTAGAAGAGCATATGGTACGAAAGTATAAGGAGCCAGAACCAGAAGACGAAGCGGCACAGGTAAGAAACTGTTGTTATCTCTGTCTGACGAGTGGGGTTTGGTACTGGCGTGAGTGAGATGGTTATATAGCAGTATTTAATATAAGCTCATGTTATTTGTTATTAGTCTCTGCCTTGCTTATGTGGTTTACGGAAGAGAGGCAGAGATGGCAATACGTCGCTATTAAAAAAGAATGATGGAGTCAGGACTGATTGTGTTGTCTCTGTCTAGCTTGCGTTTTGTAGAACTGTGAAAGAGGTAGCAATATGTTGTTGTTGATACGTAATGATTATGTGTATGTAGTAGAAGAACATAATATAGTACGAAAATATGGAGCCGAAAGACGAAGGGCGCAGGTGAGCAACTATTGTTGTCTCTATCTGGCAAATGTGTGATGTTGTGAGAGTAAATGAGATGGTTATCTAGCAATCAGGAGGAAAGAAACTTGAAAGAAAGAAAATAAAAGTTTATTTTTTAAATAACAAGCACAGATTACAGAACCATTCTGTGCAAGCTAGAAAATGTCACCGGTCTCAGCTAAAGCTCTCTGTCTAGCTTACGTGTTTTGTGGGAGAGTAATAGAGATGGCTTTATGTTGTTATTGATATTTATATGTGATGGTTGAAAGTATGGACAGCTGTGTTTGTATCCCAAATTCCCAACTCATAGTTGATCATTTATACATAACTTATATAAGAACATATGGTACTAAAATCAAATAAAGCGGATGAAGGAACTCCTTGTTCGTCTCTGTCTATATTATGAAATTTACGGAATAGTGAGAGGGATGGCAATACGTCGTCTATACTTATATTATAAAGAGGAAATGTTTGTATTTTTGTATGTTTGTTTCGAATAAACGATCGAATAAATACTACTGAACGGATTTCGATAGTTTTTTCACCATTAGAATGCTACATTATCCCTGAGTAATTATTGATTAAGCATGACCTATGGTTCGTGTCTGTTGAGTTTTGTATGAGAGTAAGAGCCTTTGCAGTAATTATTATTGATTGAATGATTGATTTGATTGATAGAATGATAGATTTGATTGATTGATTTGATTGATAGAATGAAAGATTTGATTGATAGAATGATTTATTTGATTGATTGAAAGATTGATTAGATTGATTTAATGACTGATTGATATGCTTAAAGTACCGCGACAAGATAGTTTATTTATTATTGATGCGTATTACTTGAATGTGTTATTAGTACTAAATAATTATTTTGAAATGATTTTGATTTATACATACAATCTTTAAACCTCCTTTTAGTCTTCTTGGATTAAAAAAAAAGGTTTTTTTTTGGTAAACTTAAAAAAATTATAGTGTTTCAAGACATATGTTTTTATCTAGATCTCAGAAGAATAAGGACGCATGTACTATTATAATTCAGAAGCATTTGGTCGTAAGTGTCAGTTTACGATAGGGAGCGTTCAAGTATTACATAACGCAATTAATGAAGATTTTTGACCCCCCCCTCCCCCCCTTGTAACGCACCGTAACGTTTTTCTGGACCATTTTTACCCTATAGTCTTAAAAAGTTATGTAATAGTTTTTACACTTGGTATAGTTTTAATAAAAAAAGAGAATTTTAATTCGGAACACCGGCATATTTCCATGATTTAAAAAAAAATTGGCTTTTAATTTTTTTTTGTTTTGGTTTGGGAGTTTATATTCCCAATTTTTTTGAAACTATGTTACGTAACCTGTTGTTAAAAAGACCCCCCCTGTAACGTTTTACGAGACCCCCTCCCCCCCCCCCAAATTGCGTTACGTAATACTTGAACGCTCCCATAAAAGCACGTACGACGTATAATGGCACATCCGACGTTATGCTTCTGAGCTGTAGATGTGTGTTACACATCAGCATTGCACCCGTGTGAAGATGGGAAGGTTACGTCGTTGGTAGATTTAAAAAAAGTGTGTTTTTTTTTGAAAATGAAACTTGCTCATTGTATCGTGGATGCTACAGATGTCGACATGAATAAAAAGTAAGCGAAAATTCCATTTTATTATTATTGTTGTAATTTATTTGTTAATAAATGACGCACACTAAGACTTTGAACTTGTGTTCAATATAATCTACGTTACGAACGGGTGATGGCCCTCGTTTGTACAAGCTCAATTATATTTTATTGCAAGGCACTAGAACTCATTGTACCATGTACATTTATCATTGCTTGCTATCGTAAAACATATAGGTATGTGTGTTTTAAAATGTTAATGTTACACTTCGATATTAATACTGCATGGGAAATCGTCCTGACAATAGGCATGAAGAATAAAAAAATCCATTTAGTTCGTCAGTTAGATTACCAAAAAATATTGGACACGTAGGTATTTTTTTTTGTTCCTCAAACGAAAAATTACGAAGATACAGCGCGTCGAAATTTCGTGACGACGTGTGACGTCACATCTAGGTACAATACCTAGTAGTGACGTCACAAGCCCGCCCTCTCCTGAACTTAATAGTTTGTTGTTGCTCTGTATCTTTGTCAATTTTTATTGATTTGATAAATGAACAAATACGTGTCCAATATTTTTTAGTAATCTAACTGACGGACTAAATATATATTTTAAGTTTTATTATATTGTAATACACAAGGTAACGCAGCTTCCGTCAGTGCCCGTTCCCTGGTATACGATTGTTGTAGATGATGTTATAAGAATCGGAACCAAGGGTTTGACGTGCTTTTGGAAACAGAGGGTAGTCCCTCAACCAACCAGACCTTGAAAGAAATCTTATATTTTATAGAAAATATTATAACCTACAAGCCTGTATGAAAAATCAAGCTATTTTGATGCAATATTACAGCACACACCTCAGTGGCATAGCGTACAAGCTATGCCACTGAGGTGTGTGCTGTAATTTAATTAACTTGGGAGTATATTTTATCAAATATAATGCCTGCTCATCAAAAATACTGAATGCACATTAAATTAAGGCTGACATGATGCAGACTGTCGTTCGCAAATAATCAAAATAGCTTGATTTTTCATACAGTTTTGCTATCGTATTAACATACATACGGGTTAACTAGCCTATTAAAACAATTTTTTGGTTTGACTGACATTGCTGAGCAATTAGTATTTTTGATATGAAGTTTGGTATGCGATGAAATACAATCTTGTTGGGGTTTTATCTTTTAAAAAAGCCTAAGGGTATTCTATCCGATCGAACAGTCTATCGATCGTAGAATATATCGATCGACGGCGATCGGTAGTTTACTACATTTATCAATCGACTCTTGACTAATCCATCGTTAAGAATTAACTTATAGTTAAACGACGTTTTTTAGAACGGTATAAGTCGATCAAACAAAGCTACAATATCATTCGATCAACGTCGATTGAGAGCATTGATTGATCGACCGATATAGCATTGATAGATCGATCGATTGCTCTAGAAACATCCTAAGGTTTCACCACGTTGCTTTATTAACATTATCATCGCTCAGAATGATCACTTTCTTAACAACGGCACTTGATTACGTAAAAGAGGCAACAGTGATTATAGAGCACATCAATCGCTCAACGTCACATATGAGCGTAGTTACTTGTGAACCATAGCGACGATATGTTTTTCGCGATGAATTGATATTTTATTTATTGCGATTATCTGTACCGTAATGGCTGTTGCCTTATTTTAGTAATAACACGGCCAGATTTTAAATAACTAACATAGCTGTTAATATCGCTATCTAGTTAAATTCAGTTTCTGAAACATGACTTAAGAAATTTATCCAGTCCGAGAGTCCCGCGAACTGTAAATTTTTATGTAGGCTGGAGCTCTGCTCGCCTATATGCCCAGTGAAGTAGCAAAAGCCTTCTAACTAACTATATAAATTCCATCCAAAAGTGATCTGTATAGTAGAGCGAAATTTGCACAAAACTGCCTCCCGCACTGAGCCGAGGAAAATCCCACAGGGTACGCCCGGGTTGCACGGGTTCTTATTTTTAAGTTATAAAACCATTTAATAAGACTGAAGATCTGTTCGCCTTTATGCCTAGTGAAATAGTAAAGGCCTCGTGCTTCAACTACATATGTCAATTAAACGATCCACGCATTTAACAACCCCACCTACCTACCTTACCTAGCCTAAACTACGTCATGACCTTGCTAGACTAAACATTATGAACGATCACGCCCTAAAGTAAGCTAAATGGATGTTACAATTTGGTGCCGTGACCAGGATGTATATCTTTTATTTATTTTAATTATGAACCTAAATATAATAATGTCGGTTAATAAAACTTGAAAATAGTTGTATAAACTGAATATGTTTTTTTTTGTCTTTGTCTTTAATTTCCAAAAACGCGATCAGCCATATTGAGACGTCATACGTCTAGTTAAAAAACAAGAACGCGATCGTTTAGTATTATATTTTCTGAGTCATCGATCTGGGATTGACGTCAGGACACAGATAATGTATAGACCAAAATGACTGACTTCGTTCTCAGCTCTAAATGTCACTTCATTTTTTTTTTAAATACGCTTTCTAGGTCTCATAATAATGCCATATTTTTTGTCTTGGTCTAGTAAAACCATTCTTAACCATATAAAAATAATTTCGAAAAAGTTTCAACAAGCCTATTAGAGAGGTACAATAGGCATTGAATTATTCATAGGATATGCTTGCTGTTTTATGGTGTAATTATATGTTAGGTAGGTGGGGTTGTTACATTATCATAAAAAAGACATTCAGTTTTTATTTTTTGTTTACGGACTATTCTGGTGGCGTCATCTACGCAACGCTTTGCGTTTAATTTCTCCATTACTTAGCTTAAATCATTCGGATGCTCATTTGAAACTTAACAACGAGTTTTGACTGATTTTAATTTCAACTTTGATCATCGTTTCAGAAACTGAGTGTTACTAATTTATGTAAACTGTGACTAGTTTCATTTTCAAAAAAAAAAACAAATGACTGTGTCTTTGCCGTGAAAGATGATATAAAAAAATAGAAATTATAATTTGGACTCTGTATGACAATGCATTGATTTCATTGGTCCGTTACCTTGTAATCATACGTTATCAATTACAATGTAGCCATCTGAAGGGCTGTTACCTTGCTGCTTTACATTGTTATATAGCTAGCGTGATTGGCGTTTATCTTATTGTAACATAATGCAAAAAGTTAGACTCGATCTAATTGGTCGTTATCTTGCTGTCACATAGGTCTATTGTGATGTCTTTGCTGTTTTTTACGTCATTGTATTTAAAAAAGTGGCCGTCGCCCAAAGGCTTAGGCATTGGACTCGTGATCTTGTGATCGCCGGTTCAATTCCCACTACTGACGTGAACCCACTCGTAACACTTGCATTTTAGCACGAGGGGTTGACAAGAATACTAGTTGACTGCAAAACTGTGCTAGGAAACTTTAAAAAAAAAAAAAGTCCTCCCTGCAGCTGAATAATCAGATCGATTAAGGTCATTTGTTTTGTTTACTGTAAAATAGTAATATAGAACTCACCGTGGCAGAATAGTTTAAGCATTTATGATTTAACTTAAAATTGGAATCCTGACGTTGGCTTAAATTAATTTATGTAGTTTGTATTAGTTATGTAAGAGCTCAATAGATAATTTCTGTTTTTTAATAAATCTCGTATCATGGTAAAGACTCAAAGCCCGTATTGTGAATGGCTAAATTTTATTATCTCGATCATAAAGTTCTTTTTATACTGTGTGTTTTTTTTACTGTCTTGAAAATAATAGGGCGTCATATGTATATGAAATAGATGTCTAAGCCATAGTTATTTTATCTTTTTTATTTTTACTGACATATAGTGAAAATCATAACGATAAAAAAACGTACCTAATTAGGTAGTGGTGCCTATAATACTAGGCCGCAATCAAATATATACTACATACTAGCTCTTTAATATCCCACTCTCTAAAATGAATCTTGGTCATTGCGCCGCTGTGTCCAGGCTCTGTAGGCAGCATAACACATGGTCGATAGAGCATGAATTGGACATTTGTGTTCCACTCTCATATTATAAAAAAAGCTTACAAGATCTAATATAAATCTACTTCCATTTCATTTATGGCTAACTTTATTCAATACACCTGTAATTTTTAACAATCTGTAAGTGACCTGTTTTCAGTTTTTATTCATAATTAATACACAAATAATAATTTATTTTATATAATTTACAATAATCAATTATATTAATTCATAGGTTTATTAATTAATTCACACTTTTACCCTATATAATAAATTACCTCATTAATAATTATTTTAAATAATCATGGCTTTAAGCTAGTATGTACTAAGTTATTCATAATGTGCATGATGTGGATTCATGAATTGAGGGAATACACTGACTCAAATATTTTAAAACGCTAGTTTTTAAGTACTATGTAATGTTTATATTCCTTGTTGGGGGCCCGTAATAATAAATAAATATGAATGAAAAGAGTGAGCGAAATAGCGTAACTACCTACTTAGATACGCATTAGTAAGGTTACGATTCTCACTCTATGCCAGTTAAAAAGAGATAAAATAACTATGCCTTACACATCTATTTCATATACATATCACGCCCTATTATTTTCAAGACGGTAAAAAATGTCATCCAGTATAACTAAATCATTTGCACTGGACAGTAATTATGTAACTATATGACTATGATTTTGATTAAAAATACGTTTATTATGTTATAATTTATTGTTGTTTTATTTACATTGACTTAATAAATTGGCATGTTTCAAATATTTTTGGCATGCATAGTAAACGTTGAGTAGTAAAGGTATGTTATCGCAATCATAGTTATATTGTTATGTAATAGGAAATACGAATTAAAAAGTCTATTTTTTTCGTTCCGTAAACGAGGGTTTGCGAAAACGTGTGCTAGTTTATTAAATGTTTTAAAGTTAAGAAAGTGATTATTACTAATTATGCTATTTGGACGGTGTTGATGGATGCTTAATAATGGATGCGGATTCGCTTTTAAGCTAAATTATATAATATTGTTGCTTTATTTGTTTTATTGTTATTTATGGGATGTAAATTCTTGACATACATCATAGATAAATGTTTAAAACATTTTTTTTTTAATAAAAATGTCCCATATACATACTTTTAACACAAACTATCTCTGTAAATTTCTGTAATATAAAAAAAATTATACCCTTTTCGATAATTAGCCTGAACAGACAGACGGACAGACAAATATATTTAAAAATGATTTTTTGTTACAGGTGTCGCACTTGTCTTGTGATATTACAAACTGACACTTCAATTTTATTTTTTATTTGTTTAGATATAGATTTGTTTCTAATAAATGTGTTGATTAATTATGGCATTATTTTTGTTTTAAATATAATAAATAGGGGTGGAATTAAAAGAATCGGGGCAAAAATAAAAATAAACCCTTTCCCGACCCTTAGTTTGTAATGAATTTGCCGATGCCCTCGTAGACCTGAAGTCCGAGGGACATTTGCACAAAACTCTTATAAATTTTAAAAAGTTATCATTGCGCAATATGTGGCAGCAACCTAAGTAAGTAGGTCAAAGCCCATTTCCAGCTACTTTAAGGGTTGGGTGCCCTTTTGATCCCCAGTTGGCTTCGAATGACAAATAGTCTTAATTTTTTTATTATATAAAATTATTGACGATTATTTCTTTTTTTATAGAGTTTTGTTGAGAAATGTAAAAATGATTTGAATTGCTTTTGCCCCCATCCAATATTTCCCCAAGCGGGTACTAAAAATACCTTTTAGAGTGCTTCCTCTGGGTTAGTTATTAATGGCATTAACATATGCGATGATAATTAAAAAATACTTTTACAACTTGTCTGAATTGAATATAAATATTGTGGCATAAGCTAGTTTCCCGCCTTTTCTCTGCGATGTAGGTACTAAGTGCAATTAATTTGACGATTTTCGGCAAAGTGTGGTAAATTTACCACACTTTGCCCAAAGTCGGTGAATTTACCATATTTTGCCCAAAGTCGGCAAATTTACCACATATTGCTCAAAGTTGTATTTACACTTTGCCCAAAGAAAGCGACTTTACCATACTAGACCTGGAGTAGTCAAATTTACCACACCTTGCCCAAAGTAGCTTAATGCCGAATGATTATTATTGTGACCAAAGTAGGCTAAATTTGCTTTGAAATTTTAGTTGACATTTTAATGCAATTCAGACTTGTTTTAGATATTAACATTGTAATATATTATATTTTATGCTTCCGTTGGTTGTTTGTTGGTAACAATATAATGCTCAGTAGCTTTAGTTTTAAATGTATGTATTTGAATAATATTGATTGTTAAAAAATATAAATATCCAGACCTCAGAAGCATTTGATCGTAAGTGCCAGTTTATGATAAAGGCTACTGTTACTGTACGACGAATGTTTCTGACGTATAATGGCACATCCGACCTTGTGCTTCTGAGCTCTAGATATGCAGATACAGAATGACTCAATAAGTTGTCTGTCTCATTTTGTGTATTGATTGTTTTTTTCTTTTTTATTAGAGTTATGTCTTTTTTTTCAGGACGACATTCTCTTCGAAGAGGAAGAGAACATTGAATATCAAGAATCGCCGGACACGATAGAGAATGGCCACACACCAGAAAAGCTGTCCCAAAGCAACATTCAATATATGACGGCATCACAACAATTACGTCCCAACCCATCTAAACGAAAGCTGTCTTATACCCGCCCTATACCCAAATCTACTTACAGTTCAAATTCTATAACCGATGGGGTCCGAAAATTGGGGTCCCAAGAAGGATTCGGCAGGAAATTGAGTACTGCGGGCCCTAAAAGGAACTTTTCGACCTCAAGTTTTGCCCATGTGTCGACCCCTTTCCATGGATCCACATTATCAGCTTTCGAACCAAACGAATTCGCGTCCCAATTTTCTCTAAAATCTGTAGGAGAGAGTGTAGCCGATGTTGCTTACTGCTGCTTTTGCTGCAAACGAAAGAAAGCTAGGAAAGATAAAAAAGAAGGAAATAAGTTCTTCGATATAACACTGTTCCAAGATCCAGCGTATTTGATTATATTATTCTCGAGTGCTACCGTCGCCATTTCGTGCACAAACTTTTTAATTCTTCTACCCTCTCATGCGGAGAATATAGGTTTCAGTAAAGACAGAGGTGCCTATTTACTCAGTACGGTCTCAGCTCTCGACCTGGTCGGACGTATTGGCGGCTCAACGCTCTGCGATTTAAATTTAATTCCGAAGTCTTTTTATTTCGTCGGCGGCTTATTCTTTGCTGGCGTTACTTTATGTATTATACCGTTTTTGAAATCGTATTTGAGTCTCAGTATATTTTGCGCGTTATTCGGGTTAACTTCGGGCGTGAATAATAGTGTTACAACATTAGTTTTGGCGGAAATTTTAGGTGTTGAAAGACTTATGTCGAGTTATGGAATCAGCTTGTTCGTGAACGGGTTTCTGCAGTTGATAGGGCCGCCCATATGTGGTTTATGGTTTGAAAGAGATCGAAATTACTTTAAAATGTTTTTTACTTTTGGTTGTGTTTTTATTGGCGGGTCATCTCTGTGGATTTTGATGCCGTTTGTTAATAAATGGAAGAAGCAAAACGCGGAGAAGGAAGCTCAAGTTGGCCAAAAGATTTAGGGTTTTAATACGATTTGGGTGACATAGATATTGATATTGGTTCATATGTGCCGAAATATTACGTATTAATTTAATAGATTATTTTTATGTATTTGTGAATTGATATGGATTTAGATTTTTTTAAATTTATATATTTTAATAATAGGGATGAGGACCAAAACATTCTATTTGGTCCGTTAGTTAGATCACCAAGACCTAGACACCTAGACATTAGCAAAGTTGAATATAATTACAAATGATACATTTATAAGTTTTGAAATTGCCTAAATAAACATTACAATCACCCTAAACATATCCCCTGCTACTTCTGTTGACGGCCTTTTTCTGCGGTAGCAACACCGACTGCCATTCCAGCGTCGACACCATAGTGAGATTAGTAGATTACCGTTTTTGGCATAATTATATCATGATGGCACTACGGTGGCACAATACTTAAAAGAATAGCAGACTCGGCCCCCAGTTGTTAAAACTCTTGTTAAATATCATATGGGTTGCCGAAAGCACGATTAACTAATTAGATAAGTGTTAACAGTCGTGGGTTCGACCCCCACGCCGTACATAAAATCTAAAATGTTAAATGTAAGATTTCTATCTGGGTCTGATTGGTTGATGAACTAGCCTCCGCGCCTCGGATCTAGGGTTTTACTGAATGTACGTAGAGTACTTATAACAAAAGCACTATAACACTTTTGTATCTGCTTGCTTCGGCTAATCTCAGCAGACGCAAACGGCTGATCCGATTTTTACGGGAAGTTTACTGGTTTATAGCAAATTTTATGGTATAATATAAGCTCGTATGAACATAAGTTACCGAATGAGGCTTCACTTTAAATTATTTTTTCATAATTTTATTAATTTTACATACATTTTGTATTTGCATCTTTACGAACGAACGGGCAGCAGCGTTTACCTTTTAAACTGCGGCTACCAACCCGCTGGCCAAGCGTGGTGACTATAGCAACCAGGGAGCCCCACGTTCAGCTGTGGACGTTATATGGGCTGTTATCTTGTATGTTTTTAGCACGAAGCTTAATTTAGCGGGACAGGGCCCCATAACTAAATCCCTGAATCCGCACCTGTTTTTTTATTGTATATTATTCTAATTATATTTGTTTTTACATTACCATAGCGTTACCAAATTTACCACTTAATTAAAATAATTATTTTTATATACTTTTTAATTATAATTCATTTTTATAAAAGACAAGTTAGATATTAATTTATGCTAGGAATTTATATTGCGTGCAAATTAGTTTTATTTACAATATTATTTAGCATCACAACAGGGACGTAGCCAGTCCTTGAAGGGCCCAGTATCAACAGTAGAGAGGGCCCCCTGTCACGTGACCGGGCCCTGGTCGCATGACACAAGGCCTTGCGTTAACACTAAAGCGCTGTTCGCGCGTTGCGTTCTCATATTTCACAGATTACTACGAGTTTGTATTATTGTTTACACCACTGTAGATCGTTATTTCACTTTTTAAATACAGTGGTGTAAATAATATATAACTAATAAACATAAACGCGTACTTAACAATAAATACCTCCGCATTATCGACCGTTCCCCAATTCCCGACAGTTGAGCGGCTACAAGATTAGGGGCCCATTTTGCCCGGGGCCTGTTTCATTAGACGGCGATGGCTACAACCCTGCATCACAATGTATTTTTTAAATATATGTAGATAAAATTTAGGTATTTTAGTATCATTTAAATCACGCACAATTTTTCTTTCGACTAATGTAGGCAATGGCGGCCATCTTGTGAGTAGATCATTTATTCCTTTACTTTCAAAATGCCGTGAGACAGTTTTACCGCCACGATCGATGTGAGATTAGGTCTTAGTTCGTAAGCGGTACGCACTGTTAGACGCGGTATGAGAATCGGTCGTATACACGTGGATTAAATCCTAACCTTCTTATCAAGTAATGGTTTACTGCGCGAGTTTAAAAGACAATGTAGTCGACCTAAGCTTGGTCGACTACATTGTCTTTAAACTCACGCAGTAAACTTAAACTTGTGTTGTGCCCGATAGTGAAGCCCGTGCACGAACGGTTTCCATATGCGCTCTGAAGTTTCGCTTTCGGACAAGGATTGCGCCTAAGTACTTAGCTTGCCGTTTCCATGGGATTGGTTTGCCGAGCATCGCGAACTCTAGAGTAGAGCGACTGTTGCACAAAACTCTCCGCCAGTGATCGACCTGATCCTCTTGCGATATGATTGCGTGGTGTGGGATAGGATTGCGTTGCATAACATGGCGTGTTATAAGTCTGTATTTTATACAATTTTCTTGCCACAATTAAGTCTGTATTTTTTCTATTTTACTTTTTAAATCATGTAAATTATGTTCTTTTTTTGTACCTGGTGTAAAATTTATTGGTGTCTGATCCTTATGGGCGTAATTCAAGAGTTCACAAAAATGAGTAGGCATTTTATGGCTAGTAAATTATACTGGATGACTTTTTTTACCGTCTTGAAATTAAGAGGGCGTGATATGTATATGAATAAGATATGTAAGGCATATAGTTATTTTATCATTTTTATGATGGCATAGAGTGAAAATCGTAACCGTAAATATGCGTAACTAAGTGGGTAGTTACGCTATTTCGCTCACTCTTTTCATTCATATTAGAGAAGAGTAGGATACAGGCACTTACCAGTTGAATCAACTGCTTGCCTGATTATTGAAATAATAATAATAATATTTAATTGTGGCCTAGTATTTTAGGCACCTATTTTAACTAACCTAACTACCTAATTAGGTACGTATTTTTATCGTAATTATTTTCACTCCATGTCAGAAAAAAATAAAGAAAATATAGATTTATGTTTTTTTTTATATTTTAATAATAATGATATTATTTCAGATATTGTGTGTTATTATTTTTCAAATTATTAACACGATGTGTGTAAATTCCAATTAAATTTTGAATTAGATTCATATAAGCGCCATCTATCGATAATACTTAGCTTTACTTGTAACTAAGTTTTATCAATAGATGGCGCTTACGTTCTCCTTAGAAACGAGGAAAGATAATTATAAATTTTGACAGCAGATTAGGATCTGTGGCTGAATCGAACATGCTCGATTCATGCTAGTATTCGTAAATTAAGTTCTAAAATTTAAAAATATATTTTTTTAATTTTTTTTGTCTTCTTTCTATGTGTGATAAAATACCATTCCCATGAAATATATATAAATGTGCCTAATGTAATATCCCAAGATATTATATTATTATTACTTGAATATGTGGAAAAAATTATAATAATCCTTCCTGATTACGTTCATGGCCAAATTCTAAAAATATTGGCCACCTGCACAAGACATATTAGGGTTTTACCAATATTACAGGAATTTAATTATTTTTAACCATTGATAGATTAGTCTGGCAATACCGTTATGAAGTAATATTTAGTGTTTGGGCGAACGCAGATGCATTGTCCATTCCTTTGCTTTTATAAAATACTTCATTTGTTAATTTAAAATACTAACTGCAAAAAAGATGTACGATAAGGTTGACGTTATACGGTGTTTCCCTAGCTGCGTCCTCTGCTTATCCGAGAGTTACGCAGAAGAGCGGGAAATCAATTGTTGGAGAGCAATAAATATATCTTAAAAAAGAAACATACTAAATTGTCGCGCCATAATAAAATTTACAATTTTGACAGATCAAATTGTGACATGACATCTGTCAGTTTGACGTCTTGAAGTTCAAAGATACTTGTATTGTTATTTTTTCTTTTTAAGGAATTTATAAGTGCTACGTACATCTGAGAAGTGCACTGTTACTGATATTGCGAGCTGGAAGAGAATTGATAAGTCTGACAGCTTTCCTAGAAAGAGATGCAAATACAGTATATGTACTATTAAATAATGAGAATTACTCGTGCTTGCTATATGAAATAGCAAGTGGTCACGGCTGTCACTATCTTATTTGACGAGTGAGAGGGATAGTGTAAGACAATTCTAGCTCTCTTTCGGCTCGTTTTATTTTATTTTGATTATAGTAAAAACAGCTTTATGTCTTATGACATTAAGTTCAATTTACGGTTTTGGAAATCAAGATGTGGACTTATAAATTCTTTGTTTTATGTATTAGATAGATAGATTTTATATTGTTAATCTTATGTTAGTAGCGAATTATAGAAATTAATTATGCAGTTAATTATATTTTTTATTGAATAAACATATGTATTTCTTGTAAATAAATTGTTTTATTAAATATAATTTTACACAACTATAAAAGTTGTGTAAAAGCAAGATGGATGCAAATTGCAATAACACCTTAAAATATTGGACACGTATTTTTTCCTTCCACTAACAAAAAATGACGAAGATACAGCGCGTTGAAATTTCATGTGACGTCACTTCTAGGTACAATTTTACCTCGGGGCTTGTGACGTCACAAGCCCCCCTCATTTAAACTTTATAGTTTGTTGTTACTCAGTATCTTTGTAAATTTTTATTGATTTTATAAATAAAAAATACGTGTCCAATATTTTTTAGTAATCTAACTGACGGACTAAATATAATTTTTTAGTCTTCATTATTATTTTCCGGTGACATATTTGTCAGGGAAAATAATAATAATAAGAACCGTAAGTTAATCAACTTTCTAGTTCGTTGATCAACTAACGAGGTTTCAGGTGGTTAAAAACAATTACCTAAACCTAAACATTGCAGTTTAAAAGGACTAGATGAAGTTGAAGTTTTTTTTGTTTTGTTACAACAGTAGCATAGTCTCGTTTGGTGAGGTTAGGTCAAGTGTCATAACAATTAAGTAAATAATATTATAATTATGCGCATTCATTGAAACTGGCCACTAAATTTAACAATATGAGTGCCACGAAAGTTGATCTACTTACGATTCGTATTACTTTCCGGTGACGTATACACACTCTGATGCAGACTTGTTTTTTTCTATTTTATTGTAATAATACTGTCGCACTATACACTACATTTCAAAATCCCTCAATTTCATCGCCAGCGACCGCCCTGAGCCGAGGTACAAATCCCACAGGGGACGCCCTCTTCCGCAGGTTGCTTAGTTTGTAGTGTTTAAGCCATTTAACTAGGCTAGAGCTCTGCTCGCCTTAATGCTCGGTGAAATAGCAAAAGCCTCGTGGCTAACTACATATAAATCCGTCCAAAAAAAAACTACATTTTATATCTTTCCTAAATAGTGGAAGCTCAGTGTTCAAAATTCGACCATAATAAAAAAAATGTATTCTAGATGTTACCAGGGTAACGAGAGCTACGCGAATAAAACCGCGAGGTCTATTTGATAATAGTAATATAATAATACAATCATTACAAACAAGTTCTCTTCAGTTGTTATTGTATAAACGACAAACACACGTCGAAATATATTAAAAACTTTCACATTGATATTTTAATCATTTCCTCAATGAAGCAACAAGACATATTTGGTATCATATTAATACGTAAAACATAAACTTTGTATCCCTCTTTTACGAAATTTGCGCAGAAATTTGTGTATGACATTTCGCACATTTATAGTTTATATAGAGAAGAAGAGAAGAATACATTTTTGGTTTTTAAAATTATGGTCGAATTTCGAGCAATATGCGACCACTAGTATAGATTTTTAAAGTCTTGATTAAATATCACATGGAGACCGATTTGAAGAGAGCAGCATTAGAGAACATAATTAAAGAAAACTTATTAGAACAAAGTTTAAACTAGCGCTTAACATATTGCACACCACGCCATAGAGGCATTTCCATGCCCTGTACACCAAAAATTTGAAATTTGAAAATTACCAACGCCCCACTGAAGCAAAGCACTGTCAAGTTAATTGAAATACTACAAACTTCCATTTTTCTACATAACTAAAACTTAAGCAACTAACTTCCAAATACATAATCATCATCACTTCATCATCACTCTTTTAAACTTTAGCGATTTGTACATATAATTTATAGTAGGTATTTGAGACAAAATAAATTAAAAATATTACAACCAAGTGAGGGTAGTTGCAGAAACCCACGCGGTTCGAAGACCGTTGCTGACACTCGTCAGACTATCCGTGACCACGATAGGCGTAAACCAACTCAAAACGTCTTATTAAAAAGAAAATCATATACTTAAAGTGCTTTTTTCTTTTACAGTTAGAAGCGTTCGCCGAAGAAGATGTCGGCGACATCGACGACGGACAACCCAAGCTGATATTTACCCCAGAAGACATTCAAGACAAACATCCCAACGGATCTCCACCCATCTTCAAAAACAACTCCAATGGCAACCTCGAAGAACCAATTAACACCGATTTCGCGAGATCAGCCAGTGCCGTCCTTGTTAAAGACTTCGAAAGAAACCGTAAAATTACCCCTGTATCATCTAGACACGGTCTGCAACACATATCAAGTAAAAATCATTTACCAAGCAACCTTTCGTTGCTAGAATCAGTACCTGAAGGTAAGGGTAGTCGCGTTAATTCGCAAGAGGCGTTTGGCAAAAAACTAGGGGTCCCAAAAACGCCCAAACGCAGTCCTTCTACGTCGAGTTTTCAATATATGTCGACCCCTTTCCATGGTTCGACGCTGTCAGCGTTTGAGAAACCCAGCGAATTTGCATCGCAATTCAGTCTGAAGTCTGTTACCGACAGTTTAGCTCCTATAACATATTGCTGCGGCTGCAAAAAGCGTCCAAGAGACGAAGACGGTAAAAAAGAACCGAGCAAATATTTCGATGTAAACCTGTTAAAAGATCCTATATATTTAGTCATATTAATATCAAATTGTACATGCGCAATATCGTATACGAACTTTATCATTCTTGTCCCGTCTTTTGCTCAAGAATGTGGATTCGATAAATCTTTAGGAGCGTATTTGCTATCTATCATATCTGCGTTCGATTTAGTGGGCCGTATAGGTGGGTCTGCTTTATCTGACTACGTGACAACTCCTAAGCGTTATTTCTTCATTTTTGGCTTGCTATTGTCAGGTGCAGGTCTTGCGATGGTACCTTTAATGTCGAGTTATAAAGCGATCAGTTTCTTTTGCTCAATATTTGGTATCGCGTCAGGCATCAACGTTGGAGTAACTGCATTAGTAATGACGGAGATGTTGGGTACTGAAAGATTGATGTCTTCGTATGGCATCAGTCTCTTTGTAAATGGTATTTTGCAGTTGATAGGACCGCCCATATGTGGGTTCTGGTTTGAGTATACGAAATCATATAAGTCTTTGTTTATTACATTGGGTTTTATTTTGATTTTTGGGGCGTCTTTGTGGTTGTTTGTGCCTTTCATTCATAGAAGAAGGAGGCAGGCGGCTAGACATAAAGAGGTCACGAATAAAGCGTAGCATGTTAGGAAAGCAATGGTTTTTTATGGGAGTTGGAATTTGTGTCAGCATTTTTGGTGTTAAGAACTACAAAATAGGAAAAGTTGATGAGTTATAGCGCAACTTGGTTTTAGCAGAGACGTCTGGTAGGCTAACTTTAAACTTCCTTTGCCAATATCAGGGGATTTTTGGATTTTTTGTCAACACATTCAAAATTCAGTCAATCTCTCTGTCAATGTTGTTAAACTTTCGCGATTTGTACACATAATTTATAGTAGACACTTTACAACTATAGGGTCTCAATAGCTGTATAATTTTCAGGCAAATCATTATCTTTTTATCAAGCCGACGTTTCGACATGGATTACACCAGTCATGGTCACGGATCGACATCCTATCTATGTACCACAATTGAGACCCGTGTCTTCTACTAATTACTCTGTCTGTTTATTCATAAGTCGTAGCAAATGCTCTCAAAAGATTAAGATCATGTTGACTGATGAAGAAGAAATCCAGACCTCAAAAGCATAAAGACGAATGTCTATTATTCAGAAGCATTTGGTCGTAAGCGCCAGTTTACGATAAAGGCACATACGACGAATGTTTCTGACGTATAATAGCACATCCGACATTATGCTTCTGAGCTCTAGAAATTTGAAACGTATACACGTTGATATATGTACCAGAGACATAGTACGAGATCCGGCTGCAGAATTAATGCGCTCATCGAGTTATTGCTAGAAACAAAATTTTTACGCATGTTTATGATTAGGAGAATTTAGATTTACTAGGTTGCCTATCAAAACGTGGCCGCTAGTATTTTTAATTAAATTATTATTAATTTATATACCGTAAAAAAATTCATTGGCTTGTTTTTTCAATAAAATATCGTCCATTTCACGGCAATATATCTATATAAGGGCTCTGAAAAATTACGGTTTTGGTTTCTAGCAAATAATCGATGAGTGCACTAATTCTACAGCCAGATCTTAGACTAACAGCCAGTACGTGTATTGTAAATAAATTGATGTTACATTTCTTGACCTCAGAAGCATAAGGACGGATGTGTCATTTTACGATAAATGCACATACGACAAATGATTCTGGCAATCGTTTCCGTTGGAAATCGATGGGGCAGGCCTATGTTCAGTGGATGATGATGATGATAAACAAGAGATAACTCGCATTTGGCTGTCGTTCCTTTCAGAAATGATGACACAAATTGTGACGATAACTTAATTATAACATGTGATAATCATAGGAACAATATATTTTGGCGCTGTCGATAATTTCAATACTATACAATACTTCTCATGGTATGACTGTCATAGGAAAATAGACTTTATACGATTACATTAATTAAAGTTCATGACAAGAATCGAAGGTCAATTTCGCATGCTTGGCGATGCCCTCGTAAACCCGAAGTCCGAAAGGTCCACGAACTGTAAGGAAGAGCGACTTTTGCATAAAACCTAAAGTCATAATTCCTCAATCCCCCTTTTTTTTCCATGGGGAAATGCATTTACGCATTCCCACCGCCGCTCGCACCGGGACGACTCGCCCTATCCAAAGCGGTGGGTTGCTTACTCATACCACGAGGACACTACATCACTAAAACCCCCCGGACACTCGGCACGAAGCAATCCGGCCCTTCCTCATTCCCCCTGAGTTCTATGTCGGTGGTGCAAGAGGCTCTCTTGCGCGGGTTGTTTTGTTTTTAGTTTTTTAACTATATTGGGCTGGAGCTCTGCTCGCCTTTATGTTCGGTGAAGTAGCAAAAGCCTTCTAGCTAACTATATAATGTCCGACCGATAAAAAAAACAACTTGACATCTGCGCTTCGTCCGCAAAGTTGTCTTAGGTTATGTTGTATTGCAACCAGAGGCGGAAATTAAATTTTAATTGGTTCAGTAGTTTTTTTTTAAGATTGCGTTACTAGTGGGTTCACGTCGGTAGTGCAATGGGTGGGGATCGAACCGGCGACTATAAGATCATAAGTCCTACGGCCTAGCCTATTTCTGATTTTATTGCCATTCAATAAGGTTTAATTTTCAATGGCAGTCACACCTGTCACAGTCTCATTTCTATGTGAAATGGCTTATATTAATATAAGCTTTTATATTTCCAAGAGTTAAGTGAGTTAAGTCAAAAAATTAACAACGTCCATTAATTACGTGAGGTGTTTTAGGCGAATTTGGGGGCGTTTGATGAATTTCGACCCCCGTCCCACTTTTGGTTAGAATTGCTGAGGAGGAGATGGGTATTGAGTTCGTAATGCGCTCATGACTATTTATAAAAAAAATCATCAAAACCCTTTTATTTGTCACTAAAATGACGAATGAGTAATTTTACTACGTCTTTTACTTTTAACCCCATGATGCATATGCACTTGGTCAATTGTATCAAATTGATAATATGCCTCTTACTAAACAAATATAGAAAAAGAAACTGATGGACGCAATGACACTATTACCACAGTATGTATTTAAGAATATTTTTCAATTTTACACCATTGAAATGATTCGTAATCATTGTCGTGATTTCCCTCAGAAAATAATATTATTTCTTTATTTGGAATAAATATGTATACTCATTAAAATTAAAACACCATGATATCTGAAGAAGTAATTTAACTGTGTTAGATGAAATGAGATTTGACCCCCTCACACCCTAAATATAATATTCCACGTTATTAATGGACGCCCCCTTATTATGTAATAACATACATATACTAAGATTTTTATCGTTAAAGGGGTTACCAATTAGAGAGTTTGTTTAAATTTGATGTTGTTTCAATTAATTCCTAATAAATAAATATATTTTTTTAGTGTGAGGTACCTCATTTTATTATTTTTTACGATACTAAGCTTTTGTGTATGATAATGTACAATGTGTATACACAACGTAATAGCTAATGTGGATCACCCCCCCCCCAATATTCAATTTTTAAAATACCTAGTGATGTTATACTATGACCTTCTACTCAAATCACGCATGTTTAATTATGACTAATTCCGCCTTTTTTTAATCAACCCCCCCCCTCTCCTTGCAATTTATTTGCGTCTGCATAAGGTGGCTAACATGAATGGCTATAATCGTGTTTTGAAATCTAATTTCGTACAGTTTTGTTCCTTATTTTATGAATCATGGGTTGATATTCTTATGATGTCCGTCCGCCAGTCTGTCTGTCACAAGGTTTTGTATCTGTAATGTCTTTAACATAACGGCATTGCATTGTTTGTTTGCTTAAACACGCTGATCTCAGGGACTACTGGCCCGATTTGAATAATTCTTTCAGTGTTAAATAGCCCAAATGTCGAGGAAGTTTTTCGGTTATATTTTATTATGAAGTTCCCACGGGAAAAGGCACGGTTTTTGCGCCTCTAAAGTTATGTTATTTTGTTTTTAAATTCGACGGTTGTTTCCTAATATTAAGTATCACCTATTTTCACTCGAATATAGCAACGAATGTACAAATACATTTATTTTAATGTTAGCCATCTTTTTTTTATCTCTTTTAAAAAGATTTTTAGAAGTGTTTTGCCATTAAGCCTCGTGAATATCTGTCATCTATATTTTATACTATTATCATTATATTCAAATATCTTGGTCTACTGATGCTATTTACTTTTAAGGATTATTAATCATAGACCCGTTGTTGCTGTTTATATTCGCAAAATAAACAATTATTTTAGTAAAACAGTTAATTATGCCATAATCCGACAAATTCTTCGATTAATACTTAAATTGCGCCTTAAATGTGGATAACATTAATGCTATGATTTTTCTTTTTTTGATTTTATACGCTATTTTATGACGAAATTGAGATTTTTTGTTAACAATTAATAAAGTTTGTTATAATATCAAGCACTCAATGCTGCGATAAAATGACATGTCGAGTGACAAGGTAAAGCAAAGTTTTGGTACTTGTGTGTGCGTATGCTGTGTATGTACAGTCAGGATCAAATATATAGTGACAGTTAAGATCTCCAAATAAACTGGTGACTTTTTTACCGTCTTGATAATAATATAGTGTGTTGTATAAGTGAAATAGAAATTTATAGACCACAGTATATTTGTACTAGTATTTCGGTAATTAGAGTTTCGAAAATCTCATTAATTACTTAAAAGAAATATACCCTACATGGCGCGTGCATAATAATAAAATAGGTGCCTATAATACTAGGCCGCAATCACACATAAATGAAAAGACTGAGCGAAATAGCGTAACTACTTACTTAGGTACGCATTTATATCGTTGCTATTTTGAATCTAGTAAAAAAAATGATAAAATTACTATGCCTTAGAAATCTATTTCATAAACATATCACGGCCTATTATTTGCAAGACGATAACAAGTCACCCAGTATAGCAACATTCAAAATGATCATAAATATTGACGCATCTACAGTGATCTACAGTTGTGAGCATCCTCCGTGTTAGAATATGACGGAGAACCCACAACGCTTAATACTTCGTGATAACTAAGCCACTGAAAGCATGTAACAGCTGAAATGCCATCGGTATCTAAGCATCCAAAGTATTCAACATTACGGGGCACACTAGTAAAATCAATTTAATTTATTAAAAAATTTAGGGTTGCTCGCTAAACCTTACATTAGGGGGAATCGAGCACTGGAGCGATTATGATGTGGAATTCACCAGCCAATAGCCAATCCACCAGATTTATTGTGTGACTAACCTTTTTAAAAATGAAAAAATGAAAACCTTTATTGATAATGTAGACGAATGGATCGAACTTATTATAAGTCAATATAATGAAAACAAAAAAGAAAAAACAATTTTAACTAATAAATTAGTTTACATTTCAACAATGATGTTGTTAAATAAAATTTACCAATGTTGTTATGGCATGTGATAATCGCTTATTATAAAATATAATAAAGATCAACCAGCGCGGGCTGGGATCGGGTCTGAAGCATAGAACGCGTCGCGACCGGTCCCTATCCTATCTTCCTACGAGTCTTTCTCTATCTACCTATGTTGTGACACATAGAACGCGTCGCGAGCCTCGTCTTGCGAGGACGACCGGACCCTATCCTGGCTTCCTACGAGTCTTTCTCTATCTACCTACGTTGTGACGCGTCGCGAGCCTCGCCTTGCGAGTACGACCGGACCCTATCCTAGCTTCCTACGAGTCTTTCTCTATCTACCTACGTTGTGACGCGTCGCGAGCCTCGCCTTGCGAGTACGACCGGACCCTATCCTAGCTTCCTACGAGTCTTTCTCTATCTACCTACGTTGTGACACATAGAACGCGTCGCAAGCCTCGTCTTGCGAGGACGACCGGACCCTATCCTAGCTTCCTACGAGTCTTTCTCTATAAAGCTAGCTTTCTTTAGCTATAAAGTTGTTGATGATTCTAGGGTCTATTCAACGATTTAATGCGAGTTTTCAAATTTGTATCCGCCACGAGGTCGCTCGGCGTACGCTTTCTTAATCCATCTTCGAATAACAAGAGGTTTGAGGCAAAAATAAAAAATTACAGGTTTCTTCATGGATGCGTTGTTTTGTTGTTTGTTTTTGAAAATAATTTTGAGGTACCTATTGTATGTAAGAATATTTAGTATCCCGATGTATTAATTTAGTACAAATCGATAGCATTTTAAATAATCACAAAGCAAGCAAGTACTTATTTAATTAATTTATATTTTTCTTTTTTTTTAATATATGACAATCTTCCGAAAATGTATCTTTTTTAATTGCTGTTTTCGCTCCGCTATCGCTCAACAACTCGTAAGATAATCCTGATATTTTTATTAAAAAACACATTTTTTTAAATGTCTTCATGACTGTCGGGTTATTGTTACGCATTTCTTATGTTATTTTAAAGGTGCGTATAGACAAGAGCATTTACTTGTAACAGAACATCGATCATTCGCAGTTTGTGATATCGGTAAGGTCGAATATTGTGTAAAATGTTCGAATGTTCGAGGCTTTGTTACAAGTAAATGCTCTAGTCTATCACCTTAACTGTATTATTGTAGCTACATGCACTTAATAAATTGACATTATTTAGGATATTTGTGGTTCTCCTTTGTTTTTTTTTAAATAATAATCTTTGAATTATAATAACAATTTAACAAACTCTTAAAAAAAGAATCACCCGAATCGGTCGAATAGTATTTTTCTTTGGTATATGCATAGTATGTAGTTAGCTAAGATGCTTTTGCTACCTCACCGGGCATAAAGGCGAGCAGAGCTCCAGCCTAGATAAATGGTTTAAAAACTACAAACTAAGCAACCTGCGCAAGAGGGCGTCCCCTGTGGGACTTGGACCTCGGCTCAGGGCGGTCGCTGACGGGGAGATTGAGGGATTATGACTTAGTTTTTTTAAGGGAAGTTTTGTGCAACTGTCGCTTTACTTTACAGTTCGCGGGGCTCTCGGATTTCGGGCCTACGATAGCATCGGTAGGTTCTTAGCAAACTAAGGGTCGGGAGGGCGAGGGGGGAAGCCAAGGCAGAGTTATACGGGCGTCAGTGCGTTACATGCAGTGCCAGTCTTAATTTTTTATATGGTCTAATGTTTTAGTTTTGATTAAGTTTTTCTACAAAATATAATTAAGTATATTTTTCAATATTGATAATTTAAGTTTTAATTGTATGATAAATATAATTAGTATTGTTAAAGACGCCATGTTAATTTTCTGTCTCTTTCTATCTTGCCCGCTTTGTTCAAGTGTGAAAGAGTGCGAATAAAGGCGGCTATAGAAACGAATTATTAATAATATGATACTGTGTATGTAAGGTGTTTCCAAAATATAAGCCTTACCTTTAACAGTAGGTAAACAGTCACGGATAGTTAGTACGTTACTGTTTTTTTTGTGATTTATTAATAATTAGCTGCGCGGTTTTGTCAGCGTTACTCTGCTCCAGTGTGTCGGAGCCTGTTTTTTTTTATTTTAATCAAAGTAATAAACTATCCGCGTGAAAATATTATAAACGCGAAAGTTTGTAGAAATGTATGGATGGATGTTTGTTACTATTTCACGCAAAAACTACTGAACGAATTTGGCTAAAATTTTGCTTTGGGATCGTTTATAAGCAAGATTAATATAAAGGCTACAAAATATCACGCTCCGACCCACTGGAGCAACGTGACGCGTGTCACGGGGCACAGCTAGTTTCTTCAATAACCCAATCACCACACATGATACTCTGTCTACCGTTATAAGGATACTAATGAGGTGCTATGATATGTCGTGATTGCATGAGATCATTCTCTCACCAAAGCTTTTACTTCAAGATCCAG